>RCWM02000227.1:1200000-1515000 GCA_003667255.2 Euschistus heros
ATAGTAATAGCGGAGCGACCGTTAAAATGGGCAATTAAAGTCGTTGGGTTTAGTAATGATCGAATTCCGAAAAAAGTGACCATTTTTGAGCCGTCGCACAGTGGGCAAAAAATCCATTTCGGCGGCCAAAATTACTTTATTGCAGAAATATGTTTTAAATGACGTCCGATTAACGGGAAAATTTTTCATGAAAGTGGAAGAGTTCATATTAAATAACTGAATTTTCGACCTAAAATCCAAGGTGTACGGTTAAATGAATGAATTTACTTCTGTACATCATGAAAAACATCAGCAAGATACGTTCATAGGAGCATACATCATACATTTTCTGAATTTACATTATGTACTGAAAAACAACCACCTCCAGAACAAGTTTATTAAATAAATTATAAAAAATAACAAAAATAAATCACTGTCTTTTAGGTATTTACATTTATCTGTAGGTATTATAAATCCCGTCAAGACATGGAGTGGTTGTTATCTACATTTAGGCTGTTGTCTTTGTTTATCTTGTTGGATTTCATATGTTTGCTACATTGTTATTACTTCTCTGCTACTGTCAATGAACTCGGTTTTATCTAACAGTGTTAGTATTTAAAAGTTCTTTCACTTTTTATAATGTGGAGTCATTGAGAATTGAATGATTGTTTCTTTGATGATACTAAAGCGGATTATATTCAGTTTCGTCAGAGAGTATTGAAACAGTTAGGATTAGAACATGAAAAACTTTCAATAAATCTTGAAGGTATCCTCTGTCAATTAAAATCCAGGTATGTATCCAGCAATTATAATTGAAAAACATTCGGATTGGCTGGAGAATACTTTTTATTTGACAGCGAACGATGATAATTTACCAGCATGTCCATTTACTTCCAGTCAAAGTGACTTTAGCGATCGCTGTTGCGGACGTCCAACAAAAGCTTATAGTGAATCTTCCGAAAGAACGAAACTTCGCAAAAGAAGTGGTATTAGGGCCAATATATCTTCATTAGAAATGAGCCTCTCTGAAATGTTGACATTTAATTTAAAACAAAATCACGAAAAAAAGAGAAATTATCGATGCAGCATTGAAAGCTACTAGAGACGAAGTTGATGATATTTATAACTTGATGTTTAATAAAACTCAAGCTCCTGATCTATTTTCGCCTGAAGAAACTTTAGCCTTATTATTAGATTTAGGGCTCTCAAAACGAAAATATTTATTAAATAATGCACATCGACGCAATATAAGTTATGACATCGTACTCCATCGTCCTTTTAAATGCTGGTTATTTTTCCAAAAAGTTTACTTAATTTTGAAATAATCGATCGTGCATGACTTTGCTGTATTTATATATAGAGACACCTCATTTGTATCATATTATATTAAAAAAATAACACCATCAAATGAGGTTTTACAGCTATCTCATTTAACCGTACACCTTGGATTTTAGGTAGAAATAGGTTAAAACATATTTCTGCAATAAAGTAATTTTGGCCGCCGAAATGGATTTTTTGCCCACTGTGCGACGGCTCAAAACTGGTCACTTTTTTCGGAATTCGATCATTACTAAATCCAACAGCTTTAATTGCCCATTTTAACCGTCGCGCCGCTATTATCTGAACTATATTTATGGGATATAACTCGAGCAGTTATGCATTATGAAGCCTTCTAATTTCTCCGATTTCTTCATCCTTTTTTGGACCAAATATTTTACTCAGTACTTTTTTTCGAAAACTTTAAGGCGTTGTTCCTTCCTTGACGTAAGCGGCCATGTTTCGCATCCGTAGAGAACTGTTGGTAGTATAATAGTCGGGGATATATATAACTTATATATCCTAATTTTTAAATGTCTCGATAGTAAGCGCGAACTGAGTTTTGCGACCGAGAAATAATAAGCATTACCGGATTTTAACCTAGCCTTTATTTCCTCTTGAATTAAATTTTTTCTTGAACTAATAGACCCCAGATATTTGAATTGATCAACGTGTTCAAACTTTTTCCCGGAAATATCTACATCGCTAAAATGTTCACCGTTTCTACTCCTAACTATATATTTCGTTTTATCGGTATTGATTACTAGACCAATTTCGTT
The DNA here is from genome assembly GCA_003667255.2 of Euschistus heros. NCBI lineage: Eukaryota > Metazoa > Arthropoda > Insecta > Hemiptera > Pentatomidae > Euschistus > Euschistus heros. The sequence goes on from RCWM02000227.1 coordinate 1,202,076, forward strand.
ACCGGTTTTCATGAGCGTAGTTGCATTTAATTTAATAGTTTCTTCATTTTCACCCAAGAGTACCAATTAATCAGCATAACCAAGAACCAGAAATTGATCACCCATCTTAATCCTTTTCCCGTAAGCATTACCTTCCTAATGACGTATTCTAGTGCTAAGTTAAATAATACTGGAGAAAGAGAATCTCTCTGTTGTAAACCAGAACGTACCTCAAACTTTTCTGAATAAAAAGTACCGATTCGGACTGTATTAAATGTTTTGGACATGCACATCTTTACTAGATTAACCAATTTCTTTGGTATTTCCAGTTCAACCAAAATCAAAATAAACTTTTGACGGTTAATCGAATCATAAGCCTTCTTAGTTTTGATCTTTTAATTTAAATAGTTACAATTAATTTCTATGTATACACTTAAGTATAGTAAAATAAGGAAGTGATCTGCTATTGTATAAATTTTATTATAATGTTATCCTTGTAAAGTGACACTGATTTGTTTGATTTGAAATAGGATGTGACTTCTGTAAAAATGATTTTTAAATGATGAAATTCAAGAAGCACTGCGAGAGGAGTGTTGTAGAACCATGTGATTGTTGATAACTAAGATTTTTATTGAACTATCTGTAATAAAGTATATTCTGAAAATGGCCTTTTTGATTTGATAGAATATTTTTTTACATACATTTTAGAATGTTTCAAGTACATTCTGTTAATATTAAGACTTATCTTTAAGCATTCAGTTATATAAAGCAAATATTTTTTTATTTACTGTAATTGAAGTTGAAAGGTAATAAAAAGATTTAACATAAGCTTTAGGATCAGAGGGATTCATAGTAAAATTAAAAAATTTTAATTTTTTTTTTTTGTAAAATGTTCTTAAGTAAAAGAAAACCATAAACACTGAAATGTTATTATAATAATTGGAATGACATCTTATTAATTGAAACAAAATAAACTACTTTACAAGTAATATGTAGGGTAACTCCTTGTAGAAATGTCAACATTACAACCTGAATCCTGGATTAACACATACAAATTATTGTTATCAACGATCTTTAAAGTATTGTATATTTTATTTATTGGCATGGTTTCCCATGTTTTATCTTTTAGAAAAGTGGATATTTTTTTCTAATTAAGTTTATCAGCAAATAATTTCAAAATTACTTTTCTTCTTTTTCTACCTCTAGCTTACGTGTACCATAAAGTGTGGATTTGCAGCCCTGGCCCATTTAGCCCACTAGTCTCACTCTTGTGCGAGCTTTCCTCTCTCCTGGATGGTGCATTATCCTGCTTACCTCAGTTTTCCAATATAATCAGTGTAAATACAAATGGTTCTACCACGAGAATTTTTGCCTATCAGACAAGCACAAAAGAACCTCTTATCTTTTATGATATCAGTTGAGCTGCAAATGTGCCAACTGATTCTGCCAAAATTCATTTTACCTACTTCTCTTTCAGGATGCTGCATTCTGAACTCACTTCCAAATCATCTTGAAGCCTATTTTAAATGTAGTCTTTTTTTCTCTCTAATGAATCCCATTTCAGCCAAATATGACCTTGTGTTCATGTTTATCAAGGATTGTCCAGCTTTCCGATCTTTAGAGGAACATACCAGTTTGAACAGTCAAAGTTTGGCCTCTCTACTAAAAGTTTGTATATGATTGTTCTTTATTTTACAATTGAGAACCTCCTGTTCTATTCTATCATCTTTTCTTATGAGTTTCCCTCGATGCGTATACATATTAACTAAACTCCCCGTCAAAAGTATCGCAACACTTTGAAATATTTGAATTTTATAAAAACGTATTTTTTTTTTTTATAATAAAGAAAGATTCTGAAGTCTATAATAAACATTCCTCCCCTTGTAAGACCAAATCCTAGCAAGACTTTGGGAAGTCAATTGACGATAGTTATTTAATAGAGATAACAAAAGAAAATTCTGGAGTACAATGAAGGCGTTTGGAGGTTTGAATGTGAGATCTTTTAGGGACAAAGTGAGGGAGAAAAAAAAGAAGATGTATTAGGAATGATGTAGAGTTATTGTGACAATTTTCCAACTTCGCAAACTTTTGAAAATTGTCTACTAGTGACCAGCCGAACCTCTATGACATTCATTGAATAAGATGTTGAGTGGGATAAGCTTCTCCACCCAAGATGCCTGAGCTCATTGCTTCCTGAGGGCTGTGGTATCACAGCATTTTAAGGCAGCACCTCAGCATAAAGTGACGCTGGTTGGAAATCGGCGGATCCACGGAATGAATCGACCTCACTCTGTGTGAAATAGATTGATTACTTTTTGTTTCTTCCGCTCTTAACAACTTACCAGTTAAGGTCCAATAAACATCTTTTCCAGACTAGGAAGAAGTTACATTAGCTGAACGATTTTTGACGTTCAGTGGAGTAAAACTCAGCTAAATAAAAAGAAGATTCATGGCAGATTTTATATCCAATAGTGTAACTCAGGGAAAATGTTCTTTAAGCTATAAATAGCCCCTCTGGATATTACGTATCCATATATGGACTGTTGTTATATCGTATTGTTAAACTGTTGGCTACTTAAATTTCAATTCAAGCATTTATAAGATACATCGATTTTGGTTGATGTAATCTTTCCTAAATTTGTTAAAACAATTAATCTAACGGAGAGATTTTTGAACTAAACAGGTGAATGAATATTCAAAGAGTATCTGATAGCGGACAAGGTATTAGGAGGAAACAATTTTTAATCTTCCATAAAATTCATCATAAAAATTAGCGCAGATTGATATTTTATTGCAAAGAAACTAAGAGTCAAATTTCACAGTAATAGTTTTCTATCGAAATATATAACAATCTTATTACCATGATATAATTATCCTTTTAATATTAATTAATTTTATTTTTTATAATGAAGAGGAAAAAAATATATTAATTTTCCAACCAAATTCCATTTCCTTCGTCTGAGTGTAGGAACGTTTCTTCAAGTACTAAAAGAACAATTGCTTAATAAATGTGTGGGCAATTTATGAAATTTAACAGTGCAAATTTATTTACTTTTTTTTTCATTACATATTTCTGTTAATATTTCAATGTTAGTATTTAAAAATTGAGGATTTTATTTTAATACCCTGAAACTGCTAAATTGATGCATGCATTTGTTCGCCCGCTCATTGGACAACTAAAGAATACTCAGTTCTGAGTAGTGGTTCGTTTCCGAAAGCAGGCAGATTTATATGCGAACCTCGGTCGGATACCACAAAAACCTCAAGAAATGATCAACTTGAGAACGAAATAGCCTTGTTTACAGAAGCCGAAAAATCTCTGGAAGCTGTGATTTCACAGTTTGTTATAAAGTTTTGATCTACTATCGTCTGTGACCTCGCTTCTTACAGACTCGAGATGAAGGAAAAGAAAATATGATTTACTTTAGGAAACCTGTTCGCTATATTCATGTAAGAAGGTAAGAAGGTAAGGAAGGATGTTATAAACGAGTTAAAAAATAAGTATAATTTATTAAATGAGTAAATTTACTTTTATTTTTCTTCAAACATAATTTACTTCATTCTAGATATCTCTTCTCTCTCTCTCTCTCTCTCTCTCTCTCTCTCTCTCTCTCTCTCTCTCTCTCTCTCTCTCTCTCTCTCTCTCTCTCTCTCTCTCTCTCTCTCTCTCTCTCTCTCTCTCTCTCTCTCTCTCTCTCTCTCTCTCTCTCTCTCTCTCTCTCTCTCTCTCTCTCTCTCTCTCTCTCTCTCTCTCTCTCTCTCTCTCTCTCTCTCTCTCTCTCTCTCTCTCTCTCTCTCTCTCTCTTTATTGTTTATATATATAAACAATATAATAACTAATAATTATGATTCCTGTTATTACTGGTATGTTCGATTTTGTATATATTTTAAAGAGACGATAACCAAAATATATATTTATGTATATTTTTAAGTCGATCCAACAGACCCCTTCTTCTTGCTGGCCAGCCCCTACAAAAAAGTTTCAGATCTTTTCAAACCCACTCTTTCATTTTTGTCTTCCTTTGTTTGAATATTTTATAACTGAAATAGCATTTTCCTTTTTGTGTTGCAACCTTTACATTACATTTCAATTAAGATTTAATATTTGTTAACTATGACACAAACCATAAAAACATAATTAAAAAAAAAGTAGATTACGTAAATTCTTTATTGAGTATTGTAAAAGTTATCGAATTTATTTTTTGATAAATCATGATCTTCCTTGATGATTTTTTAAGTTCAATAATTGATTTGGAAAAAAAAGAAAAAAGATTTCTTCTTCCTGCATTGATTTGTCTGTTAAATTGAGTGGTTTGCTATAAGTGGATTAATGGATTTTAATAAATTATATGTTTGAAAGTATTAAATGAGTAAAAATAAAAAATCTACAATAAAAAAAAAAAAGTGTTTTTGTTACAATAAATCCAATAGATGTTGATTAATTAAAATACAGTAACACATGTGTAAATAAATTGTTAAAAAATATCCGATTTTTTGACAAGGATATGTCTTTTGGCTGGGGGTCTACCATATAGTGGTCTAGTTTTTTTCACACTCAAAAATGAACCGTTTTGACACACTCTAGCTCTGTTGGTGTTGCTCTGGTCAAAAATATGACAATATTATTATCAGAAATTTAATGAAAAATATTTTTTGTCATATTACATATGTCACTAGGATCTACCGTTTAGGAGCTATATTGGTTTAATGGGAAAAGTCACGTTTTACCTAATTTTTTGTGTTGGGGCTTATTTGAATCACTCAAGCTCTATTAATGTTGCTCAGATCGAAATTTTGAGTTTCTTAATTAGAAACAGTAGCTATAAAAGCAGTAGATTATAGAAAGACAGATCAATGATCTATTGTTTTTACCAGTCAGGGAGAAATTGATTTTTTTTTTTTTTAAATCATATCAGGGGTTTACTTTTATTAGATCTTTATTCCTACAAAAAATTAAAACAAAAAAAACTTGACGAAGCATACTAAGTTGAAGGACATAATCTGTTGCTCTATGAACTTTCTCTGAAGGTTAAAACTGCCAAGTTGGGTCAGCCTAGAAGTTCACCTAGACGTTACCGGTCCTCTCTCTTTTACTTTCCTACTTTCCCTTACACTGATGATTTGTGGCAATTATAATTTTTTACAACAATATATAATATATAATATACTATAATATATACTTGTGAATAGTCGGTTAAGTGCAGTTTGAGTGTTTGTGAAGTTTATGGGTATCACGAAAAAGCCATTTCTTTCTCTTCATTTGCGCCTAATGGACTTAGTTATGATCGTATTACACAGATGAATATTAATTTGTGGATCATTGTGGAAAAAATAGCGTTATTGCTGAAATACTTATTTTGGAGTTAACCGACTATTAAGTACCACAACATATTTCCCATCACTACACTAACTTAAAAAGGTTCTAATCCTTCCTTTCATCGACATTTCTTTTACCTTCTTTTCTCTTTTCTTTATTTATAGTCTGTCAGCTACTTTTATTGTCGAATCTATTCTTTAATGTGAGAACCGTTCAACACATTTCCCTTCCATAAATAGACAATTAAATGTTTTTTTCTTGCATCTAATTTCCGGTATTTCTATCAACCTCTAATCGCCGCTCTTTTACTCTTATGTTTTTCATATTCCGTCTCTTCCTTCACCTATTTCATGTCCAATGAATCATATTTAAAGAAGGGACGGAGAACTTAATACTGGGGTGGTAAAGAAAATTGTTAGGTATCATTATATTTATTACCTTTAGTTATTATTTTTGCTGTTACTGAATTCTTTTTATTTGCTATTATTATCATGCACTTGAATTCATAAAATATTATCTCTTATAATTTTTTTATTCATATACTTTATTACTGACAAATAAGAGTACCTTCTTTGGTCATACTTATTTACAATTAATACAGTTAGATCGCTAATTTGTTGCCTCTTTTAACGAGCATCTCAATTATTTTCATGCTCGTTGTTTTCAATCAAGGCAGCAGCTTAGTTCGAGTTAGAAGTGGTGTCTTTCAAATAGAAGGGGACAATACTGAAGGACATTGTCGAGAGGTAGGACCTGGAGGTGTGACTGTTGTAAAAGAATTGAGAAATAATCTTCGTAAGGAAATATTTACCAAATGTTTTTTCGGAGTTAGCTTCGCTATGACTCCTTCAAAATTTCGGAAATCATATATTGTATGGATGTTCCAGACTCCGTGGAATCGAAAAAGAGATCAACCTATATTGGACGAGGAGTTCTCACGGATGTTAGAATAGAAATAATAATACTTAGAAGTTGTGATGTGTCTATACCGAAATTCCTCGATTACCATTGCCGGTACCGATACCTGGTTTAAAATAAGTTAAATCGAGAAAGAAATACTGCTTATTAGAGTTCAAAAGATGCAATAATTATTCAAGAAACAAATTAGTAAATAAAAAGTAGCATCTTATTATTTGCAGCGTGTGATATATGTAGTGGTGAAGCAGTATTCAGGCAATGTACAAAAATAACAGTTTCTTACATATTCTATATTTTTATCCATTCAGGTAACTTATTATTTCTTTTACATGAGGTTTATACCAACCTTTACCTAGTATAACGCAACACTTCAACTACCTACGACAATGACCACATTTCTTTAACAATCTCACGAGGGTCATAGTGAAACATGGACAGTTACAGTTCAGAAAAGGAACTTTAACTTAAGCTGTCTCATTAACTTAAACTTCAGCCAATAAGCTTTAAATCCTGGTAAAATAATTTATTTTTAAGCTTAACTTAAAGCCATGAATAAAATCAATTCTTTTTAATTTTAACATTTTTTTTCTTTCAGAATAGTTAACATTGTTCGGAAAATCAAAAGTTTTAAATTTTGTTCCCTCCCATCTAAGTAATAAATTTTAGCAACGATGCCAGTTATGTTTTTAAATATATTTTTAGTAACAGATACAAAGATAATGAATTTATTTTAAATTATAATACGAAAAAAACGGGGAGCTGTAACCCAGTGGGTAAGGCACTTGATAACTAAGCTCCTGGGCTCAAGTTCGAGAACGGTTGAAGCAACAAAATCTATCCTCTGTTATTTCGGCAGTTAGCCCAGTCAAATAAGGATTTCACCTCGGAAAGGAAGCAATGGAGCTGAATTTTTGCATACATCTTTGTTTTGGCCTTCTAAATAAGGGGTGAAAAGTCACCGACCTCAGCGTGTTAGCATAATTAGATATTCAAGGTCAAAGGTCACAAAAATCAGTTTTTTCAAATATCTCGATTTCTATGACTCGGGCGTCAATCGAGAAGGTCACAAAACTTGTAGATAATAATATTTCCTATATTTTTGGATTTATTTATTTTTGTAAAGGATTAACCGATTTCGATATATACCGCGGAAAAGGAGTAGCGGGCACCGGCTCGGACAAACATTAGCTTCTAGTGCCTTCTACAATCGTTTCTCTGAAAAAATGTCAGAATCAAAGTTGTAAAATATTAAAGTTTCTTTAATTTCATTCGTTTTTGGCACTTGAAGCAAATATTTGACAAAAAGTGACAAACACCCCGTAATACACCCTAGCCCCAGCACGCTAAATATGAAGATTTTCACATTTTCAGTGGGCATGCTTGGGTGTATTACGGGGTTCTATCGAAATTTCATATAAAGGGCCTGATAGTAAATTTAACCAGATTTTATTTGAAAAAATGAAATTTCAGATCGGACTAACAGTTTTGGAGTGAAAAATGTGCAAGAAAAAAAACAAGCTTAAATTTCAAAACATTAAGCGCTTTTTAGCGTGGTGGCGTGTTGTATTTTACGGGACTTGATATACAGATTCTTAAACTAAATTTAACCAGCTTTCAGATGGAAAAACTTAATTTTGGATCGAACTATTTGTTTCGGAGTTATAGCTAAAAGAGTGTCAACAAACGTGTTTTCGCGGAGAAGTGCGACACCAGTCAGAGTGCTGAAATGAGGAGTGTGGAGCGCATGAAATGGGACTATTTTTGACTTCACAGCTTCGTTAGGTGTAGTTGGAAGGTAAAGATAATAAAAGTCCCCGACTCTGGGTGAACGAGATTCCCCAGTTTACGGTGGAGGAAGGAGAGAATATCCCACGTTTCAGTTTTTCGATTATATCTCGAAAACGGTGGACTTTGAAAAAATGTGCTACCAAAATTTAAGCTAATTAAATTTCCTATAACATTGTTTCTATATATATATATATATATTTTTTTTTCCAACTCCCAACGGTTTTCGATATATACGTTATTAAAAATCTATAATTGTCGAGAAAAACAAATTGTTACCTCACTTTTGTCAAATATTTGCTTCAAGTGCCAAAATATTTTTAATATAAAATTAAATAAAATTTAATGCTCTTCAATTTCAATTCTGACATTTTTTCTGAGAAACGATTGTAGAAGGCACTAGAAGCAAATGTTTGTCGGAACCGGTGCCCGCTACTCCTTTTCCGTGCTATATCTCGAAAACGGTTAATCCTTAAAAAAAAATGAATAGGACAAAAATTATACAGAATATTATTATCTACACGTTTTGTAACCATTTGGATTGACGGATTTAATGGATAGAAATCAAGATATTTGAAAAAAAAACAACTGATTTTTGTGACCTTTGACCTTGAATACCTGATCATGCTAACGTGCTGAGGTCGGTGACTTTTTACCACTTATTTAGAACACCAAAACAAAGGTATATGCAAAAATTCAGCTTCATTGGTTCATTTCCGAGATTTGCTGTATAAAACTCCTAATTTGAGTGGGCTTCATCTAAAAAATTAACGTCACCCGTCAACAAAATAAATTTCAGTTAACCTTCCTCGAAAAACATTTGATCCGGTGCAAGGTGGTATTATATGACACCCCAAGCAGGACCGGGGTCCGAAAAGTCCGATAAATTGTCGAAATCCAATTTTTTAAAATGAATTATGTGATTCCAGAAATATGCTAGGTGATATATCAGATAATAATTAGGTGACAATAAGTGATTTAAAAAAAAATAGAATAAATTTTTCTACTAATATCAGCAGCTGTATTATATTCTCCAAACACACTCAAATTGTCATATTAATTTTTAGTTCTTTATTAATTTATTATCGGTCTAATTACGATCTCCTAGCCTGAAATTTAGCACACATACTGGTTCAGTAATAACACATCATATATACACATGTAATAACACATAGATTGGTTCAGTAATTTTCGCGGTTAAGATGGCTTGTCCTTTTATATAATAGAATAGATGTCATTTCATAAAAAAAAAAAAAGAAAAAAAAAATACTAAAATAAATAAAATCGTGATATACCGTGTTATATACAAATAGATATTTTGGTCATTCCATGTCAAATCAACCAATGGTTTGGACCTTGACCTCTCCGGTATGATTTTTTGTATAAAAGTAGTAACTACCAAAAATAGTTAAATTGTAAAATATTAGATTTTTTTTGAATTTTTGGTTTTTGGGTTATAAGATTTTAAAAATTCAAAAAAACTACTGTTTTCGGTCCTCACTAATTATATTTAAAATTACGTTATTAAAAAACTATTGATCCTATTGAACATTTTTTTTCTTGAAACTTTTCACATTTGCCAAGCGTATATCTCGGAAACGGTACAAAATATGAAAAATGTGCAAAGAGTAAAATTTGCAGGGAATTTCGTTAACTTCAATTTAATACATAGTCATGTTTTGCATACGATGCACTGTTTTCGAGATTTGAGCGCTATACCAAAAAAAGGGACCTTTCGAACCCCCCTCTTCCTGTTCTCAGGCCCGAAAACTCCAGGAAATTTAGTATGTTTACTTTCTAATTACCCTGAACATGTTTCCGAAGATAAACCTTGGATTACAGAAAACGCACATAAGAATACTTCACTAATGGGACTAACTGTCCATTAAAAAAAAGGCAAAATATTTTTTTTTATCAAGAACCCATTTCCGTCCCATTCTAAAATCTTGCCCACATGTAGTCAGTTACAGCATAAATCACATATATTTTTTTTCGAAAAAATCGAAGGGTGCTTATTTAGGAGATTATTAAAACCGTTTTGGACGTTCGAAATGAACGGAAAATATATCAAGTCATATATCAATAGTTTTTTAATGGCGTAATTTTTAATATAATTAGTGAGGACCGAAAACAGTAGTTTTTGAAATCTTTAAAAGCTTATAACTTAAAAAACAAAAGTCAGAAAAATCTACTATTAAACATTTTAACTATTCTTGGTAGTTACAACTTCTATACAAAACATCATAGAAACCGGAGAGGTAAAGGTCCATCTAATGTAGAATTGGTTGATTTGTCCTGAAATGACCCATTTTTGTTCACCGACATATCGTGTAACGATGCTCAGAGCTCAAAAAAATCTGCAATATGGAATATCGGTATTTTTATTTCGGTAGCCATTTCTACAAGTGATTAAAAAAATATTAATTTCTCGACTTGGTGAAGGACATCCCCTGGAAGGTGAGTGGCAGAGGACTGTGGCAAGGTTGCACCCCCTGGGAGGGGTGCCCCACTGCTGCAGAGCTCCAGTCGCACCTCGCCGCTCTCATGGCACGCTACCTCCTCCTGTCACTTTGCCTCGCTGCCGCCTGTGCCATCCAACAGCATGCCATGGTAAAATCATAGTGTCTGCATGCTCAGTTTTTAGTGTGTAAAGCTTTTTTTACTAACCGGTTTTGAAGATTGAACGTAAGTCATATTTTAATGTTAATTAAATCATAATATAGGATCAGCAGTTTTAAATGTGTTTCGAATAGAAGTGTTTTATAAGAAATAAATAGGGCAAACCAGACAGTTATTGATACCCTTACTTCAAATTTAGAAAAAACAATTGTCCAAAAAAAAAAAAAAAAAATTCTTTTTAAACGCTACAACTCAAATGTGTAAAAGCACTTTCGATTCTGTCCGTACTTTAAATGATATTCATAGTGTGTCAATAACTGAGTTTACATAATTTTTTTTTCAATGTCTTGTAAAATAAATTCCAGTAATAATGGTTGGTGTGAACTTTCTTGCTTAGCTTAAAGTATAGAACCTAAGGAAAAATCACTGCAAATTTTAACTATATTGAATAATTCTTTCTATAATTTCAGTATGAATATTTCCTTAAAGTTGTCAATAACTGTCTGGTTTACCCTGATATTTGTCTGCCTATATAGCACGCCCTGAAAGTGTATTGCATTTTAAAATGTGGCACTTAAGAGTGAATATGTTTGTATGTAATTAATTAGGACGATTTTATATCTATTGCTATTAAAGTGAAGACTTTAAGTCGAAATCGTGCACTTTTCAGTAGGACATTTTTGATAGTTTTCCCATAATTCTCCTAAAAATACCATTTTCGTCTAAATAGATTCCTTATTAAGAAGGCCTATGTGTAAAACAAGAATATGGAAATAATAAAAAGTATGTTGGGCGAATTAAGTCGAAGAATTTGTCTTTTTACTTTTTTCAAATGTTATAATAAAGAAATAATTTATATTGTTTGTCCTTTTAACCAAAATTAATTTTCCTCAGATTTATTGGGTTTCAAAATGATTTACCGGTAAGTATTTAGTTTTGTTCTTAAAAAGGAAGTCTTATGTTGTACTTAAAAAATTGTATTTGTAAGTATTAATCAATAATTACGTTTTAAATAAATACATTTAAGTAAATAAATGAATTTTAAAACTATGTATCAATAGACTTCCGGTTAAATTGCATATACCGAATTGTGGTACGACACTTTTGAAATATTGAATATTGAAATAACAAACAATTTAATTAATTGTAAATGGTTAATATACTCATGTATATATATTAAAATCATATGTTTATATGGTTTCGAAAACATCACAAATTTATTATAGAAATATTTTTATTTGTTTCTTTTATTATTAAACTGTTTCAAAAAGTATATATATATATATATATTTTTTTTAACTTCATATTAACATTATACGCGTAAATTCGGTGTTCGTTTAGATACGTATAAAAGTGTTTGTAAAAAAAACGAAATAGTCGAGTTTAATTGAAACAGAAATTAGATTTTGCTATATTAATATTAAGACTTTATTAATATTTTTAAGAACTTAACCAATTTTTCATTTTAATGTTAATTGTTAAATCGTTATCAACGTAATTTGAATTATCTACTTCTTCACGACAACCACTGATTTGATATAAAAGTTTTTTTTTTTTTTTTACTTTACTGCATCAATATTTTGTTATATATTTGTTCTTTTGTTTCTATTTTGTAATATATTTATCTTTACTAAACATTTATTTACATGCTTTGAATCCACATATGCTCTCTTAGTTACCGATATATGTTTATTTTGGAGTTCATTGTCTGTTGCCGGAATTCAATTTATTATCGTGTAATATCTCATGGATCATATGCTGATGAATAAACGATTAATAAGAAGGTACCTAATAATTTTATTGGAAGTTTGATTATACCAATATTTTGCCCTCTTTATCTTTAAAATTTTATATTTTTATTTAAGAGAAGGTCCATAAATGGTTTATACACCGTATAGTGTTCTCATTAAAAAAAAAGTTTTTGTTGTAATATAGATTTGTTTATTTATTTTTCACGCATCATTTTACATGCATGCTTTTTTTTACATTCATTTATTTCTAATGTAACAATATTAGTTTCTGTTTTTTTTTAAATAACCCATAATTATACAAGGTCGTTGATAAAAGTTTGATGTTTTTAAAAATATAATTTGCTTTTTATTTGATATTTTAACAGAAGCTTAGAGTCAATGATTTCAAAAACAAGAAATTAATAAATTATTTTTTCAGGCTGTTTAGTTTATAAAATCTTACTTTGGTTTTCGTGCGTAGCTCCCATGCAATGGAATGTTTATTGTCAATTTTTAAAGTTGAAATATAAATGAAATTAAAGTACATTTACTTAAATTAAAGAGGAGATTATCACGGACCTTGTGCAACTTCGCGTGTCTTTTTCCTTATTGAGAGGTTTAAAAGTCAAATATTTTCTCATGAAGACAAAAACCATTAATTTGGAGCCTCAGCGTTAGTAATGTAGTGAATGTTGTGTAGCTGATCATGATGGAGTGAGTGACATTCTCAACCGTCTTTGCTTTCTGCCAAATACGTTTGAACCCGGCAATTTCCTCGTCACCTATGAGGTGTTGCACATTGCAAAAATAACAGGTTTATAATGGATGACCACATATATTCGATTGTTTAAATTTTTCTTTATTCTTCGATTTTTTAATTTTTAATTTTAGTGTTATTTTATACTAGCTTTCCCAGTCGAGGCTACACCCGCTCTCTAAGTAAAGAATTTATACAACTTTAACTAATAATCGAAGTATTATTGGTTTATCGGTGAAAACCTTGTGCTGAAATATTCAATTGGGCAACATGGCTGATATTTTGACGCCTAGCAGTAATTATTAACCTGGTTGAAACAGTTTGAAGTTAAGACGTTAAAGTATACTTGGATCTCGAATTTTAAATTTTAATGTAAGAGTTGGTAATCCGTATGTATAGAGACTATTCAGAAACTTGCGGATAATGCCTGGTTACAGAAAAAGGCCCATGAATCATATTTGTACAAACAATATCTAAAAGCAAAGGATCGACATTTTGATTTTGTAATCATTTTTATCCAGCAGGAATAATTTTATTGATTTCATCTGGTTGGATTTTAATTTCTAGCCATAAAAGCATATGCTAGTGTGGCAAACCTCGTATCTAATACTGAACAATGTACATTTAAATTTTTATTATTCCTAAGGCTTCCTAGAATTATGAAGATGGTGCATTTGAAATTTGGTACAGATAAGTTCAGCAGTTTCGCCATTGTAAATTATATTGCGGTATGGTGCTAACAACATAGCGGTCGATTTTCTAACTTCATTAGAATCCACATGTTGAACCACCTATTTAAATCTTTTTCAATAATGTAATTGAATATAAGTAAATTTTATTGCCCATTTCTCTATATAACAGCGTACATCTATAGCCTCTCATGTAGAATGGAGCCTCGCTATCTACCGGAAAATTTTCAAACTTCATTTTTATCCACGTATACTTTTTTAATAACAAATTAATTGAAAGCCGGAAGATTTTATTATTGCTAAACTTTCCTTGAACTATTAATTAATTAATTAATTTTTATTCTTTTATATTTCCATTGAAAAAAACAACAAAAAAATGAGAAGCTGGAATACGAATAGCTCATCAGAACTATACTATTACTGAATACTGATTATTTTTTCGTTAATCAACTTGTTGTTTCGCAGATCTGTAGATGATTGTCTATATATTTCCCTTTCCATCTCCCGGTCAGCTACCGCTGTTTCATCTTTCATAATTGAAGACCATTTTAAGGGTCTCGTTAATGTCCAATGTTTCATTATATTTACCAAATTCTACCACCACAATTTATAATAAGGAAGATGAGTTATAATAATTGGGTATAATATTTGCGGTTTCATAGTGGATAGTCGTCTCCTTTCACCCCATGGTTTCATTATTTTTTGGACCACATTCTTTTTTACTTTCCTTCACTTTAATCGAATTAAAATAATAGAATTTTTAACACCTTCCGTTTGTGACCAAGCATGTTGATAATCCAACACTATCAGGTGGGTTGAAATTTATTTCGTGGCTGACCCTCGTTTCCACTCTGGTTAGAAAAGATTGCAGGATACACTACTCTTTCTAACCCAGTTGGAGTATATAAAGGCTTTATCAACAAAAACAATTGTTTTTATTATCAAGAAACGTTAATGAAATTCGTAAGCTATAATTAAAAGTTATTTATATTTTTTATATATTAACTAGCATTCCTATTCGCGGCTTCGACCGCTCAAGTAAGTAAAGAACTTGGATAATTTTAACTAATACTTGAAGATTTATTTGTTTGTCGATAAATATCTTATGTTGCTGTACACGATTGAGCGTTATTTTTTAAATTATATTTACTCGCATAGCAGTCATTTTTAACCCGGTTAGTTTTATTATGACACTGTAGCTTTATGGTATAAGGTCACATGTAGAATGGCGCCCGCCACCTATCGGTCAATTTTCAAGCTCACCGTTAATCCCCATATTACCGTTTTTTAAAGTAACAAATTAATTGAAAAATATAAAGATTTTGTTATTGCTGAACCTTCCTGGAACGATAAATATGATGTAGTTAAAATCTGGTACGGATTACTTTAGTAGTATTTGATCACAAACCAAAAATGGCTATTCCTTTTATGTAGATAATGTGTTGAAATGTCTGCTTCTATTTATGATTTCGTTTTTAATTAAACATTTTTCGATTCTTTGGATTTTATCTGGACACGAGACTTACCTGGAACCCTCTTATATGATATAAAAACAAGAAGCTGCACGTCAATTTAGACTGCTCCTACACTTACTTGACAATCGTTCAAATCTACCTACTCACTACAAAAAACATCTATATGACGATTGTCAGACCTATATGAACTTACCGTATAGAGTTATGGGGATCCACCATACCATCGAATTCTTCCTGCATTCAATTCACTCCAATCCAAAATCTTTCGAAAAATCTTTAATGCTCCTTACTTTGTCACAAATGAACTGACCCACAATGATCTTAATATCCCATATGTTGCTGATTTGGTACGAACGAGATACTTTTCCTTTCATAATAAACTTAACACTTACCCAAATCCACTAGTTGCACATCATACTCCTCGTTCGATTTCTGGCAGTCCTCCGAGGCTTCTGAAAAGAAGATGGCCTCGGGATCTTCTATTGTAGATATTTCATTAGAGTACTACCAATGGATAGTTCCCCTATAAGTTTTAATCATGTCATTATCATGCATTGTATACCGCATATTTACGAGATGTATTTTTGTAGTACAGTTGTAAATTCTTTTTAATAATACAGAGTAGAGAGTAATAAAAAATATATGAATAAATAAAATAAAAAAGAAAAAAATTATTAAATGAAAAAACGTTATCATTATAATGGCTTTACGATTTCCAGCTTTCTAAGATCTGTTTTATAATTCCATTACTAACATTTCGCTAATAATCGCTTTGATTATGTGTAATGAAAAAAGAGTATCTATGATTGTCATAAAACAATAAACAAAATTATACATTAATCACGCTATGGGCCATACAAAGCCATTGCGCAGGTTCTGCTCAACGTAAATGTTAGACATAAATATAATGAAGGGAACCAGAAAGCAGTTTTCTTACTGCTTAAAAAAAAGGTTTCTCTATGAGCAATGTTTTATATTCATATTACTGTGGCGGATATCCAAGAAGCGTTTCTTATATCCAGAATCACGTTCTTTGATATCTTTCAACTGATTTCTTATTGAAATTTACAAATGCATAAATGAGTGCTATGGTGCATGGTGTAAAGTTGATGGAATAATTCAATTTCGTGATTAATTGCTGGAAAGGAACCTGCTCCATAACTGATTCAGTTGAATACATTATCCTTGTGGTGTGTATTATAAATACTTTTCATACATGATAAATACTAGACATCATAGTTCGTTACATTCATAGCCTCTAGTGATTTTTTCTTTAATAAAAAAATTTCTTAGTTTTTCGTTTAAAGTCTTGGGGATTTTAATTTCTTTTAAACATTATCATGCCTCGTCAAGAAAATCATTTAGATTGTGTTACCTGTTGCGACATAGCTACTCCAGAGTTTATACTAGATCAGAGTTCATTTAGGATTTATACTAAAAAAAAGGTGATATTAAAAAAAAATAAAATAATAAAAATATAGATTTTACCTCGAAAATTTATTCGAAACGTGTGTTTGCATTAATTTTGAAAGCGTTAATATATAGGTACGGTCGAACATGGAAGGTGTTTAAATATGTAAGTTATTTTAATTGAAAAAAAAAAAAATTGTTTGATACAAAATCTATAATAACGCTGACGGAATAAATTTACTTATGAAGAAACCAGAATTTATTCACTTCTGGGGTGGTCATTCTAAAACAATAATAATTAATGTAATCTCCGAACTCTGTCGGAGCGAAAAATATATTTTTAATCGTTAAAAAGTACGATCAAGTGATATAACTCAACAATTATAGGAACTAGCCTATTAATTATAAAGATACGAAAAACGGTTTTTTATTATAAGAAAAGTGGATATTCCTTATAATAAATAGTGTAAGGATTTTTCGTGCTGAAAAAAAGATAAATTAAATGGTTTGACATCCGTGTGCCAACTGTACATGAAATAAAAAAATGCGTTTTTCATATCCGCCGCACTGGTGCTTAAGGTGGGAAGTAAAATCTTTTAAATTCCATATTTTATTGTTAATATGACAATATGATGCCATGTAAAATTGGATAACAACAAAATATCTATACATCTCCACTTAGTCTAAGTTATCTTTTAATACACTCAAATTTCAACTCTTTTACATTTAACCTAAATTTTAAATATAGAGACCCGCCATTTGCAGATTATTAGGTATAGTCCTCCTTATGTGCTCTAACTAGAGCTGGAAGGGTGGGTTATCCTACTTTTTACCATCCTGTTTCTAGCCAGGTTGAAAATGTTAAGATTCAAACGCCACCTACGTAGACGACACAGCTGTAATTACTAGACGTCATAATTCAACACAAGCATCATTGAACTTACACCACTTACAACTGGTAGAAGAAGGTGTAAACTTTGGAAGACACGACTAAATCATCAAAAAACAGAACACATTTCGTTTATATAGACAATGTCCCAATTCCACAAAAGGACAAAATACAAATCCTAGCATCTAACATTAGAAGAATAACATGGGGCCTACATATTAATAAAAAACGGAATTCATTAATTATGGGACTAAAATTAATGTACTCACGTTTCAGAAAAACAATCAGAATTATAAATATGACAAACATGAATGACCTACACACATTTACTAAAACCTTTATGGACTTAATCATCACAAATTTATGGCACTGCTAAAAAGACACACATGAAAAGTTTACAAACTTTTCAGTCTAAGCCATTAAGACTAATTACACAAGCACCATGGTACGTTTACGATAGAACTATACACACTGACCTACGCATGCAAACTGTCAATGAACACATACCGGCGCACTACAAACTGTCTTTTGAAAAATTAAATAGACACCCAAATAAACTCTCCGATGGTATGGCCATATCTCCCATGCAGAAGAATATCAGTAGAAGACTGAAAAGAAAATGGAAGAGACACCTACTTACATAAGAGTAAATCAATGACAAGAAAGGAGTGCCACTGGGTACTATCGCTTCTTATGCCTAAAATGCATTTTTTTTAATATTCATATTTCAGGACATTTGCTGATTGTCAATTATGTATTTGACAGGTGCGGATTTCAATAATAAGAGTGCAAACAAAAACAAAAGTTTTACTTTTTTGGCCCACTATTAACTAAAAAAGACCCATATATTTTTGTTTCTTCCTACGTTTCGATTTGTTATCTGCTAGTAAAGGAAATAACAGCTTGCTGCTTAAACTCTGAATCTCTAATATCTTGTGAATTTCATTGTGTTTGTTAAGCTAATTCACTCGTATACGCTATGATTATGTTATGAAACAAATGATAGGTTTGAATTTAATAAAAGTTTAACTCGCCGTTCGGTGATCCCTCCTTACAGCATTTCCTTATTAGGAGAATGACATTTAATTATCGCCTGGTATAAAAGAGAAAGGAAGACTGTAACCCTAAGTGAAGGAGGGATGCCCGATAATTATTTGATAACTCTGTTGCAATACATGCTCAATGCCCGCTGCCTCGACCATAGTCAAATTGAAGACTTTGTCTTTTATGACGCTTGATTTTTTTACTATCCGATTCCGTCCAGAACAGTGGCAAGACTTGGTTATGTTTATGATGAATTTTTTTATTTTTGGTCTACAGCCAAATATCCTGACATTTAGGTATTCATCATGTCACTAGGAACGCTCTGGAAGTTTCCCTGAGTTAGGGGTTATTGAGATCCTTCAGCTTGGTGGAGATCACTCACGCCCATCGGGTGTAGGAGTAATGACTTGTCTTATCTTTTAAGTCTCGTTTGAGGATTCTGAGTATGTCGTTTCTCCAGATGGAGTCCTAGGGAGTGGATATGTTCAACAGGGATCATTGATATATTATTAAAGGTTTGCAGGACAGGAAGTCGTAGGTTTGCGACGAAGGCTAAAGGTTATTTTATGGGATTTGTTTGGATTTATTTAATCCTCCATATTTTGACACCATTCATGAAGGTGATATGAGGTGGGAGTGATTGAGGTGCAATTTTATTTTGTTAAAATGTTTTTAATAAAAGAGGCCACCTTTTGCTCAAGCCCCCCCGCCCCCCGGGGGTTCTGTGACTTTTTGTATGTTTACCTTCTAATTACTAACGAAGCCCTGAAGTAAAAAATTATCGCATATTTCATGCACTCTACAACATGTTTATTGACTGGACTATTTATTATCTAAGATTAAGTGATGCAATAGGCAGTTCAGAATATTGGATAGTAAATAAGTGTAAATCGAGTAATCAAAAAATGAGTGGTTGGGGCAACAAGGGGCTAAAAGTATTTTGCTCCATATTCTGCAAGCTAATATTTTGAAAAGCCGATTGCATCACTTCATCTTATATAGTTAAAGAATGAAGATGTATACTTACTTATATGAACAAAAACCAGGAAGAAGTCGCATTAAATTACGTTTCCCAGAAATGACAACTAACTGAAAAGCACTCGTTTGTTTGCTGATTTTTTTATAGTTCACTGATTGGAAATATAAATTGCTGGTACATTCTCACTTGTTCCCCTATTTACAGAGACTCAATTAATTTTTTTTTTAATTTCCATAATACGGCCACTAGATCTCGCTTGGCACCTAGGATTGCTGGTACATTGTTGGCCTACTTTACGGTATATAACGGAATGAAAAATGTGAAAATTTTGTCAAATTCACAATATCCAAGGGGTATTGTTTATCAGAATATGTTCACATTTTATGACGGAATTTTTGAGAAATTTTACTAGTTAGTAATTCTAATGTTTCCTCAAAAACTCAATTATTTGCTATTTATGGTTTCCCAAATCAATTCTTCCCAACAATTCTCATTGTTGTGACGCAGCTATCTCAAGCTGTCATTCCCAATACTGTGAATGTTTTGGGGAATCCCTCATAGGAAATCAACTTTTTATTTGTGGTTAGGCAAACACTCCTGCGGTAACCTTAGCTGCTGAAAGATGTGGTTCACAAAGAAATGAAAGTAACTGATTAGATTAATGGCTCGTGGATACATTTTTCACCTTTGATTTGAATAGTAAGGGACAATCTAAAACTATATTTTTTTAGTTTATAATAATAATAATAATTATAAGATGAATGATAATAAATAATTATAACTAAAAAATATTTATTGGCAGCAGATATACACACTAACATGACCTTACTGAAAAAATAATCGCTATACATCTATAAAACTGTTCAAGAATATGGTTTTAATTAGATAGGCCGACTGATTGGATGCTTTTGTAGTCGGCAATTTTATGTATTTATATTTCTACCCTTAAAAATAGGTTGATTGAAATGAAAACATGGCTTCATTCGTATGATGGTATAGAAGGATCAATACAATTAAGATTGATGAATCAATTCCCAATTCTATTGAAATTATTTTATTTGAAAACTAATATCCGTATGATCTCCTCAGAGCTGAAGACGAATGCTCAGCATTCAAAACTAATTTTCATATAAAATAATTCCTATAAATGTGGCAATAAATTCATCAATCCTCATAGTGATGGCTTTTATTGATTATAATTTTTATTTTAGATTGATACTTACAGTGTGTTGTTCATTTTAAGAATATGAACTCTTTTTTGTAAACAATCATCAAACTTTATCATGATATTAACAAACAATAAATTCGGTAACTTCTACAATACTGAATATACAACTGCGATATTCCTTAAACTCGCTCATTAAATATGTTATCCTGGTGTCGGATTCACTCAGCGCTTTGAGGTCTATGATGAACATGTATTCAGATCACATAGGAATACATTACATTCTGGATCTCGTCAAAAAACTATATGAAGGAGGAAAATTGGTTCACTTCATCTGGTCACCAAGTCATATCGGTATAAGAGGTAATGATATGGCTGATAAAGCAGCAAAAGAAGCTCTAGCCCTCCCAGGACCTAGCAAAATTTTTCTAACGGCGCTAGAACTTGCACGCTCACTTAGAGAGAAGATATCCCAAGAATGGCAAGCATTGTGGGATAACAGCCCACCGAGTAAACTCAAGGCTATTAAGAAGGAAATAAAACCATGGAGCAGTTCCTACCGCAATAATCGCAGAGAAGAAGTGATCCTAACGCGATTAAGAATTGGCCACTCCGAGAATAACACATCTCCACCTAATAACCAAAGAGGCTCCTCCCATTTGTGAAATATGTGGCAATGTTTTATAAATAAACCATATGTTTACTGAATGCCCATACTACACCAAAAAGCTAGCCGAATCAGGAATACCTCAAAACATCTCAAAGGTGCTTGGCAACGACGAAAAAATTATTGAAAAAGTAATAGCCCTCCTTTATAGAGAAAAGCTATATTACAAAATATAGTTAAATTTCCACCGAGAACAGACGAGCGTTGATGACCAATAAGTTTTACGCTCCAAAACTCTCAAATAAATAAATAAATACAACTTACGTAAACTACTATATTTTTATTTTTTTATCACAGTTGTTGTTTTGCGTAAATATTAGTTCTTAATTGAAATGTAAGGTAAAGGTTGGAACACGAAAAGGAAAAAGCTATTTTAGCAATTTAGTGGTTTTTTAATATTACATATTAGATATTTTCGTGTTATAACATTTAAGTCCAAAAACACAATATCATTTTCGGCATGATTGAATTCCAAATTTCACAATTAACTCATCTAAGATAAGTGAAGCAAATTGAATATTTCTTTATTTTTCTAAAAACCATTCCATTACACGGAAAAACCAGTTTGGGGTGTTTCGGAATAGGGAAGCCAGTGATTTTTTGATATAACGGGTACATAACTAAGCAAATACACTTTAGAAACATATGTATTTTTACAAATAACCTCAAGAAAAAAAATATCCGAACATAATATAAAACATGAAATAAATATACATAGAATTACTTCCCCTAGAATGCGTTAACAACTTCGAATATCCTTCCGCCATCTTAAAATTGTTAAATATTCTAATATTTCAAAATAGTATCCTTGAGGACGAAAAATAAAAGGACAGCAATAGCGGAATATCCTTCCGATAACTTCAAAAATATTATTCCTTTCTGGAATATTTCAAAACAGTATCCTTAAGAACGAAAACCAATAAAATCGTTAAATGTTGAAATATATATATGTGTGGTATCCTTAAGTACGAAAACTAATTCTATGGGGGAAGGAAAGTTACTGTGTCTAAGGATGTCCTTCGGTCTCAAAAAATTGTCAGATCCTGGCAGATCTGAAAAACAGAAATGAAACAATTTAAAAAATGGTACAAATGGAAAGGTTAAGCTATAAAGTTATCGCATTATATGTTTTAATATTTTATTATAATGAAATAATCGCGGTTACTTAAAAAAGCACTGGATTTCCTATTCCAAAAACAGACCCCCAGTTTGAAAAAAATATAAGATAAACAAAAACTTGTAGCTACATATACTAACGGCTATCAATCTGTGAACGATGCGCCTCTAACATTGCCGAAGTCACCCGATTTCAAACGGACTTCTTAATCGTCCTTCTTTGCCAGCAGAATAGTCGGCTCTGGTTTTAATGTGTCACATTAGACATTTTCACATAATTCATTTAAAAAATCAGATTTTGTCGAAACTGGATTATTTATGGTAATGACCTTTTAGAACCCAGTGGTATCCTAAACCCAATGATATCAAAGTTTTAACAACTTGAATATAAAAAAGATTTACTATTATTAAGAAGATGTTACGTTTTCTTAAAATTAGCTCCCAGACTAAAGCGAACTGTAAAAAAAATATTTTTTTAACTGTTCTCTATGTTACACTTTCACCTATTTTCGTTTTTCCCATACCTTTCTACTCTTCTGTAATGACTAGTATTTGCCCCCAAACGTATTTGATGTTAACAATGGACGGTCATTTCACTCTTCACTTCATATGTATTCAATGGTAGAGTCTAGAACATTATGAATATTTCAAAATTTCCTGTTTTCGATGTAATTTTCTTATTGTGTTTCAAATTAACTAAGAACACAAATGAACAAAGAAACTCATTTATTGCAAGAAAACGCCTGCTGAATTAGTTATTAAATAATAGCAGTTAGTTGGTATAATCAATTATCAATATTTGTTATTCAATTGTAAGTAAAATATTTTACGACAATTAATAGTTAATTAATTGTCAATTAATTTCGCACATTACATGTAATTTCTGTATAACATAATTATGATACATGTAACCAGTATAGTGAAACCAAAAATATCTTTTTTGTATGAGAAAAATATATCCGTTAGAATGTTTTGCTGTTGAGCATCAATTAATTTTAGTGGATACTAATGTACGATAAAATAGTAATAGTCATCAAACCCCTTTAATTGAATAATGGTTTTTAGGACTTCCTACCGTGTTTGATTAAAATACATCTAAGTTGGTACATACTTTTTTATGAACTTTATTTATAGGGAGATTTTTTGAAGTTTGAGAATTTTTGAACTTTATTTATAGGGAGATGGAAATAAAGGGCTCCAGGTTTGGGTTATAATGGTGAACTTCTTCTATTAATGTTCTCTCGTGTATCAAAGAACAGCCGTGTGGAAAAATGTATTTAAAAAATAAGAATATATCGTATAAACAGGCCTGATGTTTGTATTACTTTGCTCAAATATGCCGTTTCCAATCCTTAAGATTTTTAATAATTCTAGTGTATAAGATACTGAAAATAAAAAAAAATAGTCTTGAAAGGCTTTTTTTCCTTCTTTGTTCTTGCACGTTAATAGCTGTATGTATAATTATTGAATCAATTATCTGCCGACTGTCAATTGAAAGGGATATATATGGCCGAGAGACTATCTCCAACCTCCCGACAATTATATTAGACACTGTCCAAAACAGATAAAATCCAAAATGGGTGTTCCAGTGTCCTTTGAAAATATTTATTTATCAATAATAGCATAATCGGTCTTCATTTCTTTTGTCTGTATTTTAAACGGAGAACATACATTCATAAATAATCAGTTCACACACGAACATATTATGAGTACAATGGGAGTGACTTCTGAACACATTCAGCATATTTTGCAATGGGAATTTACCAAAGGTGAAAATGTTTTTCCCATCTATCAACAACAATTGAGAAACCCTACGGAAATAATTCACATAATTTAGAGGCAATTGCATTTAAGGATAGTCAAGAGTCATGTTAAGATATGACCGCCGGTATAACTCTGTTCATCGGTTTATTAGTAAGAATATTTTGAATGCTGCTGTCGAATAAGTAAGATGGATCCATTCTGGTAATAACCTTCACGCTGAGCGGCATGATGGAGGAAGGATAAGTTTCTTTTGTAGGTGGAGGTTTTGGAAAGGGGAGAGCATAAAATAAAAAAATATTTAAATTTTTTTTAAACATTATTTATTGGATTTTTTTTTTGCATATAAATGTGTCAGAAACTTTAAAGCAAAGTGAAATTCACTTTGTTTACTATATTTACAGTATCTTTGCATCATCAATGGACGAGCTAAAAGCGGAAAGTCGACAAACTACCAAGTAATACAAATAATAAAAATAAAGTGTCAAATAATAAAAAAAAAAAAAGTTGCAAGTTAATGGCTTTGGGGTTGATTATATCCGGTATAATCGTTTTTAAGTTAAAGATTTATTAATTCTCCCTCGTTCCCAAAAAGATTAAATTAATTCCAATGTCTTTTAACGATACTCCTCTTTTATGAAAATTTATCGGTTTGTACATTCCCTGAATTAAAGTTGAATTATGCATTGCCTAGTGATATACAAAAAATGCATTACTCCAGCAACCTGATGAACCGGAAATAGTTCGAATTGTGGCAGGGTGGAATTTATTATGAGCAATTATTTACCTTAGAAAAAAAAATATTTAACTAAATTTATTATTTGCTGTAGATAGTATATATTCTATTAGCTGTTTCCTATTTTATTTCTTAATTGAAGGGTTTGGTGGATGAAGGGGTTATGTAAGTTAACACAATTTAGAGTAATTTATATTTAAAGTTTTTTTGTTTTTTTTTAATATTTTCCTTTAGCATGAAAATGTTACATAGCCACTTCATCTTCTTCATATCTCCTTTTCTAGTTGTCTTGAAATATTTAAATCTTTCTACCCAACACTTTACACATAAATACTACATCCAATGATCTAGAATGTTTTTTTTTTTTTAATGTGACATTATCCCTTCATCCACCAAACCCTTTTATTATTGTTCTTTAATACATTTGTTTTCTTCAAATCTGATATATACTGGATGTTTGTATTTCCCTCTTGTAAACAATATTATAAATTGAATATCGGTGTCGACACCGATGTATTGAAAATCTTTCAAACTTTTTTTGTAATGATCCTGCACAAATCGATACAGTTGTCACAGTTAAAATATCATAAGATTTGAGCGTTGGTCATAAGTCTTTTAACAGACAGTTTTTCTTTTCGGTATTTTTCTGAATATGGTTAATGGTAATAATAATTATACACACCATATCCTAAATGGAAGCCTATAATGTCAATCTATCTAAAAGTGCATTCTCAATAAAACTTGAAACTTATTTCTTAACTTTATGGTTATCTATTGACCATTAAAATTAATATTATTCTACTTATTTACCTACTTAATTTGGTGGGAAATAATTGATTTTATTGTTAGTAAAAACTATTTACATTAAAGAGACGGAACAGGTTGCGGTTTGAGTACAGCGGGTGGTGTATTGCTGCATTGCCGCTATTCCTTTGCGAAGGCGGGAACCATCCTCAGATTGGGAAAGTTGAGGCAGCTGGAACTTTCCAACCGGATTTTCGGAAGACATTTCACGCTGACAAAATATAAAGAAACATATTTCTGCCAAATTACGCAATGTTATGCCGCAAGTATTGAATAAGAAATAATTGTCTTTGTCTATAAACTGATATGAGCCTCAAAAAAAAAAAAAAAAAAAAAAAAAAAAAAAAAAAAAAAAAAAAAAAAAAAAAAAAAAAAAAAAAAAAAAAAAAAAAAAAAAAAAAAAAAAAAAAAAAAAAAAAAAAAAAGTAGATTAATAAGTAGATAGTAATGGGTGTAATCTATCCACTGTTCTGAATATATTTAATTTTTATGATTTGTTCAGGATATTTTGGTGAGTTTATTCAGAATTTTATGTATATGGTGTGATAATAAATTTACCGAGCTTTCAGTTGATGGAAATAAAGTTTGGATCGGACAAATAGTTATGGATTAATAGCTAAAAATGTGCCAAAACCTTGTATTTCAAAACAGAACACATAATGTATTAAACCCTTTCCTCCTCCTCCATTTTATTGCGGTACTGACCCCGGTTGACAGTCATCAATTTTCATTCAGAACAGTGGATAGATTACACCCGAGCGTTTGAAAAAAGGGGTTAAATAAATCGTTTTTTGGTTTTACAAGGTTTTTTTGGTTTTGGTTTACAAGGTTACTTTTGGTTTACAAGGTTGCTTTTGTAGTCACTCTTCCCTCCGCTAGGTTTCCAATTAGAGCATTATAAATAAAATGGGTTAACAGCACCAACCCTGAAAGTCTTTCCCTACAGAAATAATTTTTAAAAACGTCCTATTTAAAATAAAAGTATAGTACCACTGGAATTGATAGATTATACAATGCATTCATTGTTAGGCGTGAATAGGTTTAATATTCACACAAGAATGCTTTTTGTGATCTTCGTAAAATTAACATCATTTACATAGCTAAAAGATTAATTACCTAGAATCCCGAGTAACGCGACTTCGTTTGGAGATAGGTCACTCATCCAAGTAATTTCTTTATCTATATGAACTATCTGGGACTACTTATTGCAAGTGGCTTAGCATTCTCAACTACCCCGTAGTTTTTAAATATATATATATATATATATATATTTTTTTAATATATATATATATATATATATATATATATATATTTTTTTTTTTTAACTTACGTTCTTTATTTGATTGAAATTCGTGAGGTCATTTTTCAATTAAAAATTAGTGAGTATCTATTTTTATTAAGTTATTAAATGTCTGTAATTTTAAAATTTAATTACTAACTTATGAATAAATAAGATATATTTTTTTGGTAGGTGTTATTTCAGGGGCTAGTTTAAAAACAAGCCCCCAAAAAAATAAACTTTTCATTTCTACAGTTTCTAATATCACAAAATTCTAAAAAATATATATTATAACTAGTTTATGGATAGATAATAATAGTTTGAATTAAAAAAAAAATATGTTAAAGAGATACTGAACAAAAATATGATAAGGGGTCATACCTTTTATTCTCATACTGCTGGTGATAGTGATGTAAGATTAGGTGTATGGCTACTATAGATAAAAAAACAACGCAAAAATCCTTCATTTGACGCTGGTGCAGTTTGAAACCGCTTGACACCTTGCGACATGTGAATATAACCATGAAAATGAGTAATTGTCACTCATTGTAGGTTTCCTTCTTTATGTTGTTTTATTAATTCCAATTTGTTTTTTATGAGCTTAACCGGCAAGCTGGCAATCAGGTTTTGTACTTGACACCGGTTGGAAGAACCATAAATGATATAACCTTATAAGAGGTTTATAACCGCCGCATAAAAAATTATATAAATATGCAAGAGGCTGGAGATATTGGATATGTAACAATACGGTCAAGAGGCGGGAGCGAAGTATGTCACCGCCGACCTCACAAGGTGAAAGGTAGGACGTTACCTAACTGGCTCGGTGATGAGCTCTGGCTTCCTCGTCCTCAGTTGCTGTGATACAGATGTTATGTGGTCAAATGAAGACTATCATTGGAGAAAAATTTGCGTAAGCATTGCAAATACGGATGAGATATCGGTTGCGTCGAATTTCTTACGTAGCTAAGTTTTAATTGACTTTTGTAAAAATTCGATTCTAATCATAAAATGAATAATATTTAATTCCGTACTTCGCAATTACTTCGGCCCATGGCATAGGGGAGACTACTGCACCGTGATAACAGTGTACATTGAAACAATTGACATTGCTCTTGTTATTGTTGCACTGTAGTAGATGTGTTGCGAGTTAAGTTAGACTAGTTTGGTCGCGAATTCTTCTGTATAATTTCATCTCTCCCGAAGAAGAGCTTTCTTGTTTTACTGACATCTGATTTTTGTTTAAATTTTCGCTGTCCCGGAATATTGTTGTTTTCTCCAAGTTTTTGAAATTAAGTGATCGATTGCTTGCTTTGGGGCACTATTAAATAGCCCTTGGCTTCTAGATACCAGTCGATTCGTTATGAAGAAAAAATGTGGACTGATTAGCATGCACTTTATTCTATTGTCGTGATATCTTGTACCTTGAAAAACTATGGGTCTTGTACCTTGAAACAGATTTTGAAACCTCTTGTACCCTAAAACGCTTATTTTTTTTTTCACATTTCATTTTGCAGAACACCTGAAAATACCGAGGATTAAGGAAGGAATCAAAATTTTCTAGTTTGTCTTTCGGGTTTCTATTTCTAATGGTGTGTATAAAAAAAATGACCGTTTCTGAAACAAATTTTTATATTATTATTTCTTTGATATAAAATACAATTAATACTCAAAGTATAGTTCATTGTTATCTACCGTCATTACCCATCTGCTAGCCAATTGCTCGATGCCACGCTGATACCATTCCTTGGGATGGCTGTCAAAGAACTCTTGGACAGCATTTTCAACTTTCGAAAAATTATCATTTTCAACTTTCGAAAAATTCGAGTACTTGTGGACGGATTTGACTCAACAGCTTCCTTCAGTCTACAACCTTCCCCTCATGGCAAGTTCGCGAGTACTTGTGGACAGATTTGACTCAACAGCTTCCTTCAGAAATCATCAATATTAATGGCCGCCCGGAGCCCTTCTTCCTTTCCAACGTCGTATCTCCACTTCTAAATTTTTCAAACCAACGCCGCGCAGTGCGCTCTTCAAGGACACCTTTCCCTTCATATTTAATAATTTCAGGAGTTGCTTCAGCGGCTGTGAATTTTTTTTTTTTCCAGTAATGTCTTAAAATTACGAGAATTTCATAGGACACTGTCATGTTTCTTCTTTGAAATAAATAATTGAACTGAGGCTTTTTTTTTTTTAAAGAAATCCAGTATTAGAAACAAGCTTAGTGAATGCTCTAAAGGGATTATTAAGTATTGGTAAATAATAAATAGCATTAAGATAGACTTTTGAACTATGGAATTTGATAAAACGGTCATTTTTTTTATACGCCCTATTATTAATATGTCGTTCATATTTCTAAAGTTCCCTTTTCGATAAAAATAACAAAACGCTAAAAGAAAAACGCAAAATTTATTAAAAATACAATTACTCTATTATTTTTGAAAATTACCACTGTCTCAAGGAACAACAATTGCTGTTTCAAGGTATAGAAGCATTGTTGTAGTTTGAAACAAAAACCTTATGTCTTGTTGTATACTCAAAGAACACTAAAAATAGGGAATTTGATTCTCTACAACTATCAGTTAGTGTTACCTCGACGGGCCACCAGGAGAACACTTATATCAGCTAAATTGGGGGTGCCAACACCAAAAATCAGACTTGTTTCAAGGCACAATAATCTCT
Organism: Euschistus heros; assembly: GCA_003667255.2. Lineage (NCBI taxonomy): Eukaryota > Metazoa > Arthropoda > Insecta > Hemiptera > Pentatomidae > Euschistus > Euschistus heros. The sequence continues at coordinate 1,231,874 of RCWM02000227.1, forward strand.
CCTACTATACAGACTGTTTGGTCTATATGGTTTGCTTTCGTATCAGCATTCTGAATCGACCTTTCTCCCTTAAAACTACAACTAATTCGATAGCCATACTGTTGGAACGTCCTATATTTTGAATATTATAGTCTCTTTTATTTCCATTATTTACAATTTTAGGGTGCTTTTATTACGTAGATTGAACGCTAGTTCTAACCTGCAGCCTACAGGGACAGTTATTTAAAACAACACTAGACAATGTCGGTCATATAATATAATCCTAACTCACATCAGTTTAGATCATAAGGAAAATACGTATTCCTAATGAAAGTAGGTAGTGAAGTTTTGGTTATGGATCGGTGCGCAGAAAGTAGGAAATAAGAGAGGTTTTATAATAATACAATGGGAAAAAAAAGATGACTAGAAGAGAGATATGTACTAATTAATTTAGTTCATTAGCTTTGAGTAGATAAAATACTTCAATGATATAAAAAAGTTTAAATACAAAATCAACTAATTTTATTTTAATTTTTCTCTCTCTCCTCACTTTTATTTTTAAAGAATTTCTTAATACCCCTCTATCATTCCTCATAATTTATTTTTTGCACTTATTTTCTATATTTGTGTATGTTAACTGGTTTTGTTGAAAGAATTGTTGAAAAAAAAAAAACAGCACAACAATTTGTCCAGCATTATGTGATGGTTTGAATTTTATTGTCATCTTTTCTGTCTGTTTTTCAAATGAATTGTTTTTATTTGATTTGTCTCTACGCTTCAGGGACTTTGGCAGTTCGTCTTAAATTTTTATTACTTTGTACGTTCTTAAAACTTTATGGCCTGTATAAACTTCAGTAAGGACCTCACTGTCTTTTCGTTGTCCTGCAGAAATTTATTCAGTGTTGATGTCATTTGCATTTTTCACTTAATGGGTGGAAACATTTGACATTCGGCTAGGATGTGTTTAGTCTTGGTTCATGACCGTATGAACAAGGAGATTCTATGCCACGGAGAAGGTAGCCATGAGAGAATTCAGAGTGGCCGATCCTGAGGCGGCATAAAATTGTTTCCCCCATTATGGAGCTCCTGCAACTTGTATGCTACTTTTCTTAGCAGTTTAGCTTTAGTGATAATAATTTGGACATATGTTATCCAAGATTCTTCCCAATCAACTAGAATTAAGGATCGTGTAAGTCTAACCAGTCTTCTTTTGGAATTAGGCCGATGGCTCCAATACTTTACCAATTCTAGCTGAGCTAGCTGAGCCCTTTCATTTCCCCAAACAGTGGGATGGAATCCAGATGAAAGTAATCTTATTGCCTTTGAAAAATATGTATTTATGCGAAAATATGCAAAATAAAAATGCCGTCTATGTATATAAATTTAAATTACCTTTCATGTAAAGGTTAGCTTTTTTTCTAAAAGTTAATAATCTGATTGAGAAAACATGTTTCATTTTCTAATTATTTTGATATTTCTTGATTTAACTTTTCTCTTTTGCTGGTACTTTGTGCATTCCACAAATATACACATATAAAGTATTGTCAAATTTATTTGACATTTTTTTCATTTCGGGGGTAGCTTAGGTATTACATAGTCTTGTAAATGTAATTGGTTTTTTTCATGGTCCTGGTTCTTGCTGCTGTTTGAAGAAGAATTCAACGGCTGGCACAGATCTTTAGCTGCTATATTTATGTCCGAATGACCCGGAATCCACATGATAATTTTGAATTTCGAAATAAAATTAATTAAAGTCGCTATCTTGAATATTATATAGATTTTTTACGTCATGGTTTTTGTTTATGATCCTTGTGAGAGCCGAAACTGAGTCAAGGTAAATGAAGTATTCTTTTTGGTCCATATCTAGAGTTTTATGTGCTTTAAGCCTAATTTAATTGCAGTAAATAGTAAAAAGAGATGGTAATGAGTAACGAATGAATTGTCATGGTATATATGTTGTAACTCTTGCTGAGCACTTCCATTAACAAGCAACTTCCACTAACGAGTACTCCTAGATAACTGATAGATAATTGAAGAGACATATTATTACTTATTACTTGTAATAATACTGTGGTGTTTGAGTAATATACATAGAAAAGCTTTTATCGAACCTTAACTAAATCTATATTTAAATGGACCTTTTGTTTTATTATTTAATTTAAATGAAGGCAATCATGTATATTTCTAAAAGCACATCACATGAACTCTCTTAAGGAATACTTTTATGTTTTCCTCTATTCTTTGATTTTTTTATTTCATCAAAATTGTTATGAAAATGGCATTACAATCCAAGGGCTGCTATGTAACAGTGAGCAATGGCGAGCTTCCCGCCGCGGGAGAACTAAATCGGTGTAGGTTGGATTCTCATCTAGGTCGTTTCAATTGATTCTCCTCTTCAATAAAGCGGAGGTGGCCCATTGAGATTTGGCGATGTTGTTATTCAAATGTTTGCAATGCTGCACCTTTAGGCCGCTCATTAAATTAGAAAATCATTTTAAGATTTTGATGAATTAACTCATTCTACGGAATTCAGTTCATAATAAATTACAGTTTTAAAAAACTCGCTTTAATAGCAAACCTAATTAAAAAAAGAAAATAACTTTTTATTTTATGAATAGTTTTTGTTATGGCAATGAAAAGGCAGTTAATCAATTATTATTAATTAATTTGGAATATAATTAAAATAAAATTTAAGTTATTAAAAAAAACATTTAACTTATAGTAAAAAAAGCGTGGAGTGCAACAAACTGTTGTTAAGGTGGGACGGATGGAACGACACCACTTAGGTTTTATTATTATTATTATTATTTTCATAATAACTCTGCTTTTATAAACATTTAACAATAAAATTCTTGTGTATTTAATATCAACGCTTTTTTACTATAAATTGAATTTTTTTACACTGTTTTACAGATTTGCCAGGATCTGACGATTTTTTAGGCAGAAGGACATCCCTGGCCACTCTCTCCTTCCACAATTAGGATTAGTTTTTTCGTCTTTAAGGATGCTGTCTTAAAATGGCGGAATTTTATTAGTTTTTTTCGTCCTTAAGGATGCTGTTTTAACGGTTTTTAAGTTATCCGAAGGATAACTTCTGCCATAAATACTTATTTATAATAAGTTATACAGTACACTATACTGCTTTTTAACCATTGTTTATATTATTTTCACATTTACTATATGCGTTTTTTTTTTGTTTTTTTTAACATCGAACATGTTTTACCGGTGACCTAATTGGTCAAATACGATTATAGTCTAGTCGGGATAGTCTAAACTGATATTTTTCAGTAACAGGGACGACAGATACAGGTCAAAAAAATATCTGTTACAAATACCTGTTACTTATTTATAATTATATATATATAGATAATTAATAAATAAGTATACAGTGATTTATTAATTATTTATAATTCCGCCATGATTCAATATTAAATGTTAATAACTTAAGTTTTCCTTTAATTTTATTCCAAATTAATTAATCATAACTGATTGTCTGGCTTTTGATTACCATAACACAAAATATTCATGAAATAAAAATTATTTTCTAACTTTTAGTTCGGTTTTCTATTAAAGCGTGTTTTTTATTTTGTTTTTTAAAACTGTATGGTAGTTTATTTTCTTAATTTTTACTCTCGAATGTCAATTTTTAGTCTCAGTAGAATTTATAATCAAGTTCTTCTATTTAAATTGCAGGGGCGACATCTGTGGTATCATTACCATTTATATTCTTCAATTATCTTCCATTGATAAGAATTTTTTTATCGGTAAAGAAGAACGACATTTACCGATGTCCCGTGTGTGGTAACCTGCAAACTTATCTCAATATTTTCTTTTATTCTGATCGTTCCATTTTTATATTATAGACTCTTAAACATGACTGGCTAAACGCTTTAGTCAAATTCAGCTTAAGGGATCTCTTGACGCAAATTAATTAAACATCAATTTTGTAAATAACACATTTTTCAATTTAAAGCATTTTTGTATATTTTTTATGCAAAAATCTGAAATAAAGTACAAATATTTTGGGTTTTTGTGCCACCTATAATCCCCCCCTGTACAAATTTAGTTATATCTTTGATGTTTTGTTCTCAGAACAAAATGATTTTACATCTTGACAATATAAACACGTAAAACCTACTAATACACCTTTTGCGATCCAGATCACCTTTTTGGGGGTCATTTGACAGGACTAAGTGAGAACATTAGAACAAGGGTGTGCAATTATTGAATTGTCATTGGTCCTTGACACGTGTGCAAATTTTCAAGTTAATCAGATTACTGGAAGTTGGTGAAAATTACGATGAAAGATTCCGTTACATACAGGTCAAGTTAATAAATGCGTATTAAAAATTAATTTTTTTCAAATACTCAATCTTTTTCATAGCTTATTACTTTATTTAGCACTGTTATACCCCTGTTATTCGATGATCATCCACTCCAACAGTCCATGCCCCAATATATATTCCTTTATGATGTAGTTAGCGCACTTGACCACAGAAAAAGAAATATGGGTGTTATGATGTATGGTTCGAGAAAGAAAATTTGGAAGTGGTGACAATACTTAGGCTGTTGAGTTGTCAGACTCCTCGTGCAAAAGCTTTTTTTACTGACAACCCCAATGACTGAGGCAGTTTAGTCTCTTTCTTAGGCATTGTGACCAACTATTATTTTTTTAGTTGTGTTAAAAAAAAAATTGAAAAATTGGTTTATTATAAAAACTTGGTACATTATAAAATATCATTGAGTACCAACAAAAAAACTACACACGGTTTCTCGGACTATACCTGGGAAAAATGTAAACATAAAAAAAATAAAATACAAGACATTTCTAGAAAGTACTACTAACAATCCTATGTTAGGGACTACAGATCTTCGCTCAACTCACTAAAAAAGATAGTTGTCTATAAAATTTTTATATTTCTAAAGAAATGGGGTAAAAGTTTGGATTTTAAAACAGTTACATTTAAATAAAATAGAAGCTCTTCTGTAATCTAATTTTTTTGACACTCTAGCTCCGGCAGTATCCCGATTAGAAATTCAATGGAAAATATTTTTTGTTATACAACATTTGTCGCTAGCTCTAACCGTTTAGGAGCTATATTGGTTTGAATAAAAAAAATCACATTTTTCTTACATTTTTTTTTATGTTTTGAGGTTTTTTTGACACGCTCTAGCACTATTGGTGTTGTTCGATTCGAAAATTTGATGACGATGCCTTATTAGAAATTAATTAGATAATATTTTTTATTTGAAAATAATTGTCACTAGGGCCTACCGTTGGGGGCTACATTGGTTTGAAAGAAAAAAGTCACGTTTGAAAACGCTATTGTCTCTCAACTTTGTTTATTTCTAACAATCATTGATTGTTAATTTAATTTAATTATTAATTTAAGTAATTTCATCCTTTTAATTCCAAAATGTAAATTAGGAAACGCAGTAGAACATTGATAGACACATTCATATATTGTTTTTCCAGTTAGGGAAGATTTCATTTTTTCTAAACATTCTCAGCAATAGGCCATTTGAGCTAAACCTTATACGAAAATATAAACATGCCTTTTATTAAAAAATTCACAGTAAATAATAAAAGTTATAGTTAAAAAAAAAAACAACTAGAAAAACACGCTTTCATAGCAAACCTAACTAAAAAGCTAAGTGTAATGAGCAATTTACAGCAATCAGACGTTTTAATTTTTTAATTCAAGGTTCGAAGCTGATTTCCCTGTAGTATTCGTGATTTGTTTGCATTTTTAACACATTTTATCCAAAATCGACCAAAAATTTTTGTTTTTTTGACATATCTCAGAGAAGGAATGAGCAATTTTTTACTTTAAAAATCCTATCTTGCACAAAATGTATTGATCTACAACCTATAGTATATATTTGTTGATTGAATTAGCCACTTCTGCGTAATAGACGCCTAAACATGACCAAAACTTGGAAAAATTCTTCGATTTTTGACAATGGATTGTGGCTAAACGCCTAAATCAAATTCAGCTTAAGGAATGTCTTTGGACGCCAAATTTAATAAACTTTAATTTTGTAAATAAAACATTTTTCGATTGAAAGCATTTTTCTATATGAATTTTTCCAAAATCTGAAAAATGTTCAAAAAGTTTTTTTTTTTTTGCCTTCTGAACATTTTTCCCCCATGTGGGCCATATTAAAACTTGAAAACTGCTATTTACTTTTTGCAAGGCAGACCCCCATTTTGGTCGTTAAAGTTGTGCCATTTTGGTATTGTTATTGGTCCTTGAAACGCTTGCAAATTTTCAAGTTAATCAGGTTGCTGGAAATTGGTCAAAATTACGGTGAAAGATTCCGTTACATACAGGTAAAGTTAATAAAAGCGTATTAAAAAACTCATCTACTCCACCAATTACTCGAAGATTAATAAGGCCAAACGATCATTTGAATTCATAAATAATTTTTTTTACGGGACTTGAGAAATTACTTTCGATTAACACAACATAAAAACATAAATTTAGCGTGAATTGCAGTTGCAAATAAAAAAGTTTAAATTGAAAACATAAATAATTTAGCATTTGAATTAAAATCGTATAATTTTATTCCCTCTGAAAATTATTTTATCTTAAAATCCAATATATTCTTATTGCGTTGCCCACCAGGAAGGTGCTCATTTGTGACTTTTTGATTGGAAGAGACTGTTGATTACGCATTACGCTCATGAGTGGTATGAGTACTTTAACGATGGGGCTACTATCAAAAATGTTTAATTGAAACTTCTTAGTATTGTTATTTAACATTGAATACCAAGGTGCAGTTATGATGACGTTCATCGAATGAGCTATTAAGTACGTTGGAGAGATTGGTAACCGTTTCCCAAGTGAACGAGACGAACGTCTACTGTTGCCTCACCCTTTGAAGAACACTCAAGCTGAGGTTCCCAGCTCCCTGAGAAATCTCAACAAACTTCCGTCACTCTCTCCTTCTTGTGTAGTAAATCTTGTATCTACTCAGGTCTATGTAGCGTATTAACATAATGCGCATACTATAACGGCATGTCAAATATAATATTTCATGAATTCTCCCCGGCTGCCTATTCATCAACTAGTCTTATGAGTGGTATATGTGTGTATGTGTGTGTGTGTGTGTGTGTGTGTGTGTGTATATATATATATATATATATATATATATATATATATATATATATATATATATATATGTGTGTGGTATCTGTGCATAGTGGGCTAAGTGCAAAAATTGCGATTTTAAGAAAACTGAATTGAATTTTTTGAGATTTTTTCCAAAATCGTCCAGTTAAAAAAATTCAAACTTGTGGGGCTTAAACTTTTGATAGTACATTTCTATTTATTTTGGTAAGGTATGTTTCAATCTGTGCCAATATTCTAATGTTTAATACTAATCGTTCCAAAAACAAATCGAACTCTCCGCATTACACGAATCGATTTTGTGTGAAATGGGCTAAGTGATTAATTTTAACGTTATTGACCTCTGAAAGCCAAGTGCCTAACTAATTTTCAGAGTTTAGAAAAAATAGGTATACATTAAATAATATTTTTCATTTTTCAAAAATTTATTTTAAAAATTTTTTTTTTTACATAAAAGAAAATAATTGAAAATAAAATAACATACGCAGCATCCCTAAAGAAAATATAATTATTTTATTGGTAGTTTTTAAAACATTAAACAAAAACAAATCACTTATAATTTGCTTTCATTCGTCTTCTTCACCTAAATCTGGGTACACATCCTGCTTAGATGCTAATTCCAGCTCTTATATATACTAATATTCTCCGCACTAGTATCATTAATAAAGGACTTATGTAATTGTAACTAACAATTAAATTTTTATTAAATAATTTTTTTTTTTTTAACACAGAAAGTATCATCTAGAATAATTACAAGTTGCCTCACTCAAGGTCAATGAGTAATATGGATGACGAAGATCTCATTCATACAATATGGGCAATGATATAAAATAAAGTAAGCAAATTAAAATAAACAGCCTCTTAATATACAAGAAATAAAATAAAATGTAACAAATGATAATATTAAATAGGTAATCAATTGTTGAAACTAATAAATAAAAATTAAGGAAAACGCGAAGATAAGACATTACAATATGGGCGTCAGACCGGCGATACTGTACGGACTGAAATACCGCTTCCCTCCCCAGCCTTAGGTTAATGTTATTGATAGAAAGAAGAATACTAAGAAGAATTTACGGCCTAAAGAAGACAAAAGAAGGCTATAGGTTGTGACCTAATAAGGAAATATAAAAAGAAATAAATGATTTAGAAACGGATATATGAATAAGGAGATTAAGGTTCTATGGGCATATGGTGAGGATGCACCCAAAGAGAACTGAGAGACTGAAAATAACAGACCATGACGGTTTCGATAGGATGACTATAGGAAAAGACTAAACGAAATTAAGGTCTTTGTGGAAGAAAGAATGAGCAATCAGAAAGAATGAGGAAGACGTGGGAAGATAGAAGGAGTATGAAAAGAAGTGAAAATGAATGATATTCGCGTGGTATCTAAGGCCGTTCCGTGGAAAAAAAATTAATGAAGAAAATAAAACTATAATAGATACAATGATACTCTACAATATTTAGAAACATTCCGAGGAAGACCCCGATCCAAGCCTGTACCCCGATTTGGAGGCAAGCCGGGTGTTCCCAGCGCTGTTATTTTAGCTTCGTCACTAGCAGAATTCAGTGGAGGCTAAGAAAGAGCGTTATGGCACAGTCCCACAGGACTTGAGTCGAGAAGCTGGCCATTGCCATTTCAATAATAAATATTTACAATAAGTCTCGAGGCTATTGCCGTTTTAATCTGCGAGGTGGGTTATAAGGATGTGTGGAACTGGATGAAGGATCCAGAGGGTTGGGATGGTTGGAAAGGTTTTGGTGGAATTATATTATCCATAACAATCTTCTACCATATTATAGAAAGCATGCAAACAATAAATTCATAATACATCCTAATAAACTTCATTTCAAATTTTGTCCCCCGATATTCTGAGAATGATTTGATTGTTAGGGTTTCTAGCTTTGAAAGTTTTATGTTAGTCTTGACCTTGGGATTTGTTAATTGCGATAGCTAAAGAAGCTTAAATTGGAAATTCTCATTGTTTGAACTGAAATGGTAGATAAGTAGGAATCACTGGGATTCTAGGAATATATGTGATTTCTCCAGTCACAGATCCAGTGAGAATTATAGCCTCAATGATCTACGCATAGCTGTAATTTTTAATCTAGTACCATTGCATATATTAGGTCGTTGAAGGTAACGAAAGGCAATTTTCTTTTTAGAAGCCGCGGATGTTTATTTACTTGGAATCTAATCGGAAGCAAGTTGTGAGGCTAGTGAATTCTATTAAATATGGAGCTTCAAAGGATAGGTATCTGGTTTAGGCCAAATCAGCAACATAGTAAACCTTAAGATTTTTATGAATAAGTTTATTTGTGACGTAATAAGGAGCATTGAGGATTTATCGTAGGTTTAGAGATATTATTGACCGTATGGATTGGATACGATGAATGATGAAAGTGGAACCCCAAAGTTAATCTCAGTACACCGGAATAGGTCTTATTACTGTAATGTATATAAGTCTTTTGTAACTGATTGGAGGCTTGGAAGGTGTGTTTGATGTAGTCAAAACTTATGACGTGAAATTTAAAAATATAAATAAACTCTGATCAATATTAATTGATTGATGTATGTGGTTTTTATAGTACGTTTTTTATTGTAAAGTATAGTATTTATATTGTATAAAATTTTACTATTTATAAAATAATTATAATATTCAAGAATATATATTTTTGAAAAGTATATATTTTTGACATAAATATCTCATCATAATCATGAACCAACAACCTTCCACTTGTCATTAGTACCATTAATCTATTTCTTATTTAGTTTGCTGGAACTGGGATTTCTCAATATTTTTCTATGGAAGATCTTACAATATCTGAGTCATCGGAGTAAATAACTAAACGATATGTGAGTTTCGCCATATAAGGCACGGGTAATGTGGTTTGGTATTAAATTAGTGGCTTGACGTTAATGTGAATAGTTACATCTCCTGGCCTCTAAGGTTGTTAAAAATAATTTAACTGTTGAATCTAGGTGAAATAAACGATTTAACTATTTATTTTTTATTGTTATTATTTTCACAGTACGTAATTTCTTGAGTAAAACCTTCTACTGACAAGGGGAGGACAAGCTCAAATCTCTCACGGATCTTGTTGCCAATATTTTTGGAGGTTTTTGGTCAAAAAATATCTGACACGTATTTAGCCGTTCCGACTAATGGGCCCTAGAAACCGAGAAAAAATGAAATAGCATTAAACTAATTAATTTTTTATCTCGAGTTTAAAAAATGATATCGACATGAATCTTGCACCAAAATTTTTATTTTTGAGTCATCCGCTTCATAGATTTTTATTTGTTTAGGTTAATTATATTCTAAAAAAAATAAATAGATCTTGAAGCAAACTACCTTTATGGATTTTTTATACAAAAAAAAATATCGTCAGAATCTATGTTAGCACCCTCAAAAACATTGAAAAAACGTTTCAATAATAACAAAAATATAATTTTTTCACCCTCCTCAAGGGGGGTTTAACTAAATAGTTAAACCGATTATTGGTAACCTTTCTTTAAATCGTCATTACTTTGTTACACTCCACGCAAATGAGAGGAGAGCTTCAGGTTTCTTTTGATGTATATAAATGGAGAATTCGATGAACAAAAGGGGAAGAAAAACCTATTTGAAAAGTTGGAAAATCCAAAATAAATTTTGATTTCTATCTTGGGTTAAAACCAGATATGAAGATGAAACCAAAGACATTTCAAAGCATATTGCCATCCTATGTTTTGGGTAAACATATGAAATTAATACGTTTAACCATCTAACCGTAATTCATGTTTAAAAAAATTACTTATTTGGTCCGGCAAATATTGGTAACTTTCAACATTTGCCTGAGAACATTTTTATTTTTATATTTAGATGAAATTTCGTATTGAGGGGTTCTTTTGAATGCTGAATTCGAATCTGATGTCATTTTTGAGCAAATAACTCTGTGGAGGTAATTTCCTTGACGATCTAATAATTTTTTTTTAATTAAATTTTAAACTTACTTTAAACCAAACTATGAACTATGAAGTAGTTGTATTTTTCCTTAATTTGTATTAAGCTGTATTTATTTTCCTTAAATATGGACTCAAAAATGAAATTGTTGGTGCAAGAATTATTTCGATTTCATTTTTAAACTCGAGATATAATAAATTAGTTTACTGCTATTTCTTTTTTATCCTCGGCTTATAAGGCTCATTAGTCAACATGACAAAATATATGTCTAATATTTTTTTTCTAGGAACCTCCGAAAATATTACTAACAAGGTCCCTGAAAACTGAATGTAAGAACATAAATGATAAATCAACAGTAGAAGAATAAGGAATTCTAAACACATAGTAGACTCAGGCACGGTAGAGATCCCACATAACATAATTTTTTATTATATATTTCTGCGACATTGTACATTTTTATTTCTTCATATCTGTTCAGCATTTTCTTTTTATTAAAAATAAAAATATTATTTTGAAGGTTGGAATAGAAACCGGTAGTTAAAGACGGTTAGAATGGAATAGAAGAGATGGCCACAGCAAGTTCATGAGCGATGATTTTCAGTCCAAGAGTGATGACGTAAATGACTTGGGAATTCTTGCATCCTTATCTTACCCCTTCACTACAATATTTTTAACATCGAAAATATTGACATTTTTTATTTATTTTTTTATTATTGAGCACTACAGTCCTAGTCGGACCTTGGGTTCGTTCAGTAGAGACAGCCAGTCCTGTCCATTTTCCGCCTTCCTCCAACCATTCACTCGCAGTCTTCGTAGGTCATCCTGAACGTTGTCCAGCCATCGCAGCCTTGGCCTTCCTCTCAATCTTTTTCCTCCCGGCCTGCCGTTCATCATCTTTTATGGAAGTCTATCTTCCGTCATTCTTTACACGTGACCGAGCCACCCTTATCTGCCTACTTTGAATATCGAAATGATGTTGGGCTCACAACAAATTGTTCCAGCTTTAGGTTGGTTCATATACCGTGGTTATTCACCGGGCCGAATATTTTTCTGAGGACCTTTTTTTTCCCAAACCCTCAGCAACTTCTCATTCTCTTGGGTTAGCACCCAACACTCGCTTCCATAAGTCACAACTGGTTATTACAGTTTTGTAGACCGCAACGTGTTAAGATAAACGTGTTAAACGTGTTGCAGATATGTGAGCCCATTAATTTGTACTTCTTTATCACTATATCATTGTCGGCATCTTGAAGTCTCCATGTATCATCCCATCTTGCTGCAATTGATGGTCAAACCCTTCCAACACACCTGAAAGTGCTGGAAATGACCGTGTTGTGATGACTACGTCATCCGCATAAGCCCTGTGTTTGGTAAATCTATAATAAATATCTCCTCCGCAATATTTCTTTTATAGCTCTAATCGCTTTTTCAAGGACCAGATTGAAAATTATGGGCGATAGAGGATCACCTTGTCTTAGGCCGCCAGTCACTTCGAATTCTTTCGATAATGCTCCACCAACCCTTACCTAAAACTTAAATATTGACATTAGGTATAAATATAATTGTCTGCTAATTCTCTGTCTGTCTGGTATTATATTAGACTTGGTCGGTTGTATTTTATTATTACGTACGTTTTATTATCATGTATTTGTAATAAAAAAAAAAAAGAAAATCGTTTTATATCAGTAACCGAGCATTGGATAAAAATTAAACTTTATATTTAAAATCATTTACATATCTCGTTCTTTTGTTTTGTTTGTAAATAATAAAAGATGCCAACAATTAACGAATTATTAAAATTAAAATAAAATTGGATGAATAGATATAATAATAATTATATATTTCTTTCAATTTCTTGGCTTGAAATATCTCTTAACTATGTATTTTTCCACAAAATCTGGAGTTTTGAGTGCGATCACCCTATTTAAGACCCCAATGCGAAGGTGGCCATGTCAACGAACTACCCCTTTATTCTCAATCACTTTATTAATTAATTAACGAGCATCCCCCATCGCGGCTTCGCCAGCTCTCATATGTAAAAAAATTAGATAACTTTGATAATAATAATAATAATAAAGTCCTTTTTTTTCCAAGCGATCTTAAGTCCCTTAAGATAAAACATAATTTACAGTTAAGAGCTTTCAGAGCCTTCAAATGAAATAATATTTTTTTAGAATACAATAACAACTAATAATAATTAATAAAAAATAAAAAGTAGCATAAAATTTAAATTTAGTTTGTGCAAGAACAATAATATGTATATAAACTATTCATATTTTACAAAACCAAAAAATTGCTGTTGAAAGTTTGCCGTGAAATGGGATAGATAGTAGATGGTTAAAGAAGTCGTATTTGAATGTGGAAGCTATTTTAATTAATAATTTAAGTGTTTTTTTTGTTTTTTTATGGAAATGATGTGTAACCGAACGATTTTTGATTTCTTCTTAATTCGTGGTGTTAATAAAAATGAATATGATGTATTAAAACATAAAATAGATCAAATTTAATTTCCTTCGTTCTTAATAAATTATACAACAATTACAAAGTTATACATAAATCAATCAAAAATAAAGTTTCTTCTGAATTATAAAAATAATAATATTTTATGAAAGAAGCTTTTGAATGATGACGATTTTTGCCAGTTTTCTAAATTAAATTCTAGTCTCTCTGTTATATCAGCTAGTATTCATGAAGTAGGCTCTGGTGTTTATATAATTCCTATATATTTATTTATTATCACTCCTCCTAAAAATTAAAGACTTTTATAGGATTTTAATTGATCCTCCAATCCTTTTCGGGTATAGGGACATTTCCCAGAGATGACAACATTCCTGGGAGCCACAAGATGATGGCAAGAAATGAGGTAGTTGCGCTACAAATGATGTAACTGTATAGGAGTATGTAGTTGCAGAGATGCCACCTGGTAATGGTGTTCTACATTTTCTATTTCATCTGGAACGAGATCAGCTATATTTAGCGTGTCATGGATGCCATCAGGGATCTGGTCTGTTATAATAGAAAAATATATTTCGTGAATATTGCTTACACAATATCACTTGGCATTGCTGTCATTTGGTATATAGATAGATAGATTCTCATTTTATTTATAAAAGAAAATTCTTGTTCAAATGTGAATCTGGTACATTTTCAGACAATTCTAAATCTATTTACACAATGGGAAAGAATGTGAAATAAAAATACACTTATTACATACAAACACATGAATTAATCTAAAAATAAATGATTGGAAAAATAAATATAAGAAGAAGTTCTCTCGGTTAACTATTTAAATCCACTAATGAACTCGTAAGTTTATACAAATTTGTATGGATAAATATAAAAATTTTAAATACTGGTTTTCATTTGTATAGTTATTTTACTGATATAATTATAAATATTGTTTATTTTATCAATATCAGGAATATTTAAAATATTTTTAACATTGGCAATGTCACAGGTATCCGTGATAAAGGTCTGTAAATAGGTTTTTCTGGGCTCATTGAATTTCGAGCACTGCATTAGCATGTGACTCATGCAGTCCTCCACAAAATGCTAACATTAAGTACAATTTTTGTTTCCTTCAAGTGAAATGGTCGCGTTCTTCAGGAACAACTTGATGACTGCCGGGCTGGAAACTCTTAATTGACTGACAGTTCTCACTTTATGGAAGCCAACTATAAATGATAAATATCTTTCTGTTTCTCCAATATACTGCTAATATACCTATAGATTGGGTTCGCGGCTGAATTTAAAGCCCTGTTGATGTCTATGGACAAAAGGTGGGTCGTTATTTTTTGCAAAATACCATGTTTTTGTCGTATTAAATAATTTCGCTCAATACGTAAAAAATCCTCTTTGCAACTTAGTGATTCGAAGATCGATCTCACTGGTGTAATTGAAGTCATATTCGTGCTTGTTTGTTATTTTATCAAGCTCAATAAGCCTGTTAAAGCAAACCCGCGGAAGTCTGTCTTCGGACATGTTTAAGAGTTTTGTCCACAAGTTTCTTTATAAGAAGTAGCGAACCGTTTCTAGACGTACTATGAAGTTGGGAGTGTTTCTATTCCAGAGAAAGAGTAACTTTATCAATCGGGATTGAATAACCTCTATCGGCTCCATATATCTTAATGCCCAATCTTCAGCTGCATACATTAGAGTTGAGGAAACCATGGCATCAAATAGGGCTGTTTTGTTTCCCATATATCGCTCTTACCTTTTCTAAGTATATTTTTAACCTTTGCACATGCTACATACTATTTCTGTATAAAATGCTCTGAGGCTTTACAGAACTTTCCTGATGTAGAAAACGGAACACCTAAATACACTTGGTATATATTACAGTATTGTTAACCAATTAATTTAATGACAAATTCTGTATCATTTGTTAATATTATGTTGTTATTAACTTCTTTTTTTTTTTTTTATTCTTACTTGGTTTTTATAGTAAGTAATTTTTTTAACTAATTATTTTTTGTTTATTTTTGGAGAATAAGTTTTATTTTTCACTGTATGGATAAGTAGTTTTTGTTTTTCAACTATTTATTAATATTTACATCAGTGTACTATACATACAACAAGTAAAATTCAGTAAAATAACTACAATAACATGTAACACACTAACTAGTAGCACCAATAAAAGTTCTACATAAGAAGGTCTATATGCCATCATCTTTTCAAATACCTCGGACGATTGCAGGGAATTGAGTATGAAGCAAATCAGCAGACTAGTGGATTCAAGTGAGTATGAAGTTTACTATGAAAGGATAGGTATCTGGTTTGGCCCAAATTTGCAACAAATGGAACATTAAGATCTTTATGGATAAGGAGCATTTTACGAAGGATTTTGGATTGTAAGGATTAGATATGACAAGAATTGGAAGGTTTAGTGGAATCCCAAAGCTCAACTCTGTATGTCAAATCTGGTATTTACTATGCAATTACTATCATGTAAGTAAGTCAAATGTAATTTATTGGGAGCTTTGAAAGCTTGTCTAGTAAATATTGGAATAGTCGGGAACGAAGAACAATCTCTTGTGTGGATAAATCTAAATCTCGTATATGGATTCCAAGTCAGTCGTTTGTTCGGACGTAGTCCTAGCTGGCGGATCAGTGAAATATTTTCGGGAAAGTAAATTGTGAAAAGGTGATTATGTTTAGCATATGAGTTGTCAGATTCTCCGCTCAAGAGCTATTTGCACTGGCTGCCGTAACGATTAAGGCGGTCCTGTCGGTTTTTTTAGGCATTGGGAACCACTATCAATAGTTTCTTTGAAACAAAAGGTGAGATATTGGTCGGTACATTATAAAATACTATTCAATAACTACAATAACTACATATGATTTCTCCGACTATACGCAGGTAAACAGTAAATATACAAAATCTAAATTAAAAGTTATGTCTTGACGGTATTATTAGCTTTCTCATATTATGGGTTACAGATCTCCCCTTAACTCACTAAACAAATGATTTATCTGTTACAGTATACTTAAATCTTAGAGAACATATATTGCAGAACTTTGGATTTTAACCCTAAAAGTTTAAAAAAAAAATTTGTATGGTGTAAAAAGTATATATGATGTAGTTGATGATTATTAATAGTTAGGGACATAAAAATAATAAAAAAAAGTAATAAGCTAAATATCCAACGCTTCTATCGAGATATCGCTGATAATTTGTTACAAATAAACTTATCCATAAAGATCTTTATGTTCCATATGTTATTAATTTACCCCAAACCAGATACCTATCCTTCCATAGTAAGCTCCTTAACCGCTCCAATCCACTAGTCTCCCAACTTGCTTCGCGCTGTATTCTCGATAATCCTCCGAGGCGTCTGAAAAGAAGGCATAGAGACCTTATAGTGTAGAATTTATTGAAGTGCTACAAGTGAGTAGTTCTTCACAAGTTATTTACATGCCATTATATTCGCTATCAACACATTTATTTGATGTATATACGAGGTGTGATCAAAAAGTTCCAGGACTTTTTATATACTACGGGAATGCAATGTCTCACAGCGATGCGGTTGGCGAATTGTATTGCCTGACTCAACAGGAACACAGCTGTGTTTGCAGATCAATCATAACATCACCGAAAGTATTATTAGCACAGTTTGTTTGAGGTTAGTTTTATAGAGTTTGTCTATTTTATGAAAATGAATGTGAAATAAGAGCAACGTGTTTGTGAGAAGTTTTGTGTGAAACTGAACAAAACGTTTTCTGAAACCTGTTTGATGTTGCAAGAGGCTTTTGGTGAAGAATGTCTAAGCCGATCATGCTGCCATCAGTGGTTCAAGAGGTTTAAAGATGGCCTTTTTGTGTAAAAAACGCAATGACTGTCATTCCTCAGCCCCCTACTCACCTGACCTGGCTCCAGCCGACTTTTTTCTTTTCCCGAAGCTCAAGAGACACCTGAAATGACGAAGATTTCAAACAGTTGACGAAATTAAAGAAAAAACAACGGAGCTGCTAAACACCTTTACAAAAGAAGAGTTTTCTGGGGCCTTTGATCAGTGGAAACACAGGTGGGAAAAGTGTGTAGCTTCGAGTACTTCCAAGGAGACAAATTTTAATAACCTGTATGTTGTATGAATAAATGTATAAAAATTCAGTCCTGGAACTTTCTGATCACACCTCGTATTCTGTACAGTTGTAAATTTCAATAAATTTATATATGTAAAAAAAAAAAAAAAACGTTTTCCAGATAGTTTTTATAATCACCCCACATGTGGTACTGCTCATTTAGGCTGTTCCTTGAGTGCTACCTATTGCCTTTTTCGATTCCATAACATTGAGGTATTAGAAAAAGGTCAGCTTTTAATTTTGTTAGTCCATCTATAAACTATTTTAACATTCTAACTTGAATGTATTGACATAATAACACAGAGAGAGGAGGCATCCCTGGTACTATTTTTAGCATTAATTGATTAGAAACTTTTGAAATTACTTTATATCATAAACCATTACAAAGCTTATAAACTTTCGTATTTTTTTTAATCTTAAGTAGTAGCAATTAAATCGATTTAACTGACGTAATGAATTGGTTAAGGCGCAATAGGGCTGGCGGACGTGATGCTTAAACAGTATGAACCTATTATATAATAACATTATACTTTTAATTTAATAATTAAAAAAAAATAATACACTAATACCTTATACTTTAATTCATGGAAGAAATTTTATCTTGTGTATAATATATCACACTATTAACCAAACTACCTCCTGTTTTGGATTATTAACTTTCAAGTGTAATGGTCAACGCGCAATCTTGGTTCGACTTCCTTACTTTCCTCTTAGGCTGAGAATGTACTTCTTTATCACCTTCCATCTACTAGCAGATAAAAGGACGATGCTATCCGGTCTGAACATACCACGGCTTCTTACATCTTTTGCCAACCTATGCTTTTTTAAGGAGTGGTTTTGTAATGTCTTGCTTCCGACATTTTTCGAACAGTGCCTTGTAAAACTTAAAATTCATTACTTCTGGCTAGGGATGGGTTTGTTTATTTCGTTTAACGTCAGTTTATGCTGCTATGGCTAATCGGACGATGGTACGGTGGGAGTCCTAAATTTTGCCTATCCAGGTATTATTAGGATAGGGATCTTTAACGAGTACCTGACATCGCACAGGCTCGGGACCCCCATTTTACGTCCCTTCCGAAAGACGGCATAGCTAAGGATTTTTTACTCCTCCGCGGGGGCTTCGATCCCGCGATCTTGGGTTTAGTAGGTTGCTATGTTAACCACTACACCACAGGTGAACCCTCCAAGGGATGGGTATTGGAAAGAAAATATATCGATTTTTCATTTTGCGCTCTGAATATCGATACACGTTATATCGGTGACCAAAAATATCGATATATCGTGATATATTTTTTGTTCCTATCACGTTACAATGACATCCCCGTTTATTTTATTGTTATAGCTAATTTAAGTAACGACATCGATCCACTGCTTCTCCAAACTCGTCTAATATGGATTTAGTGTTTTATGTATTGATATTTTTTTATTTCCTGTTCCTTAATTGAAACATTTTCATTGTATATATTGTGTGAATGGATTTGTTGTCGTCTACATTGCTTATAGTATTAAGGTAAGACAGAAAAAAAAAAAAAAAAAAAAAAAATGTGCGAAAGTTTATCAGAAGTTAACAACATTACTTTCGATTTTTATTCTGGTATATAAAGGTATTTTGGGTTGGCGATGGGTTGGAGCAGAGTTTTCGATGTCGTTACCTTAATTTTTTTTTATAACATAAATAGGAACATAATTATTTCAAATGTTTAAAACTATAAAACATTTGGCAGTAGGTAGATTTATATGCTCAGATATCAATATTACGAGGTCAGCAATTTAATTCCCAAATATCGTCTTCAATAGATTGTAGGAAAAGTAACCACACCAAAAATATGCTACTTAATTTATTCCTTTTGGGATAGTAGGTTCGCTCTGCTCTATAAAATAATCAGTCTGTCGGCACTGAAGTGGAAACAGTAGCAACATATTTCTTAGAAAACTTGCATAAAATTGGAAAAGTTGCATTAAAAATATAAAACATTGAAAACTTTCCCTTATTTAAATATTTTTAAATATAGAATAGAATAGAAAATAAACTTCATTCTGGGACGACGTCCTCTAAGAATAATGTAATGTACAGAAATAAATAAATGAGTTTGGTTATCATAAGATGAAATAAAAGAAATAACAATCTAGTTAACTATTTACAATTTTACAAATAAAGAAAAAAAAAACAGACACAGATGAAATAAAAATTACGAAAACTCGATAATTTAAGGAGAAATAATAAACTATTTATATCTACTGATTGCATTTATAATGAGGTTTTGCTTGTATGATACTGACAAGGAAGGAGGGAAAGGGGTTATTAAAAGAGAAGGGATTTAAATGTGAGCAGAGTTGGAGCATTAAGGATATTATGTGGTAGTGAGTTCCATAAGTAAGTTGACGGGAAATGTAGGAATGGTTAAATGATGTACTCTTATGGGAAGAAGTATATAGGTCTGAGGAGCGAGCTCTTGTAGTGCGAGAGGAGACCCAGTATCTGAACTAGAAGATGTTATAGATGTAGGAGGGGTTCCGAGAATTAATGGTTTGATAGAGGAATGAAAAATATATGCATTTATATGTTGTATTTTTATATTATAGAGAAAACGGTATTTCGGAAGGTACTTCTCTAAATATTGAATATAAGAAATATCGATATAAAATATCGGATTATTGGAAGAAAAATATCGATAAATCGTGTATAGATACCCATCCCTACTTCTGTTCTACCATAGTACTGTATTACTATACTATGGAAAGTGAATTGTTTCTATTTTTAATTGTTTCTGTTTACACGAAGACATTACAGCTTAGGGAGATCTGATTAGTTATTTTAAAAAAGATTACCTTTCGCGAAAGCCAATGATTTCTTCAGATTGAACAAAATCAAATTATTTTACTTCGACTCCCTCTAGGTATCGAAAGAACGTTCAAACTGTAGTATCTCTTATGGTTGTTTCCGTCTGCAGTCGAATACTGCACCAAGTGCTACAGTTTGTAGTTAAGGGTATTTAATATTTTAAACAATTATAAATACGCATAGATTGATACAGATCGAATATATAAACAGCATCTACCTTTGTTGTTGCCATACTACCCATAAATGTGAATTATTAAACGATTGAGGATAATGACATCGCTATAGACATGGTACTCGATTCTCTTAGCGCCTTAAAATATTTGAATAACATGTATTCAGGCAAACTATGAATACATTGCTTCCTATCTTTTGTGAAGACCATTTTTGACGCAGGAATATCGGTGTACTTCATTTCGTCGCCGGTTGGTCTTATTGGCATTAAAGGTAATGGAACAGCTGATAAAGCGGGAAAGCTCCCTTCCAGGACGTGGAAAAACCTTCTTAGCTGCGTCAGAACATGCAATCTCTTTTTAAAGAGACGGTATTCCAAGAGTGCCGAAGTTGTGGGATAACAGTCCTGCAAAAACCATAAAGAAAGTAAGATCGTGGAGCGGTTCCTGCCTTCCAGCAGCAGAAAAGTGCTATACCAGCTAATTATAATGCAAACCTTCACCTTATAACCAAAGAGGTTCCTCTTAAATGTAAAATGTGTAATAATAGTTTAAAATTTATCCATATTTTTAATGAATGACTTTTTAAAATATCAGTATGATAAAAAAACCTCTTTATGGTATGACTTAAAAATCAACTCTTGACAGGTCAATTCATTTATTCATTTTCGTATGATGAAATGAGTGTTGATGACCAAAATAATTCATGATAAGAAAAAAGAAAAAAATTCTTAAATTGCAAACTTCTTGGAGTAATTTAATGAATTTATAACTTTTTTTTTTAAAGCTCTTATATAGGTCCATATTATTTTAAAAAGATTTGGTGCAAACAAGATTTTGTCTAATGTTATAGCACTTTTAAAACTTTACTAAAACTTTCTTTTTATTTCGTATGCATGATGGAATATTTTTTGATTTAACAGTTAATTTGTTTTCACTTTTGCCATGCTTTCACTTATTCAATTGGCATTCCAGATTTTTGTAATTAGCGGAAGTTGTTGATTTGATGGAAATGACCTTTTATGTGATGTTGCATTGATTAAGAATGGATTACTCTGGGCTTATGAAACTATTTTTGCTTAAGGAGGATACCGTTGATGAGAAAATTGGTGGAAAACCGTTATTTAATTTTTTTTTCTTGTTTCACTTGGATTTTGGACTTGTGATAGTTCTCTTACTGAGCAGGTTGGCCTACAATGTTTATGAAATATGAATAAAAGGTTTATCTACAACAATATGATTACTGTAACCTGAAACATAATATTATTTTTGTAGTTTTCTTCAAATTTCAAGGGCAGTGCTGAAAAATGCTTCCTTGCTTTGTTATTATAAGCGTATAAGAAATTAACTTAGGACCATCGAATTGTTTTTAAAATCGACTATTAATATTAATTATAATCTAAAAATAAACCAGGTGTTGTTTCATCGTCTTCAAAACTTTTTTCAATGTAATCGACTGCTACAAAAATATGATTATTCAATATCCCTACCATAAAAAAAAAACTCTACAAAAAAAACTTATAGCACTATTATTTATGTATTAAGTATGCACGTATTTTAATTTGTTGTATATGCAATTATCAACTAGTATTGTGCAACATATCCTTATTCGAACTCTGTTGCCTAAACTCTGCCAGTTTTCAGACTAGATTTTCTAGTATCTAAGTATCAAAATAATTATATTTAAATTTTTCGTAAATAAACATTTTTCTACTTTATTTTTCTCATACAAATTTTTCCCTAGTTGTGTGGTTTTATGATATTTTCGGTTTTTTAAAGATTAGAAACGGAAAATTATTTGTTAGGTTAGCTGATGATCTCAGCAACTTGCACCATTATGGGGTTTCTTCCATGAACCTAAATGAATCATTCATATTCACCATCGATTTTTATTAATCCTTTGTTCTCTATTTTAGAATATGACCGATCTACTTATTTTTTTATTATTAAAACCCCCATTGAAAAAAATCGTTATTTCTGGGTTCGAAGTATAACTTGTTTTTGTTCAGAGGCGTAAAATCTCTGAGATCATTAACGCTAATGGTTACTGGTGTTAATTTTTTATGTTTTGTATAAATCTATATTTTAATTTATAAATTGTCCTCTTTAAAAAATATAAATAATAACCCTAATAGATAAGAGATAAGTTATCAATTGCTCGTCATTTCCGACTACTCTAACATTTACTAGACAAGCGTTCAAAGCTCCTAATTAATTACAAAATACTTATTTACATGGCAGTAATTAGATCAATTTGAGACTTCACTAAGCATTCCAATTCTTCTCCTATCCAATCCTTACAATCCAAAATCCTTCGTAATATCCTCACTGCTTTTTATCATGTCACAAACAAAATTCTCCATAAAGATCTTAATGTTCCATTTGTTGCTAAATTGGCTCCAAACCAGATACCTATCATTTCGTAATAAACTCCATACCTATTTGAATTGATTTGTCTCCCAACTTTCTTCGAACTTGACTCCCGATAATCCTCCGAGGCGTCTAAAAAGAAGCTGGTCAAGAGACCTTCTAATGTATAATTTTCATTTGTGCTACTAGTGCTTACTTCTTTACATGTCATTGTAATCATCTTCGTCAAATTTATTTGTTGTATATATTGTATACAGTGGTAAATAGCAATAAAGTATATACAGTATTTAATGACGACTTTAATGTAACTATTAAAAGTAACTGAAATACTGATGACTTCCTGCATCAATCTCAATAAATAATACGGAAGAAATAATTCAGAATGGAGATATATAAAATACATATTGAACTCCCTTATTTACGTACATAAGTTAACTTTTCTCATAGGGTTCTCGCAAGTGTTTTGAAAATGTAGAAATGGGCAAAATTTATTTACATAATGTTTATGATGCTTTTTTTACAATTTAAATTTATATCATTATCCACTGTTATCAATCTTACCCTTAACAGTTTTAATAAAATCAAGAAAACAATATTAATTTATTACGTCTTATAATCTCGTCATCATAGCTAAAATTTAAATAAATAAATAAATTAGGTATGTATGGGTAACTAGATATAAACATTGACTTATTGAGTAAATTTGCTAGGATTTATGTGCATCTAAAATTTCTACATTAAAGTTTAATAACTCAGGTTGTACATAGCACTTTAAGATGGGTAATGGTTTATAAGCTGGTTCATTATTAAGTTAATAGTTTTATGTTGTATAGGGAAATACAAGTTTTATAATAAAACAGGAATCAATTAATTCCAACGGAAAGGTTATACGAAACACGCATCGGTAAATCAGTCTACATAAGTATAGGTCTGTATCGTGGGTACTATATGGATCCCGATCTCAAGGAGGGCTTTCTAGAGGACGATTTTAAAAAGCCATTATTTTAAAACCGAGAACTTCTCAAACCTAAAAAGAATGATGCGCTCTTCCCGGATATAACGTCAATATTTCTGATAGCCTAGAATCATATAAATATGTTACACTAAAATCTTGTTTTAGTAAATTATTTGTATGTATTATATACAGCCTTGGCCAAAAGTATTAGGCACCATGAAAAATTCTCTTTTTAATTTTAATAAGTAATTATTCAATCATTGTTACACCCAAAACTCGTTTTGTTGACAAAAATACTTCCTTTAAATAGATTATTTTCAACCATTGCCCCCTACTTCATACGATACTCCAGGGGAAACAATAATGTAATGTAAATTAAAGGACTCAGTACAGTCGCCTCTCTCTTTACTTCAACTTGAGAAAATTTTTGTTGTATTTAATTGTGAATATTACAAAAAAAAAATACAATTTGGTCTTTTTGATTTCAAAGTGAGTGAGATTAAACATGCAAAGATCTCATGTCGTTGGAAGAGTATAATCAATCTGAGGTTGCTAAAACTATGAAGTGCTCCCGATGTGCTGTTCAATATACACTTATGAGGCAGCGGATCTTTACCACATTTTCCTCGCTACCTAGAGTAGGAAGAAAATAAATAACAGGTGCACGTGAGGAGAGATTTTTTGTGAGAACATCTCTTCAAAATCGCAAGAAAACATCAAAAGAACTTGCTGAAGAGATGAAAACCTTGTGTTCTGTCAATATTTCTGCTTGGACAGTAAGAAGAAGACTAGGAGAGAAAGGTCTGAAGGGATGTAAAGCCAGGAAGAAACCGTGGCTTATTGAAGCCAATCGCAAGAAGAGGCTTGCCTGGGCAAAACTTCACCAAAACTGGACTGCTGAAGATTGGGGAAAGGTAATTTGGCCAGACGTAAGCAACTTTGAGGTAATTAAATTATTGTAAATTGAAATTAAAAGTTGCGAAAAATCCCTAAAATAAGTTTCAAGTGCAAGAATAAAATAATTTTTTCAAATTCATTAAAATATCTAATTTTGTGCAGATTTCTGGAACTCATGGAGCAGTTTTTGTACGAAGGAGGGGAGGCGATGCCTGTCACCCAGATTGTGTTGTCCCTACTGTAAAACATGGTGGAGAAAACATAATCATTTGGGATTGTATGGGGCTTCGGGAGTTAGAGAAATGTTTTTGTGCGAAGGGAGTATGAATAGCGATACCTACATATCAATATTTAACCAAATTTTGAAGCCTTCATTTGAAAAAATATTTGAGCCTGATGATAGTGCCAATATTATTTTTCAACTGGATAATGCTCCATGCCACGTTTTACGCAAAAGTTGAGTATGAACACTATCAATGTTCTTGACTGGCCTCCTCAGACCCCAGACCTCGATTCTATTAAACACCTGTGGGCTAAATTAAAAATCAGAGTTGGTAAACCTAATTTTGATAAACAATGACAATTTTTTTACATTATTAAAAGAAGAGTGGGAAAAAATAGTTAAAGAAGATTGTACACAACTTGTTAATTCCATGCCAAAAAGAATAATTGGGGTAATAAATGCAATTGGTTTGAAGACGAAGTATTAAATCGTGTTTTTTATGATTAAAAAAATATATGTTTTAAATGGTTGATTTTATTTTTATTCCCTAATACTTTTATGTAGGTGCCTAATACTTTTGGCCAAGGCTGTTTTATATTATTACATATTACGGTACTTGCCCCTGCTCCCGCGCAGAACTTACTTATAGCTAATCATGAATAAGCTTTAAAAAACTTTTAAATGTACTTGTAAAGTAAAAGGATTGGGATCCCACCAAATCATTATTCTAATCTAAAGAGCTTAGAAAAATATGAATATAATAATTATGTAAGTTCTTGTAAATCACCTTCTTTATGATATTCCAAAGTTTTTTCTGCCTATTTATTTTCCATTATGTGAGTTTGTATTGAGTTGTTACAAACGAGAAATGAATAGACCCATTAAAGTGATGGGCATCTGAAGTGCTCTTGAAGAAGATGCTGCCGAAAGGGGTTTATTGAGCTGTCAATGGCGAGGCGTCTTAGAAACAGCTTAATGTGTTTCAATTGCATTACATCACTGCTTCCGTTTTTAAAGTGATTAAGTACGGTTAACTTCAAGATCGACTCAATTCTTCAAAAACTTTATATCTCCAACATGTTTGATAAACAAATGCATCAAGTAAATGGTGTTATAGCTTCCTGGCGTGTGTATTCCACGGAATTTAATCCAAATTTCATATATTGGATCTGATAGTTAATTTAACCAGCTTTGATATGGAATAAAGAAATTTTGGATCCGACAAATATTTTCAGTTTTATAGCGAGAAATGTGTTGGGTATTTTACGGGTATATTTAGCGTCTGATAGTAAATTTAACTAGCTTTCTGTTAAAAAGCAAGAAATTTTGGGTGGGATAAATAGTTTTAGAGTTATAGCCAGAAGAGTACAGGCAATCAAACGTTTTTTCGCTGAGATGAGCGACTTACCGCAAGCTAGACAATCTCTTCAATTTTCTCCTTTACAACTCTAAGACTATTGATTTGAACAAAGAAATGAATAGAACCAAATTTGATTTTCTTTAATAATGTATAGAACACAAAATGTGCTAAAAGTGACGGCTTCCGAGTTATTTGATCAAATAGCTAAGAACAACAATTTCGAGCAGTCAGACCTTTTTATTTTTGGAGTTAAAGGTTTGGGAATTTCGCGGTATAATTTCCCTGCCCTTTTTGTATTTATTACTTGTTTAAAACATCTGCTAATGGAATGTCATATCCATTATTGCAGTAGAAAAACAATATGCATACCGTGCATATCTGCAACATTTTCATTTTCAAGATCTCAGCCCATATGTCTTAGTATGGCTAAATTTAAATTGTTTTAAATTTTCAATGTATCAAAAGTCCTGTGAAGATTGGAAGAGTTTTGTTTCATCGCCTAAATAACAAGCAATGTTTTTTTAATCTGCTGTCAGATCTATCATTATTCAAAAATTAACTGTTTCGAGTCAGAAAAATCAACGTTTCCTTTACAACAGATTTTAATTTCATTTAAATAACAGGGAGGGATAATTAATTATGGCTTTTTTTGAGGATATTGGCTAACACTAGTTTGTGAAATCACAAAGCCTTGGATGAGGAATATTCTGTTCTATCACTTCAAAAACATGGTTGCATTCCACTGGAGCGAATTACTTTTCATTCTCTGATTTGGGATGAGGCGTAAATGTTTTTTTTTTTTTTGTTTTTTTGCCTAGTTTTTAATATTATGTTAACCATTCAGTTCATTTGTTAAAAATAAGAAACTTAAAAACACTGAGACAACCTTAACTATATGTAAGCAATTTAGACAAACACTGAACATAAATAGCAGAGTACCGTGCTGGTTCCGTAAATTGGCTGCTAAATAGCGAGGGGAAAAGTGCACGGTTCCTTGTTACGGATACTCTCCCTGTTATTTAAATGAAATTATAATCTGTTGTAAAGGAAACGTTGATTTTTCTAACTCGAAACAGTTAATTTTTGAATAATGATAGATCTGACAGCAGATTAAAAAAACATTGCTTGTTATTTAGGCGATGAAACAAAACTCTTCCAATCTTCACAGTACTTTTGATACATTGAAAATTTAAAACAATTTAAATTTAGCCATACTAAGACATATGGGCTGAGATCTTGAAAATGAAAATGTTGCAGATATGCACGGTATGCAATTTGTATATTACTATTATTACTTTTTCCTTTATTTAATTTTATTATTTTTATTTTCTTTTAATTATTTCTTTTTTCTTTTTTTTTTTTACTTTTCCCCCCTTTGATTATCATTATTATTTTATTTATTTACTTTTTATTGTTACGTCTTTTAATTTTTTTTTTGTTATTATATACTTCCTCTACAGTAACAATTATTCTAGAATTTTTCTAAAACTTAATTGTTATGGGTGTCTCTTGCACGAGACTATACCCTCCCTTCTACTATTGTTAACTCATTATTAATATTGTTAAACCATCCATGTAAGGCTTACCAGGCCGATCTGGATATAAAATAAAATAAAAAATAAAAAAAACTACACTCATTTTGACACCCTCTAACTCTGTTGATGTTGCTTGGTTTCAAAATTTGATAACAGTTACCTGGTCAGAAATTTAATTGGGAATACTTTTTGTAATATAACATTTGCCGCTAGGACCTACCGTTTAGGAGTTTGACAAAAATATAGGCAAAAAGTCACGATTTGCCTACATTTTTTCAGTTTTGGGGCTTTTTATACACGCTCCTGCTATGCCGGTGTTGTTTGGATTGAACATTTACTCTCAGGTTTTTGATCAAAAATTTAATGGAGGATATTTTTTGTTTTATAACATTTGCCGCTAGGACCTACCGCTTAGGAGCTATATGGTTTGAATACAAGAAATAGGTAAGGTTTCTTCAATTTTTGGTATGAATTCATAATGTTTTCGGTCGGTACATAATTCGTATTCTATTTAGGAGATAATGGAAAAATTTCAATAACACGTAAATTTAAAGAAATTGTAACTTTCTCGAGGCCTTTGATTCACATTAAAATATATATGTTACCATTTTGCCCTTTTTTTTACATGTTTACTGAATTAAATAGCAACATCTTTCATACTATTCATTTATGTCATAAAAGTCACATCATATACATAAGCAGTATTCAAGAGGTCACAACCGAACTCTTCAAAAATACGAAGACATTTTTCCCCGTATACTCAGATCTAGTAATAAACTGAGTCAGGCTATAACTTCCAAAAAATAAAATAAAAAAAATAAGTTATTCTACATAAACGTTTTATAGAAACCTAAGGACATTGAAATTAGAAGTGATAAGAGGGAAAGCGGCTTGGACGTATTAAGTAATGCCATAACATTATTTTACATATTTAGTTTTATTAAGAGATTATCTTTTTTTTTTTTTTAAGTTTCAATGTTTAAACTATAGCAATAAATAATCTGTACGTTAAATCATACTTGTTAAAGAACGTACACTTAAAATTTTAAATATTCAATGAGTATAGGCAGTTAGTACAAGAGGTTTTGTAATCTTCATTGCGTAGAGGCACAGGTATTTATGGATGACATCACGCCAAAATAAATTAGCTACTAATGCTGAGATGTATTATGATATCAGATTACATGCAATCTTTTTATTTATATATTTTTTTAAACTGCTCCTTTACTGCACTAAAATGTAAAAAAAAACAAAAAAAACAAGTAATTTAAGCAGCTTTTTTTGAATTTTGATAGAAGAAATAGTTATAGATTAATACATTTATCCATTTATTTAAATGTGTTGGTAAATTATGATGTGTTATATGCTATAACTGCCAAATATTGTTTCAGAAACTGTTACTAAACCTTATTAAAAGAATACATAAAAGCTCAAGAGTTCTTGCTGTATCTAATTGAAAGCTGCTTAAATTACTTGTTTTTTTTTTGTTTTTTTACATTTTAGTGCAGTAAAGGAGCAGTTTAAAAAAATATATAAATAAAAAGATTGCATGTAATCTGATATCATAATACATCTCAGCAGTAGTAGCTAATTTATTTTGGCGTGATGTCATCCATAAATACCTGTGCCTCTACGCAATGAAGATTTCAAAACCTCTTGTACTAACTGCCTATACTCATTGAATATTTAAAATTTTAAGTGTACGTTCTTTAACAAGTATGATTTAACGTACAGATTATTTATTGCTATAGTTTAAACATTGAAACTTAAAAAAAAAAAAAAAAGATAATCTCTTAATAAAACTAAATATGTAAAATAATGTTATGGCATTACTTAATACGTCCAAGCCGCTTTCCCTCTTATCACTTCTAATTTCAATGTCCTTAGGTTTCTATAAAACGTTTATGTAGAATAACTTATTTTTTTTATTTTATTTTTTGGAAGTTATAGCCTGACTCAGTTTATTACTAGATCTGAGTATACGGGAAAAATGTCTTCGTATTTTTTGAAGAGTTCGGTTGTGACCTCTTGAATACTGCTTATGTATATGATGTGACTTTTATGACATAAATGAATAGTATGAAAGATGTTGCTATTTAATTCAGTAAACATGTAAAAAAAAGGGCAAAATGGTAACATATATATTTTAATGTGAATCAAAGGCCTCGAGAAAGTTACAATTTCTTTAAATTTACGTGTTATTGAAATTTTTCCATTATCTCCTAAATAGAATACGAATTATGTACCGACCGAAAACATTATGAATTCATACCAAAAATTGAAGAAACCTTACCTATTTCTTGTATTCAAACCATATAGCTCCTAAGCGGTAGGTCCTAGCGGCAAATGTTATAAAACAAAAAATATCCTCCATTAAATTTTTGATCAAAAACCTGAGAGTAAATGTTCAATCCGAGCAACACCGGCATAGCAGGAGCGTGTATAAAAAGCCCCAAAACTGAAAAAATGTAGGCAAATCGTGACTTTTTGCCTATATTTTTGTCAAACTCCTAAACGGTAGGTCCTAGCGGCAAATGTTATATTACAAAAAGTATTCCCAATTAAATTTCTGACCAGGTAACTGTTATCAAATTTTGAAACCAAGCAACATCAACAGAGTTAGAGGGTGTCAAAATGAGTGTGTTTGTTTTTTTTTTATTTTTTATTTTATTTTATTTCATGGATGGTTTAACAATATTAATAATGAGTTAACAATAGTAGAAGGGAGGGTATAGTCTCGTGCAAGAGACACCCATAACAATTAAGGTTTAGAAAAATTCTAGAATAATTGTTACTGTAGAGGAAGTATATAATAACAAAAAAAAAATTAAAAGACGTAACAATAAAAAGTAAATAAATAAAATAATAATGATAATCAAATGGGGGAAAAGTAAAAAAAAAAAAAAAAAAAGAAAAAAGAAATAATTAAAAGAAAATAAAAATAATAAAATTAAATAAAGGAAAAAGTAATAATAGTAATATACAAATGAAGTAATTAACAAAAATTAATAATAAAAAAAATAATAGACAAGTGTATACACAAAAAAGTAGTAATAAAGAAAAAAATAAATAAATGAAGTAATATAATCAAATTGTAGTGATAAGAACAGTAATTGGTGTTGAAACGAAAAAGTATATACTGGATAAAATAGTCATGGTGTTTACATCAGGACGTGTTGCATGAGTCTTGGTTTAAATCTGCGGGATGTTGTTTGAGCTCCTTGTTGAAAGCTACTGCACCTTTAACCGCTGGTAACCTGCAATGAAACCTGGTGTAGCATTTTCTGATGAAATCGTCTATTGATTCTATGTCTAATTCACGGTGTAGTTGACTATTTCTTACAAACCAGGGACCAGCACCCCACACTTTACAACCGTACATCATTAATGGCCTGAGTATTGTTTTGTAGACTAAAATAGTTGTACTTGGTTTAAGAGTCGATTTTCGGGTACAGCATTGCCAGCCTTGCGTAGGTCTTTGTAAGTTTAATATTGATGTAGTGATTCCAGGTAAGGCGACGATCGAGATGACCACCAAGGTATTTCACTGCCTCATTAGATGGATTCCACTGAAGTCTGTTACCATTTAGAACCAGTTCCGGTGGGTCTGTTGGTCGTCTGAGGGTAAAAATTTTGGCTATGCATTTTTGTATATTTAGGTTAATCATCCATTTGTTAAGATACTTTTCTAGTTCGTTGAGGTGAGTTTGGAGCGTATTTCTGGCTATTGTTATATTTTCATATTGTTATAGAATATCATATAGATATTTTGGAATATCTACTGACTTCAGTTTGTATAAGAGACCCTGATGCCATACCTTGTCAAATGCTTGTTGAAAGTCTAACAAATGTGACAAGTGTGTGTTTTTTCATTTCAAAACCGTTTACTATAAATTCTGTTAGTCTTGAAAGTTGGTGTGCTGTAGAATGACTGACCTGAAATCCAAATTGAAAATCTGGAATAATGTTTATTTCTTGAAAAAATGAAGTGAGGCGCCCTTTTATAATTGATTCTAGAAGTTTTCCTAATATTGGTAAGAGGCTTATAGGTCTGTAACTACTGATTTGTTTAGCGTTTTTTCCTGTCTTGTGGATAACTACCAGTTCAGCCTTCTTCCAATTATCAGGAAAATAACCTGTTCGCAAGCTATTGAAAACTGAAGTTATGAAAATTATGGCTTTTCTCGGCAATTTTTTAATGGCAATAACTGGAATTAGATCATGGCCAGGACTTTTCTTTGTTTTAAGTTTTGTAATAAGCTCGAAAGTCTCTTTCGGAGTTGTAACTTTATATATATATTGTTCCCATCCTGGATTAATCTGCTTGGTTTGGAGGATTCGAAAAAAATATATTAGATTTCTGAAAATGAACAAGGTTGAATTATTCTGGATGTTTTTGAAATAATAACAAGAACTAAATGAGAAGAAGAACATTGATATTTAGATAATTAGATCATATAACTAATTTGTATTGCATATAAAAAGTTATAATAATAAAATAAAGACAGGGACAATTTCCATTATATCTATATAATATATTTTCCTGAGGTTTAAAGCCTTCTATCCCTGTAGGAAGCACTGACGTACAGAATTGCACCTTCAAACTGATAGTAGGTAATTTTCGATGGACGAAAGGAAATTCTTGGACCTATTTTTTATAGTTTTCTTAAATTTCCATATCATTTATTGCCGGAAACAACCTAGTTCTTGCTTATATCTAACGAACCGCTTATATAAAAAAATGTCATGATTTAATATGAAATACGCCATGATTTGAAAGCGAAACAAAAGAAAACGATTTCTATATTTTCTATTTATTATTGAAAGTGAGAGGCTCACAATCTTGACTGTCAATTATTAATTCTCACTTCAATCATATTAGTAAGAGTATATAAAAAAAGAAAAAAGAAATTCCTTGATCATCTGCTGTAAGTAACTTAGTCCTGATATATTTTTACTCTAAATAGTCTTCGCAATGCTTTCATCATATTCCACATTGAAATTATGGTCATTTCGTTCTTTCCAAATTACTTTCATTTCAATTTAATTTTATTTATGTATTTATTAAGATGAATTATTACCATTTTTTAAAGATAAATTTCAGTATTTTTCTATTATACAAGGAAAATGTAAGTTATTTATTTTGGTTATTGTATCTATCTGGGTCATTACAGTTGAGAACCAAGACCTGTAAGAAGAATTTTTCATTTTTCATTTTAACTTCTTTTTGCGGCTCCACTAAACCATCCAATTAATCTCGTATCTTAATGCGAAATCCTTTGGCAAATCCTTAATCCTTCTTACTTTGTCACAAACTAACTTTTCCACAAAGATCTTAATGCACCTAATTTCCCAGTGTATTTCAGATATCCCTCCGAGGTGTCTGAAAAGAAGATGGCCTCGGGGCCTTTTAATATAGAGCTTATTGAAGTGCAACCAATGGGTAGATGCTTTGCAAGCAATTGACATCTTATTACGAGCATTATCATCTCATTTACTAGATTTATTATTTTATTTATATACAGTTGTAAATTTCAATATGTAGCTAAAAAAATAAAAATAAATATTTTTAATATAGCTTACATCGCTTGCTTATTAAGAAAACAAAGATTCTTAATAACTAGTGATTCGTTTCAAGGTTATATCGACTCATATCAATGATTATGAAATAGTTTTTCGAAAAGATCTGCTAGTATCAATAATTGATAGTGATTAATGCACTGACAAACAAATATTGTTTACCGAAAATAATTCACCTTTGAATAGAAAGAAAAGGAAACCAATAGAATGATGTGCACACTATCCTCTGCCATTTCCACAGAGATTGGCCATCGGTATTTCCTAGTCACATAAGCTTGTAATCACTGCTTGACTTTTGATTACATTGGTCGATTGTGGTTATCCATATTTTTGCCTTACCTTTACTCATTGCCGAAATAAATCATCTGCAACAGGATAGATTCTAATGGATATTAATGGCTTTTTGAGGTGTAGACTTGTTTTGGCCCGTTGAGCACGTTTTGGAATGGGGTAAAAAAAAAGGCAACTAGCGTCACGTACCGTATAGTACCGAACTCTATACTCATAGATTTAGATTTACAATCTAGATTCAGATGTATTTACTATTTTCCTGAAGAGTTAGAGACATAAAACTTGGAAAATATCTTATGAGTGGATGACAACGCAATAATATGCTATAATAACAGGAGCGGGGACCACTCGGGGCAGTGCATAGCTCTTTTATTTTAGGACACTCTCGAGGAACGACTTTCCTTCGTCCGTTCTTTTCTTTACAAGTCTTTGAAGGAACAAGCTAAGATTTTCATAGGCATACAGTTTTAACACAGGAAAAACACTGCTACATATTTTTCGAACAAATGCCCTTAACAACTTACAGAATTAATGTTTGGTCGAATGAAACATCAATCTTTCCGAAGATATTTTAGGAAGCAAGATGTGTTCGGATTCCGCGTTTGATCATGGACACAGAATTTCTTTTTAAACAATTTTTATTTCATTAAATTTTGTATTTTTAAACGAATTATTTGTGGTAGCAACCTGTTTTTACACAAGCGAAAATTATTTGTATTCAAATAAAATAGGAGTGTTACATAGACGCTCCCGCAATACATACTTTTCAGATTAATACCTTTATCATCAAAAAATAAAATTCACTTGAATGGGATATTCATTTAAAAATATTATATCACCTTATTCTCCTCTCCATTTATCTTTAAATTTATTTGGAAATGTAGATCGGTTATACAAGTCTACACTCCCAGCGTGTGGTCCTAGGCACACCCACTTTTTATTTTTATAAATGTATACTGCTGTAATGCTATACTATTTTATTTAAAGAGATGAGGGAATTTGTAATTACCTCTCACATAGTCAACATGCCACATTTAGGCTCTGTTGAGCGGTTACTCTTAATAGGGAAAACATTGGCGATAGAGCGTGATTTAGGAAAAACCTTCTTTTATAACCGTTGGCCTATTAACATCTCATCATTCACCTTAACTAACTTCGTTGACTATTACACTTCTGAAAAGACTCCTAACCAGCCTCTAAGTTTATCTCTTTAAATAGAAATAAAATTATCCATTTTACATTTAAAAAATTTCTTTCTATGTTTTCCCTAGAACCCCTTTAATCCTTAACAATTCTGAATTTGAACTTTGGGATCACGACGATCCAATCAGTTTCATAATTCTAACCGACCTTTCCTCATTTCCTTATGCCGTCTCCAGCGGATGGTGATGGCCTCCTCAGTAGTCCCATCAGTCACGTTTACAGTAGCGTAGGTTATGCGGTTATGCCGTATTGTAGGAAGTAGATCACTTCCACGATTGCTTCAGTATCTTCAAAGGGAGTCAGGTGTGGATTAGTTCCAGAAAATCGTGTGTTACTGGTCAGTTTTTATTTTCTTTGTTGTTGTTTTTTTTTCTAACATATCTGATTATTTTTTTCGAAACTTAATTCTTAAGAAACGGTTCTTTAACAAAAAAATATATTCGAAGCTACAACGCTACAATACTACAGTACATCTAAATACTGACTCTATCTGTTCTAAATTTATAAGAAGGTTATATTTATTACAGCTTGCTGTCATTTATCCAATAAAATATATCAATAGAAAATACGTATACGCATTTTATATTCATATTATATGTGTATTATAACTATTTATACATATTTTTTATATTAAGTTTTTTTTAGGGCGGCTTCGTAGGTAGCTCATGTTCAGAAAGTAATTAGTCACGTAATTAAAATGAAACGCAAATATATATTTTTTCTTATCCTCCATTTATTAATATAAAAAAAAAACAACAAATAATAATTAGAATGAAATGAACTTGTGTTGCCTTCTCTGCATTTTAAGATTTGTTGCTATAATAGATCCTGGCGCCTCCGTTTAATTTTTTCTTTCTGTTGTCTTGATCAAGTGAGGAAGAATCATTCTGCTGCCAATGGAACGCAAATGTATTAACTGTTAGTAATGTATCTGGGTATACAAATGAATTAGAGTTGCAGGAATAAGAGAGGATGTTTAAATAATTAATTCGAAAAGTATGCTGTATTTTCAAACTTTCGAGTTCATCCTAGGACAAATAGTCAACATCAACCAAATTATTCATCAGAAATAAAGCACTGTAGTATT
This sequence comes from Euschistus heros, assembly GCA_003667255.2. Taxonomy (NCBI): domain Eukaryota; kingdom Metazoa; phylum Arthropoda; class Insecta; order Hemiptera; family Pentatomidae; genus Euschistus; species Euschistus heros. Next base: position 1,268,031 of record RCWM02000227.1, read on the forward strand.
GTTACAGACATACAGTAATGAGTACGGTCATTTAAAAAAATAATTGAAATATCATTTTATTTTGCCAACGTTCAGGCTTACATTTCCTTTATCAGAGCTGCAAGAAAAATAAGGAAAAAAATGTTTGATAGAAATAAGGTGAATTTGAACTAGATTAGAAATAATAACGTCAGAATATTATAAATAAAATAGAAGGATTTCAACAAAATAACACCATTAATAAACAGACTAAATAAATAAAATAAAATATATAATTAGCCCGTAGAAAAATGTCGATTGTACTGTATTGCACTCGGTACTGTATGTCGTTGGTTTGAACCCCACCTGGGCGGGTTAAAATTTATTTCTTGGCGGACCCACGAAATGAATCTTGACCTTCTCACCATGGCTAGAATAGGTTGGACACCTGTAGGGTAACCCATCCTTCCTGCCATAGTTGGTATACATAAGTATGTTAAGCCCAAATAAACAAACAAACATAGAAGAAATTTTATTTAAATTTCGGATCAACAATAAATGTTATACACGAACTGATGATGAACACATGCTATAAACCAAGTATGGCTTGGTAGGCTTCTTGTTATTTAGGTTCCTAAGTTATACTCCAGAGCTCCAGATGCGACGTGGAGAAGTTCATGGTGTCGCCTTGTGAGCCTTTTAAAGACCTCTTCGAGTCGATCAACCGCCATACGCTGAATTCTGTTTTGGAATGCCTGTAGTCTCTCTTTGGTTAATTTTGAAGTGTATCAGACAGTATAGGAGTAGGTCAGTAGGGGGCCGCAGCATGGGTTTGTATACTAAGATAGCAGTATACAAACAAACAACTTTTTGATGGTTACCAAATGGGTTGAAAATCACGCGAGAGATTTGTAAAAGAATCAGAAGCCAATTTTTTCAAATGTTGCTCAGATAACATTGTTTCCCACCAAAGAAATTAATTAATAATAATTAATTCCGACCAAAGAAAAATCAAAATTTAAATTTAAATTCATGTTGTCAATTTAAAATTGATGGGCATATATTTAAAATAAAAACGCCTAGGTTACACGAGAGGGCCTTGGTTATATCATGAGCAAACTGAGATTGACATCTGTGATTTAAGTAAATCTATAATCAAATATAAATAGGTTTTTTTCATTATTATACCTTCCAGAAAATAACTGCTGTTAACTTCTCGCTCGCTGTGTTATAGCAGTCCTCGGCTGTCTTGATTATTGGGTACGGTTTAGGATCAATGGAAGCTGTGAGCCATATTCTTAGATTTTAATCGTTTGTTAGCTTACGTCTGTATAAATTTATATTATTAAAAATAACAATAATAATCAGGCATTACTTCACCCTAAAAAAAAAAAAAAACTATAAGAGGAAGTTGATCATTCCTGTCATAAATTATTTGTTGTGTAAAACATTTTTTATACTTCGTCACTTTCAAAAGATATGTAAATGTATGTTTTTTTAAAAAACTATATATTAATATTTAAGCTGTATTTAATATACAGTAAGTAAATTTGAGGAAAATGAAATTAAAGTGAAATGTAAATAACTTGCGAAGAACTACTCCCTAGTAGCACTTCACTAAAAGTTTTAGATCAGGAGATCTCTTTGCCATTTTCTTTCTTAATGCTTTGGTAAATAATCAGGAATCTAGTGTAAGTTGGGAGGCTAATGGATCTGACTGGGAAAGGAGTTTACTATGATAGGATGGTATCAGGAACATACAGAGCTTTATGGTCTTTATGGATAAGTTTGGTTTAGGAGCTTTATATTGGTTTGAATGAAAGAAGCCAAGTTTGAAATCTCAAATTTTGAGTGTAGGGTCTTTTTGACACGCTATAGTTCAGTAGTGACGATACAACGCTACAACGCTACAACGCTCTAGGTGTTGTTCAGATCGAAAATTTGACACCCTAATTATGAAAAATTTAATGGAAAATATTTGTTTATATATAACATTTGTCGCAGGGACCTACCGCTTAGGAGATATACTGGCTTAAATGAAAACAGTCATGTTTGCTATCTCTGTTTATAGGCCTTTCTTACTTTATTTTAATTTTTTTACTGTTATTTTTACTGTTTATATGTTCATGTAGTATATATAACGTGTATGTTATATTAATTGTATGCCACAATTTATTTTTATTATTACATATATTGTTGTAGGGGCAATAGCCAAGAGTAAAAATTTACTTTCGTTTTATTAAAGTTAATCTATCTAGAGGATATCTGGGCTAGGTACATTTAAGCCGTTTTAAATGGTTGCCGGGTAACAGGAATGAAGGTATTCCTTGTGCCAGTTGTTTATTAAGGCTTATCGTCCTTAAATACTTCAACTAGGGGAGAAAGGACTGGTTATCCTACAGGTTACCAACCTATTCTAGCCAGTGTGTGAAGGTCAAGATTCATTTCGTGGATCCGCCACGAAATAAATTTTAACCCGCCCAGGTGGGATTCGAACCCACGACCTTCAGTACCTAGCGTACTGGCTTGTACCAATGAATTAGGATGTATAAACACGAGAAAATTATTGTATTATATGTTTTTATGTTCAACTATGAAAAATGTTTTACTATCTTTAAGTATATGCATTCAGGCACAGTTAATATAAAAAAAAATACATAGAATTGAATTATCATAACATATGATAAACTCTTGAGTTATTTAAGTAGCCGATTTCTACCCGCAGGTATATTATATCTTACAATATAGAGATTTAATAAATCTGGGATTTATGGTATTTAAACGATTTTTCTCCCTTTCTAATAGTGTTAGCAACGTATTTGTTCTAAATCATGCAACTTTGAAATCCGATTACTCATGAAGTTTGGATAAGAAAAGAAAATTTTCCAAGTAAAATCGGTTACACAATAAGCATTTCTGCCTGGTCATGTTTTTCATAAAGAACGGTGAACGTAGGCTCACCATACTTGTTTTCTAGGCTTCAAATAATTAATTGTTTTTAAACAACTATTGATTAGGAGTGTTTCGAAATTGGATGACGTGGAAATATTATGTATTACGAAATTTATGGCCAAATAGCTTAAATAGTAATGTCAATGATGGAATACCCACGGTGCTACCTAAACGGGATCTACTGATTGCACGCCATTCATATGAAACAACAGTAAAAAAATGAAAAGAAGTTATGTCTCAAACAATATGAGGAAAATGATATTCCTATGTATGAATCATGACTTGCTCATTTTGATTAAAATGGTTCATTTTCGCTTTTGATGCTATTGAAACTATGATGTATTACTGTATACCCTTGTTGGATCCAGCATATAAAAAATATGTGTCATGAAGATGATTAGATATTCAGTTAAAATATGTTTTTTTTGAAAAGCATATTCTTCTATTTCCATATACTCGGTGATTTTGTCTAAATATTTTCCAAAAGTCTGCTTTTGTATATGGGGCAAAAGTTTACAATTTATTTTTTCATTTGTGTTTTCAGAATTATTTTTATTTTTTCATTTTATTTATTTTTATTATTATTATTTTTTTTTTGGCAACGATTTTTACATAATATAAAGGTCAATTTTATAACTAACTGGTGAACTTGACTATTAGTTCTGAAAATAGTATGAAACATTTATTCACCGAGGCCACAGATATTAGGCTGAAGAAAAATAAAAGGTCAAATCTTTTGTATGGATCGTTATCTCTTTTTTCTTTAAACTGTAACTGATTAAAATATATGCATACCTCACGACTTGATCAACAGATCCTTCTATTTAAAAAAAAAATTTATTATGTACATTTTTTTTTCTTCTTAAATTTTCAATTGTTGAACAAGACATTAGACAATATTTGTATCAGCATTACTGGAAAGCTGGAGGATAGAAGAACGGTCTTCTAAGAAATGAATCTTTATTCACAATTTCTTGTTTTTTTGATTTATTAATTTATTTTTTAAATTGTTTTATCTTCCATTGTAACCACATGGAGGAGGCCTGTATTTGATAAATAATACACCAGGCTCCATGCATTTTGCATACTACACACTGCATTTTGCATACAATTTCCCATGAAGAAAGTTTGCTGGGCTGGAAAACATTTCAATATCCAGAAACCAGAACTGATGCAACATCGTTTGATTTGATCATTTTTATAAAATTAGGGCGACAGATAAAATGTTAATCAAACAAAAGGAAATTAGTAATTTTTTTCAAGCCTAAAACGTTTTTATTTTTTTTATGTATTTATGTTCATTATTATCGTCTACATAGTAATATGTAAATAAATAAAACATTGTCTTCATAATAAGTATTATCTTGATATTAAATTGATGTATGTATTGCATGTATTGTCCTATTTTATTTTTTCTCTGTGTTTCCCTTACTTTTTTGGGGCTCGATTGTCCGATGATTTATATTTCTAAGCCTATTTTGGTCCCAACCACGTCGTTAATCGAGTCTCAAGTGTAGTTTGGAAATTCAAAATGTTGTAAGCATATTGACTGAAATTTGGAATCTGTCAACAATAAAAACTCTGTGTACATTTTGGCCATTAAACATAAATCTGAGGTCATCTTTTTAACAATCGAGATAGCTTGTTATTGTTAAAACATTATTATGTAATTATTATATACGAAATCCTTTCCCTTATGGTAAAAAAAAATATTCTCGCATCTTTAATGAATGAATTACCATGGTGAAGTCCTTCCAAGTCGCGAAGCCCCTAAAGCTATTAATATTTCACTATTTTCCTGTATCTTATAAATTTTTAGTCATTTTTTAAAATAATTTATGGTTATAATAGTAAAATAATGCCATTAACACAAAATGTTACTCACTTGCAAGGTCGCGTTTTTTATATTATTGTATTGGCCATAGACATATTTCACTCTTACCTGTTAATCCATGAAGTGGAAACAACTATTGACAGGCATTGACGGTCTGTGGTAAATCACATTAAGCTCTGTTAAAGGCCGGTAAACTGCATCAATTTTTATTACAGCATTTACTCGCATTGGAATGATTTTCCCTTGCTAGAAACATACAAATCGATGCCATGCAGACTGCAAGCCTTTGTTGACAATATAAATATTCTCAGTTTAGAGTCACAACATTCTTTTTTTTTAAAAAAAGGATTTAGATGAGGAATCAGCTTATTTGATAAATTTTTCAAATAAAACCTATTTTATTCTTGCATAATACAATTATTTATTGCTGACCAAACTATGTTATTTGTTGGTTATCATGTTTGTTTTATTTTACAATGATTTTTTACTTCTCGTGGTAATATAGGCTATTAATATGTTAATGTTTTGGCTTGGAATCTATTATTTTTTTGGGTGACATTTTTTTCACATCCATTTTGATACACTCTAGTTCTGTTGGTGTTCTGATCGGAAATTTTATGTTTCCTGATCAAAAATTTAATGGAGAATATTTTTTGTTTTATAACACGTCGCTAGGACCAACCGCTTAGAAAATATATCGGTTTGAATGATAAATGTCGCATTTGAAACCGCTGTTACAATCATTGATTGTTAATTTCATCTCATTATTAATTTACGTAATTTGACCCATTTAATTCTAAAATGTAAATTGGGAAAAACAGTAGATTATACAGGGTGTCCCGAATTTAAATGGCAAAACTTCAGGAACTTATAGGGGACTGAAAAACTAAGACAAAAAGTCCTGTAGAGATTTGCTCGTTTTTGTTTAGTTTTAGAGAAAATCGCAAAAAAAGAAACAAAACAAAAATTTTACAGGTAGAGATTATCACCTTTCACAGTTCGTCAGGCTAGGCAGTGAGATATGTAAACACCTAATGTTATCCTTTACATTCTTTTATTTGTTTACATTTTTTCTTCCTTATCGGATTATAATTCCTAAATTATAATCCTAAGTAAATTCGGTGTCAAAGTTGATTCGGTGTCAATCAACTCAAGAGAGCAATTAAGAGACCGAATCATAGATGCAGTGCACCAAATATCATCAGAACAATGTTTACCTGCAATTTATCAAGTGAGTGCTAGATGCAATGCTTGCATTGGTGCAAGAGGACAACATTTTGAGTAATATTTACATTAAAATAAATATAAATGTAAATAAATAAGTATAAAAATGAAAACTTGTTTTTTTTTTTTTTTTTTTTTTGCGATTTTCTCTAAAACTAAGCAAAAACGAGCTAATCTCTAAAGGACTTTTTGTCTTAGTTTTTTGGTCCCCTATAAGTTCCTGAAGTTTTGCCATTTAAATTCGGGACACCCTGTAGATCCATGATTTACTTTTCCCAGTCTGGGAGAAATTAATTTTTTTTTTTTTTTTTTTTTTTTGAATTGTCAAATTCTATAAAATAATGAAGACATTTAGTAGTATTCTTCTCTCCTGTCTGCTACAAAAATTGTAATTTTAACTATAAACTGAAACTACAAGAAGTTTATAGTTTAAGATACACTTTATTAAGTTATAATATTTCAAGCTGAACGAGGTGAAAGAGCTGTTATTTATGTAAAGTATTTGATTCTGCTATGTTAAAAAAAAAATAGTATTTATTATATATTATTATTTATTTACATATTTTTTTTCTTTTATCATTTATGTGTTTTGTTATTATTTATAATTGTGCTATTGAGCTAAAAATATGACAAAAACTGAATTTTTATTAAAATTTGCCATTTTTTTCGAACTTTCTCACAAGTTATTTAAGAGCTAAATAGCTTAAATATTAAATTTCATCCTTTTTATAAGAGGAAATTTTATTTATTTATTTATTTACATTTTGATGCCATGTACCACCACATTTGGTTAGAGGCACCATAATCAGGTTCAGAACTATAATTCCTTGTACAGGTTTGTTTCTTTTAAAAATTGAATAATGTGCTTGTGGTGATACGAGTTGTTTTCTAGTAATGTTGCAATGTCGTGATTCGTCAGACCTTTATCTTTTCTTTGCTTTTTGTATTTTTGCTTTTTCTTTGCTCTTTGTATTTTGTGTAGAATGTGTTCTATAGTCAGGTTTACCTGACATTCGTTACATTTTGGGGGTTGTTTGTCTTCCAATAAGTAACTGTGGGTTAATTTTGAGTGTCCAATTCTTAGTCTTGTAAAGATGACTTGCTCTTTTCTTAGTCCTGGTTCTTCTTTCCATGGTCCTGGAATTGGTCTATTTTTTTAAGTTTGTTATTGCTGGCGGTTCCAAGCCATCTTTCATGCCAACCTATATTGATTTGACGTTTTAAGAATAATTTGAGATCTGTTAAAGGGGTAGGGATTGAGGATAATGGAAAGAGGGAAAAGGCTTCTTTGGCTGCTAAAGAGGAATAATAAGGTTTGTATAGAGGAAATAATAAGGTTTTCGGTACGATTCAAAGTTTTCGAAGATTCTGACAAAAACGAAAACTCAAAATTTTTCGTGAGCACAAATCTTTCATTGTTGCAAATTTCAGGACCAAGCCTCTATGATTATATTTAGCATTAGATGACTGTTGTGGTTTGAGATACAACACTACCGAATTATTGCGAAGTTTTAACTTTTTTTCAATCAATTTTTAAACCAAAAATTGACCAAAGCGTCTATGTGCCAATATGTTGATTAAGTTAACAAGCACTAGCAATCCACACCCACAGCACAGTAGTATAGTTCATTGTTATTAGATAAACATATAATTATGTTTATGTCATGATGATAAAATTATGTTTACTTTTCAATGCTTAAAAGAACGAAATATTATTTTTATTTATTACAATTCTATAGTTGCCTTAAACCCTCTCTTTCTTCCAGAAATGATTGGCACAAATTTGTAGAAAACATTTATTAACCCTAAAAATAATTATCAGGTTTCAATCGAAATCTTTGAAAATCTCAAATTTTCCTTGTAATCCGTATTATCACATATTTTCAAGATGTGATAATATGGATCCGTAATCTAGACTTTGTAATTTAGAGGAATATACTGGTTGATATAATTTTTTTTCTTTAGTTTTTGCAGATCTGCTAGTTACCAGCTGTGCTTGGAATAGCTAATTGCAAATATATATAGAATGAAATATTTAATTTTTTATTAAATTATTAATAAATTTAAAAAAAAAGTAATTTATTATTTTTAACAATATTATGTTGAAGGATTTTTTGTTTGGGAGAGATCAGTCGTTATTATTAACAAAACAACTATGAATAAAGCATATTCATTTAGTTAGCTGTGACTAACAACTTTGCTTTGACAAAACTTTTTACATACTTTATATTTATTTTTTCACTTAGTAATACGAAATTTATAAAGTAATGTTTTGACACGTTCCTTTTACAAATCAACAACTTCATTACATTTAAAATATTAACTCTCCAATAGAAATAAAAATATTTGACAAATCAAAGAGTTGTGGTAGCCAAAAATTTCATTATTGAAATTATGACATGAATTTTTGTATTTCGTCGCAATATAATAGGAATATATTCAGCCTAAAAATGAGAATATGAGATGACACACAATAGTTTGGCCTCGTCACCTTTACAAAACGCACTGGTTTAGCAGGACACCTTGGGTAAGAAAATCATAGTCACGGAATTATATAATCTATCAAACCGTTAACATAAACCTATAAATTTTACATATTCTATTATTGATACTTTTTATAAAAATTTTCATTGTTTAAAAATAAAAATTAATACCAATAAGAATATTTATTTTCAACAAGGGAATTTCTGTGACAAGACAGTGTGTAATCAGTCTTAGGTTTTTTTTTTGTTTTGTTTTTACTCTGACCTTTCTTATTAAAAAAGGAACTTTTTTCATTCGATTCAGATATGTACTTTCCAGTATTCTACTGATTTTATTGCGTTGCTTCAACGTTATGACGTTCTACAACTAGAGCAACGACGGGTTATCCTACAAGTTAACAACCATGGAATAAATTTCAACTCACCCAGGTGGGATTCGAACCTATGGCCAGTGTGAAGAGAGAATTTGTGAGAAAGAGTGAGAGGGAGGGAGACAGAGTGAGAGTGAGATATGTTTACCATATATAGTTTGTCCATGTTAAAATATTAGTAATAATAATTCTTTATTTACGTTTTTTTATAATAATAAATACTTAAAATATATTAGTTTGTTTATCAAATTCTGCAAAAATATAAACATGAATTAATAAGAAATAAACTTTAAATTAAATGCTAATAGAGTAACTTACAGTTGTTTAAATACCATCGAAGCTTTATCAGCCAATTTGAGTGGCTCAAGGCCCTTACTTTTAAATGAATGGTCTAGGCTTTCAAAAAAAATTTACTTCATTACATAATGAACAATCCAAGGACCCTCATATTTTAGTTAAAGTTATTTTTATTTCGTTGCATAATTTATTATAGGAAAGGCCTGAATTAGATATAGCATGCAATATTACTTTCCAGGATTTTATTATATTATTTCTCCACTACTCAAAATCTTATTCACCAGTGTATAAAAATGTTAGTATTATTGTGCAAAGCTAGTTTATTTTTAAAGAAGAAAAAAAAAACTTGATGTATTTGGCGCGAAGTTTTTCTACATTTTGTTCTCCAATAAGAACATTCAGACCTAAATTAAAAATTACCAATTTTATGCACAGCGTTTCGTCTCTTTAATTTCAAGAAAGCAATTATTCTATTGTCAGTTATCCAAGAAGCAGACCATAATGAAAAAAACGGAGCAATTTATTTTTAACATTAAGGACCAGAATAGAAGATAAGGTCATTGAAACTTTAGAATCAAACAGAAAAGTTGTTTTGCTATTTTTTTCTATGCGATTATTTTGTTGTTATTTAACCTTGTAGTAAGCCGATGTTTCAGCTACTCTCAGCTTTAATAACAAAGTCAATACTCCATTGTTTCTACTCCGTGGAACAATGAAGTTGTTCTAGCGAACTAAAGGTTAGTTTCCACTTTTAGAAGTCAAATAGTATTTTCTATTTACAGAAGTGTTTGGATCGCATTCCTGTCTGTTTGTTTATTCGGGTTTAACGTTCTTATGTACTCCATAGGACAGGAAGGACGATTACAGGTTACAACCTATTCTAGCCATGTTGGGAAGGTCAAGTCATTTTCTGGGTCCACAAAGAAATAAATTTTAACCCGCCCAGGTGGGATTCGAACCCACGATCTTTAGTTCCAAGCGCGCTGAGACCCTCGCCCTAATTTGCTCGGCCATCAATTCTCCATCGCATTCCTGGACTTCATTGTTAAAATAAAAAGTTTCCAAATTATTCCATGAAAAATTATCTGAAATGGGATAAGTGTTTTCGTAGCCGGTAAAATGAATATGCTGAGAGAATAATCATTTTAATAACTATAATGTAATATATTGATATTATAATATTAAATATAAGTTTGACTCTGCGTTCCTTGTTCTCTTTGTATTTTGGAGCATATCATTGAAACATTGGAACGCATTCATTGAAACCTCCGATATTGGCAAATAAGGTTTATTCGTTGGTTTGATATCCTTCAATCTTGACGGTGTTTGTTTCTCCCGTCATGCTCAGAGACCATGTACCCGAAAGAAGAGGCGGGAAAAGGTTGTAGTTCTTGCAATTATTTAGTTCTCACATTCTTTGAATATTGATTATTGTTTTGCATTATTTAAATGAACAAAAAAATGATAAATAAAGACCATCTAATACTTCACATCAAAAATCAATTATTAGCTTAAATAAATTATTTTCTTTTGAAAGATGCTGAGATGGGTCAGAGTACCTATCTCATGGATTCTGAAAGTAATAGAATTGTCAAAATTTGTTTAAAGACAAGTACTAATACCCACCCCACTAGTTATTATGCTTTAGTTATACGTATTCAGGCCTATCCTGTAGACCTATCCCGGCTGGCAAAATAAGATACCTATCCCTTGTCAAAATTTTTTAAAGACAAGTAAACTAAAATATGTAACCATTGTGGTGCTGATAAACCCACTATTGTGTTGAATTTTATGTTTTTTTAGATTAGAAAGCTTACGTTATTCAGGCCTATCCTGTAGACCATTATCCCGGCTCAAACAAAGCAAAATACCTAATTATATCCCAGATACCTATCCCTTCCTGTTCTTTATATGTGTTTAATTTTTAAATTATCCAAGTCGCCACCAAGGTCCTTTTTCCCTTTTGTGGGCAAAAAAAAAAATTTTAAAAAATCCCATCCTAGAATCATGTAAAAAGTATTTATTATGCATTGGAGCGCGGAATGTACTGCACGGGAGCCTTTCTCGACGTGGAACAAAATTGTGGTGCAAATTCCTTCCTGACTTCCTAAACGTCATGAACTTTTATTATCCTATTCTCCCCTCTTTACCCAAAAAGGTAGTAAGTTACACGGTGTATTATTTATCCTTGTGTTGAACATGTGTTTTGCGATGCCTCCCAAACACTCCAATTTTACCCTTAGATGGTGTTAGAAAGCTTACTTTACAATATGATAAATTTTGAACAGATCCGCTACCTTTCCATGGACAAACGTATTACTTGGAATCCACATACAAGACTAAAAAGACAAGAAACTGCCCGTCGTTACAGATTACTTCAACATTTATTAGACAAACGTTCAAAGCTCCCAATTAATTACAAAAGACTAATGACTGTGATTAGACCTATCTGGACTTACGGAGTTGAGCTTTGGGGCTCCACTAAACCATCCAATTTATCTCGTATCCAATCCTTACAATCCAAAATCCTTCGTAAAATCCTCAATGCTCCTTACTTTGTCACCAATAAACTTATCCATAAAGACCTTAATATTCCATATGTTGCTGATTTAGCCCACACCAGATACCTATCCTTTCATAGTAAGCTCCATAATCACTTAGTTTCTCAACTTGCTTCCCACTCCATTCCTGATAATCCTCCGAGGCGTCTGAAAAGAAGATGGCCCAGAGACCTTCTAGTTTAGAATTTTTATTGAGTGCATGGGTAGTCTTTTCATGTTTTGTCACGTTATTCTTATAGTTAACAGCATTTACTATGTATATATCTTGTAGTTTAAACAATAAATTATTATTAAAAAAAAAAAAAAAAAAAAAGTTATCAACTTCGCTAACAAGTGACTTTCTAAGACCGGAAAAGACACCAGGAAAAGAATCCATTGGGCGTTTGTCCAGCAAGTGTGGTGAGTGCAAGTCGATAGTTCTTATATGCCTAAATATTATTACGGCTTAAGTCTGTTGCATATACGGTAGAACCTCACTAATCCGCCTCCTGCTAGTTCGACCCTTAGAGTAATTGAACCTTCCTTTGGAGTTCAGGGGGAGGGGGATATTTTCGCGGAATCCCTAATTGTCCAGTAAAATTGTACATTTTACACAAAAGGTCAGGTAGTTTTGATTTGTTTATATATTGTTGGTGTTGTGCGTGTGTACTTGAATCCAAGTTTTGGATCTAGAAGCGCCGCTGCTCGCTGAATGATAGCGTCAAGCCATCAAAACTTAGGACCTTTTCTAAATTTGACCAAAATATCAGCCACACGATTGGTTCTAAATAAAAGCTTTTTACATTCAAAATTAAACTAAACTGAATTTTCTACAACCTGAATAGAAAATAAGCTCTGTAGCAACAAGGACTAAGATACAAGCTTTCAAATTTTCAGAATTCTCTCTAAAAGTAGCGGAAATTGTGAAACTTTTACAATTTTGCTCTATAAGTCCTTAAAAACAACATTAAGAGCGGACTTCATTTAGAACGATTTTAAAGATGAGTTAGTTTGCTACAAGCTTACCAAAATATAGTGCTACTATCTTATCTTTTCAAACAATTAATGTATATAATGTACTTCTCTATTTCCTTCATTAAAAAAAAATATATTAATATATAACTTTTGATATAATTACAATACACTATGAAAAACATGTGTTGCATTAAAATCTCCGGTGAATCCAACCTTTTTGCCGTCCGGCCTACCCCTGGGTTCCGTAGGGGTTGGATTAGTGATGTAAGGTAATACTTAAACCCTGAACATTGGAGAATTTCATCAGTAAATAATCCATAGTGTTCTGCAGTTGTACCATAATATTTTTCAGTATGTTCATTCCTACGTTTTTCACCCTTTATCTCTGTCGAATAATCTCAGTTTAAAGACTAAAAAACGGCTGTAACCTAAATATAAGTTTAATAAACTTAAGAAAACAAAAAATAATGCACATTATAGTATTATTATAATGTCTTTGTTGTGTCATCAAGAAAAATTTCTAGTCGATTTATATAATTTAATTTATTTTTATAAGGTAATGTTGACTGTCAAATTAATATTTAAAAAAAAAAAAAAATCGATGGTCACGCTTCTAATATTAAACCCGTGATTACAGTTATAAACGAGAATAGTTAGCAGATAAGCTTTGCCTGACACACTTAAAATATAACTGTTCGTAAAATGCATTGCAATTAGTAAAGCATTATACAGTAAAGCACAAGATAGATTTACTTTAATGTCGGAGCTATCTTAGCCGCAGTACCGCATGCATTAGCGGATGCACTCTCTCCGCTGGGTCAGGGGTCAGTGAAGGGGTGTAGTGCAGCCGAACATCGGCGCCAACTCTTTCTGGTTCCCTAAGTTCTTCGATAAGGTTCTGAGGTCATTGACCCAAGATCTTAATTTTCTAGGAGTCTAAAAGGATAAGTAGTAAAAATTCTGAAGGAAAATAACAAAATATCATGCCGTATTATGTTTATAAATAAAAAAAAAATACGGTCTTTTCTCTAACACTAACTCCAATATATAGAGACTCCAGACCAACGAGGAGCTCTATTCATTATGTAAGGAAGTCAATGTGGCCAATTTTGTATTATTACAAGCCGCATAGAATTCTTAGCCATGTAATAAGAACGCTTCAAAACAGAATGCCAAGCCTATGGGCATAAGGAGCCGAGAAAAAAAAAAAAATATATATATAAATCACGTTTTATTTTTTTTCTTAGCTCTCAATCAAGATAGAGAAATGATTCTTTCACGTTTAATTGCAGTTGTGTATGCTATTTTTAATAAAAATACTTTCGTTATGTTCAAGACACTATCCGGCTATAGGGTGCTCAAAAAAAGGAAATCCGCTGTAAATCGGTGGAAACTTTTTTTCATGAACAACTAACCTCCAAAAAAAATACAAAATTCCAAGGAAATCCGCTGTAAATCGGTGGAAACTTTTTTTCATGAACAACTAACCTCAAATCTGGATTTAACGCACCATAAAACCCTTATATGTGAAATTTTCTCAAAATTTGAGAAAATTTTTTAAACTAAAATCTGTTATTATTTTCAGATTCCTCATCTCAAAAAACATGTAGAAACTAAATTTTGTCGAAATCAAAAATAATTTTTTTTTTTACCTTTAAAATTTTGTAGGATTTTAGAACGCAGGAGGCTGTCAATTTCTGAAAAAATGTAAATAATTTGCGCTATCTCACATATTTCGCCACCGATTAAGACCAAATTTTAAGATCATTGTCAGAATGTATGATGATTCTTGTGATTCTATTACTATTGTAATCGGTTGAATACAGCAGTTGTTATGGCCTATAGAAATTCTTGATGAAATCTCAACTTCAAAATTTTAACATCTCGAAAGGGGTAAAAAATCAATATTTTTTTATTTTTATAAAATTTCACATATAAGGGTTTTAGGGTGCGTTAAATCCAGATTTGAGGTCAGTTATTCATCAAAAAAAGTTTCCACCGATTTACAGCGGATTTCCTTGGAATTTTGTAATTTTTTTTGTTTTGGAGCACCCTAAAGCCGGGTAGTGTCTTGAGCATAACGGAAGTATTTTTATTGAAAATAGCATACACAACTGCAATTAAACGTGAAAGAATCATTTCTCTATCTTGATTTTCATATTTTATTTTTTTTTCTAGGCTCCTTACGCCCATTGGCGGCTATATATAGTTTTGCACTATTATAGGTCCCTACTACCCACACAAAAATCGGCATTAAAATCTGTGAGTTAAACTGCAAACGTCCCCTTGTTAGTATAGTAAAGTAAAACAAAATAAAAAGTCGAAACTTTTTTTTAATCCGTAGGTTAACCAGTAAATGTTTGATCTAATGTCTCTTATATCCCCCTCTCGAACCAACTCTTCTTTTTGTGATCTGCTTACTGCATGACTTTATCTCCTCTGCGCTCTCTTGATATTAGCTTTGATTTATTTCTCCTTCAGATTTTTAAAAGTATTGTAGATAATATAGTTATAAGTCTAGATTCTTCGATTCTAATCTAATGAGACTATACAATCTATTGCTTTGTGTATGTCATTCAATGTGGATGGACAAACAGCAGGAGTAGCCGATGATAGGCTTAAGATAACAGCAATAAATGGCCCGAGGGACATTTTTTTCACCACCGTGAAAAGTAGCCAATAGAGACAACAAAGTATTCCGTTATATTTCAGAATGGTGAATACAAATATATTAAATCCTGTCCAAAAACGCTTAAATCCAAAAGATTTAACGCGAAGAAAGAGTCCTCCTTAAAAACCAAAAGGATTTTTAATCAATTTTCAAAAGGACAACCAATCAACACACCGAATTCGGCAAGAACATTCATATTCTTCGGCTATTAAAAATTTTCAGGTCCTGGCAGAACTGAAAATAATGTCCTTTAGTGTTCTTTGAATATTTTTAACTGAAAAGAAAGATTTTCTTTTTTAAAAAAAGGAAAAGATTTAAAAGATCTATCAAAAGGACGGAAATAAATTAAATCTTTTCCTTTTTTAAAAAGACAATCCCTCTCACTTCCCCTTCAATCCTTTTATACACGATTTTTGACGACAGAAGGATATTCTGCTATTGTTATCCTTTTGATAATTGATTAAATTTTTCGTTTTAAAATTAAATTTGAATCGCTTATCTTCAAATTTTGTTTTTAAACTGATAAACATAAACTATATCTCGGAGCGAGCACCAGTTATAAAAAAAAAAAATCTTTATTGTTTTGACAGAGTTTCCAAACCTCGGTTTATTTTTGTACTTCATCAATTGTAGATTAGTTAGCAATTCAGACACTTCTCCTTCCATATGCTGTGGTGATCTTCTTATCTTTACCAATATAACCAGTTCTTTGCACGAATCCAATCTTTCTTCTTTCCATGTCAATACCACCTCTATTCTTCAATTTTTTTAGAATTAGAGGTGACTCTTATTATCGAATCATAAAATCATATTAGTTAACTTTTTTTCAAGGTCTGGTCCACACATTTGGCCATTTCTCAGCTATTCTACACCGCAAAGTTTCTTCTGTCCCTTGACTTTTTATTGAATAGGCGCCCTCAAATTTCTTTTTCATCATTACCTCTTAACCAGCTTTATGCACTCCACAGTTACATACCAATAAAGAAGATGAACACAGCAAACATTCAATGAAATGATGAACGAAGATTAATAGTAACAGAATTTAGTGGGCTAAAAAGATAACCATTGAGGGAAAGAGTAATGACCTACTCTCGCCCATCAACAGTGCCACATCAACGACCAAATCGAGCTGCATTACCATTGATTATAGACCGCTAGGGGGTCATGATGATCCCCTCAGCAAATGTGAAGAGGGGTCATTAAACGGATGTTATGAAGTTTTTTGTGGTCCCTGCTTGGCAGCTTTACTGTTGAGCCAGTGTGCTGGATCAAGACCAAAATCCCAGTGAATAGGAACTGTAAGGTTACATCTAGAATAACTTTTGAAAGAGATGTTGGGTGGGATCAGTCAAAAACATTTTTTAGGAAAACTTAAAAACATAGTATATATTATTTTTTGACTAATCCCATCTAACATTTCTTTTAAGAATCATTCTGGTTTAACCTTACATTTCCTATTTACTGGGATTTTCTTGTTTCGCCTTCCAATAAATTCTCTTAGTAACACAGCATAGCTCTTTAGAATAATTCTTGTTCAACTATCGAAAATTATGTTCGCTAGGTGCTTACGGAAGTATATATCCAGGATATTTGGTGATTTGATTTGTAAGACTATTAAACTGATTAACAAAATAATTAATTAATTATTTACACAATAAATAATATATACATGGATCAAATAATATATTTACCGTCATCATCACTGTGCTGTGTGCATAAAGGATTAAGTAATAACAATTTTAAAAGTTTAATTTGACAGATGGTGTTGAACTAGCATCCAAACAATGTCTATCAGCCCCCTTCCATCATATAGTCCCCAAGAGTACCTTATAAATAAGAAAATTTGTGTTTTTAAATCTTCCTTATTTGATGTCAACTTTAAATTCAGGTTATACGTAGTAAGGTCCAAAGGTTTCCGGTATACCCTAATTCCCTAGATTCAAGAAGGTGAGATCATTCCATCCATGCATCTATATGCTTTACTGTCTCCTTACTCACAAAGTGGAGCGTGATCACGGCTGCAATGGATTTTTAAGTTAAAATATTGTCGACGAAAGATGTTTGTTAACTTATTTGTAACTGGGGATAAGTCAACAATTCCAAACTATATGATACACCCAGCAAAAAAGGAGTCCAAGGAATAGAGAAGAGCAGGCGAAGAAACTTCACTTAAGGCAAAAGTCATCCAGTCGACAAAGGAGGTTATACCCACTAATTTATGGAATTGAAGAGGAATACTACTGATATGTTATGAGGAAAGAAATATCGCAGGAAATTATTATGGAGCACTGCTTCACAGCCTGCGAGAAGTCAATTAATAGAAAATATAGAGATAGTCAAATAGAAATATTCGACTTCTTCATCGCAATAAACCTGCCCATATAGAATTGATTTTCATGGCCGCTGAGAAGGAATGCGAATTCCAAGAAATCTCTCATCCACCCTACAGACCATACTTGGACAAAGAGGTCCAAGTAACTGTGGAAGATCACTTTTCAAGAAAAAAAATAAAAATATTTTTTCATGAAAAAGTAATTTTGGCTATACGTTGTATTAAGTATGCAGAGCTTAGATCAGAATTTATTGAACAATAATAACACCATTTCGTTAAATTTTATTTTATTTTTCGTTCTTAATGATACTTGAAACATAAAACCGACCTTTTTTTATATTTTAGTACTAAACGCTGTCTGAGATTGTGTTGCTTAGTAGGCAAGGCTTCGAACTTCTGACTCCGGTATTCAGGTTCGATTCCTTAGATAATTAGATAATTATTTATTCTGTTATATCATCAAGGGTCAACCTTAGGGTCAGGAGAACCTCATGGGGTCAAACCCAGCCTCTATTAAGAGGGTGCAATTAAAAGAGAATAAAACAAGTGGTTAAGTAGGATTCTGGCCATATCCTATCCTCCTTGCAAAACCGGTATATCAACAAGGAGTAAAACTTTATTAAGTACTGAGCCCAAGTACCTCTCATTGGCTTTAGTGGTACAGGTTTTGATTAATTTAGTTTTACTGTCCATATCTTCGTCCAGAAGGTTTTTTTTTTTCTTTTACCAGTGTTTTTTAAGCTTAGAAACATTTCGCTTGTATAAAAACAAATGAGCTGAGCTAAAATATTCATAGGATGGCCTGGGATGAGGAAGAGAGATTTATCCTCCTGACCTTTAGCGAAGTGATATCATTAGGCTAAAAGAGCCCCCTTCCAATAGCTCTTCAGTACACACGCTTAGCATAAACCTCGTTTATTAGCACACTCGTATTTACATAAGTATACGATTTTTTTTTTTAAGTTTAATTATTTTTTAAAAAAAATTTGGTTGTAATTGTTAGTTCTTAATTCTAATGGAATATGAAGAAACTCAGCTATTAGACTGTCAGATGTTAAACGTTTTGGTTACTTTTTTTTTTTTTTTTTTTTAACCGAGTACTTAGGTTTTGGTAAGTATTTTTATTTGTGTTAAAATTTTGTGTATTTTAACATACAAAATAAGAGATACAATATAATTTATAAAAATATAAAAGACGGAGGTTTAATATTTAGATTTCTTGTTCAGCGTCTTCCATATGGGCGTAGGATAATAATCGCATGATTATTATACATTTTTTTTTTTTTTTCACGAAAAGGCCATAGAGACCACGCGAATATTATGAAGATGGATTTTTAATTCTGTTCCTTCTCATCATCCATATCTCCTTCATTCTTTCTGATTGCCTCTGTCTCCTCTCCTCCGTCCAGGCCATACCCTCCTTTGGCTCCTTCCTGTCCACAAGAACCGCTATTGCTTGTAGTTTCTTCCTACATTCTTCTCGATCAAGACAGTCACGTTCCTCAATCCTCAGTTTGCTAGTCCCCTCTTTTAGCTGTTTTATGTATCCTTGTGCACTCTTGTAATCCCAAATTTTCCGAAAATAGCCTTATTAAGTCTTTCCTCAGGCATTCTTACCATATGCCCATAGAACTTCAGTCTCTTAATTCTTATATCCGTCTGTATGTTCGTTGTTTCTTTGTAGATCTCCTCGTTTGATCTTAACCTGTATCCTTCCTGGGTTTTCCTAGGGCCCGTAAATTCTCCTTAGGATCTTTCTTTCTACTTTCAGCATTCTTTCCAGGTTAGGGAGGTTCATGGTCTCTGTCCCATATAGTATAACTGGCTTTACTACAGTATTGTAGTGCCTGATCTTTGCTTTTATGGACAGGCTCTTTTTATTGTAAATGTTACTGGTTGCAAAGCTCAATCTCTCCAGTCTAACGATCTTTTCCTTTCATTATACATATTATTATATTATAATAAAATATTTTTAAAAAATATAAATTTATTGAAATTTACAACGGTACAAAATTTATACATCAAATAAATGCGTTGATAGTGAATACATTGGCATGTAAATAACTCACTAGTAGCACTTCAATTAATTCTACACAATAAGGTCTCTAGGCCATCTTCTTCTCAGACTCCTAGGAGGATTATCAGGAATGGAGTGGGAAGCAAGTTGGAAGAATAGTGGATTGGAGTGATTATGGAGCTTACTGTGGAAGGATAGGTATCTGGTTTAGGCTGAATCGCTAACATATGGGACATTAAGAACTTTATAGATAAGTTTATTTGTAACAAAGTAAGAAGCATTAAGGATTTTTCCAAGGATTTTGGATTGTAAGGATACGATATGGGGAGGATTAGAAGGTTTAGTTGAGCCCCAAAGCTCAAGTCCATATGTCCAAATAGGTCGGATAACTGCCATGTACTCGATAATGAGTTTGTAGTACAGCGGTATGTTGAAGAAGTCGAAAAATAATAAAATATAATATTATGCTGTGTATTTTGCAACCCAATAAAGTTGGGCAGCAATATGTTTTTTTGTATTAATAAACCATATATCTCTCTTGACTATAGTAGTTTAAAAAATTAAATTTGTAGATTTTAAAAAAAAAGAAAGAAATTTTAAAAGTTCACAGTATTCCTTATCACTAGTTTATTGAAAAAAAAAAAAAATGAATTCCTATGACTTGATGTATGTTATTCATACATTTTTGTTGCGAAATTAAAAAAAAAAAAGATCAATTTAATAACTGAGTGTAGAATTCCAAATCCAACCCAGTCTATTTGTAAAAATTTTCATAGCTGATCAATAAAATTAAAGGGTATGGCTGGATTAGGAAGAGGCCTTATTTTTTATTTGGGTGTTATCAACGTGATTTGACTAGTTTTGGAAGAAAACCTTCCAACTAAAGATAATCTAGTAGAAAAAGTATTAAAAAAAAAAAAAAATCTGGAAATTGGTTTTGACTGGTTTTAGAATTTTACGTCTCAATTGGTTATCTACCGTACAAAAATATGTATACTTAAAGAAAAAAAATGGATTGAAGTGTGGCCGGTGAATGTAAAAACATATATTAATGACTTGTAAAGCAGCTTTTGATCTGATATTTCTATATTAGGATGTCCCTTAGCCCTCTCATTTCATATGCGCTCTCTCATATTATTTAGCTAAATTAATTTCATTTGGGATCCACCAAACCATCGAATTCTCCCCGCATCCAATCACTCCAATCCAAAATCCTTCAAAAAATCCTAGATGCTCCTCAATTTGTCACGAATGAACTGATCCACAATGACCTTAATATTCCATTTGTTGATGATTTGGCACGAACCAGATACCTTTCCTTTCATAATCACTCCTTATCCAAATCCACTTGTTGCACAACTTCCTATTCCATTCCTGGCAATCCTCCAAGGCGTCTGAAAAGAAGATGGCCTCGGGTTCTTCTTCTTTTGTAAATATTTCATTAGCTACCAGTGGGTAGTCTCTCTACAAGTTTTCAGCATGTCATTATTTTTCATTGTAAACAGCTTATTTACAAGATGCATTTGTTATACAGTTGTAAATTTCTAATTATAAAAGATTAAAAAAAAAAAAAAAAAATCATTAGGTTTATTTCATATTTATTGGTTTTTTTTTTTGTTTGTTTTTTTCGTTTGCTTATTATAAAGGGAGGTGAAACAATACGATTCTTATGAACAATGGAGATGCTTGGGAATTCTTGATACCAAAGAATTGAGGTAACATCGAACCGTCTAGACTTTCTGTCTATTTGGTATCCAAATTTTACCATGTAGCTTAAAAATTCTTCAAAAATAAAATTCCCAATTTTTTTTATATTGTCTATTTCATCGTATAAAGATGATCAAGTTTTTTTTTTTTTTTTTTCATGCCGTAACTAATCTAAATAAGAATATTTCTTTAGGAAAGGACGTTGCCTAAAGTGAAAAGAGACCTTGTAAATCTGCATGCATTCTGAAACTCCTAAAATTAAGTTGCTTACTGTAGCTCATTGAAGCGAGAAAAGAACTGAAGAAGTTGCAATAGTCGGCGAACAGATTGCTTTGGACATGGTTACTGAAGTTACAGCGGAAAGGTTACGCTAAGGTTAAAATGTTTGTTGTTTTTTTCTACTGACACACCGGTACAGTGTCCATTTTGTATACTAGGTATGTAGCCATTGGAATATTGCACTGTCTTTAGCTATCTTGTTGTTATTGCCTCATTAATACAAATACCATGTATTAATGTGACAATAACCATAAACAAGGAAATGCTTTCCTGATATTTAATTTTTTTTAGAATTAGAACGTGTTTCTTTTTTAGAATGTTAACTTCAGATGAACTTTCTTATTTTATAAAAGTGTAAATAGCAAAGATATAAAACACAACTAGTACAGTAAAATAGGCTCCAAAAGTCCGTTTTCAAGAAAAAACTGCCGAAATTATATTCTCAACGGATCATTATGTTTTTTGGGGAGCTGAATCTGAATCTGAAGTTTGCTACCATGGCAAACGTGGGCTTCATACCCAAAACATGTTTGTCGTACTTTTTTGTCTAGAGCTCCGAAAGTATTGGTCCGATTCAATATTACTTTTTTTTAACTTAAAGCTGATTAAAATTACTATTGGACCATTATATATGAAGTTTTAATGATGTTCCTTAAAAGCACGCAAAAAAACCCCTACTGTTGTAAACTCCAGGTTTGTTAGCACATTTTTCACTACAACTTCGAAACTATGCTTCTAGCTTAAAATTTCTTTTTTCTTATCTACGAGCTGGTCAAATTTACTATTAGACCCTATTAATGAAGTTTTCATCGGGTATTTTAACATACAAAAACCAAAACGCTAAAAATCCCGTACTTTTATGAAATCCACGTTTTTTTGGCATATTTTTCGCTATAACTCCGAAACTATTTGTCCGATGCAGAATTTCATTTTTTCATCTCAAAGCTGATTTAATTTACTATTAGATCGTATATATGTAATTTATATTAAATCCTGTGAATCACCCACGCCAGCCCACTGAGCATGTCATAATTGCCATATTTTGCCAAAATATACACATTTACCAAGCTAGCGTGGGTGTTACATGGTGTTTAATATAAATGAGTCTAATAGTAAATTTGCCTAGCTTTTATATAAAAAAAATAAATAAATTTTGAGTAGGACGACTAGTTTCGGAGTTGTGAAAAATGTGCAAAAAAACGTGGATTTCACAACAGAACGGGTTTTTAGCGTACTTTTAAGCGACATTATTAAAACATCATATATAATAGTCTAATAGTAAATGTAATCAGCTCTAAGTTTAAAAAATGCAATTTTGAATTGGAGAAATAGTTTCGGAGTTATAAATAAATAAAGATAAAGATCCGTTGAGAATAAAAGTTTGGCAGTTTTTCTTCGGCAAACCCTTATTTTACTGGACTAAAAATCCATGTTGAAAGTTATTTTGTTAGCTTTTGCGGTAATTTTTTTAATTAGGTAAGGGGGAATAAGAAAATATCAATTTCTGATATAATTTCTCACATTTTCTTTTAGATAGATGTGTTATTGAATTAATATTACAATCTGTTTCACCATAGAGCAATGAATATGGATGAGTCCATTCACACGATATGTACTCTATGAAATATGTACAATATGAATGTAATGTGGTTAACTTGTATTACACTTTTACACATTAGGAAAGAGGAAATATGAAAACATCAATTTATAAAAAAAAATCCATGCAACTGTTTCACCTTCTTACATTTGGGAAGAGGAAATATCAATTAAGCACTAAACAACACAATCCAAGTTGAAACTGTATAAATAGATGCTTAAGTATAAGCTCTTTCATTAGCTGTCGATGTATAACTCAAATTGAAACCTCGGAATGGACTTGGTAGTACTTTGCGGGTCGGTTTGATGGTTTCAGATCTGCCAGTATCCGACGTTTCGCCGTCAAAAAAGACGGCCGTAAGACATCCTTGGCAACTCTAGTTCCCGATAAATTAATTTTCGTTCTTTTGAAAATCGATTGAATTGTTTTAATTTAAAAAAAAAAAGACTCTTTCTTCCCGTTAAATATTTTTCACAAGACAAGGGCACTATTTTGAGTTCTGACAATATATAACGGTCGCAGGATGTCCGTCATTTTTGAAAATTGATTAAGTTATTAATTGTTCTAAACAGGACACTCTCTCTTCTCGTTTAATACTTTGGATTTAGGTTCTTTTTGGCCATTGTACCAATACCAAACCGGTCAAGTATTACTTTTAAACTGTTCAGTATTACTATGGTGAATTGTGTTATACACGTTCTGTTACAGCCTCACTGCTTCTTGGTGACTGGTCATGCTTATAATATTTTCCTAGTGTCACTGTCTCCATTGAATACTTTTCTGGATTGTATAATAACCGATAGGATCTATTGTAAATCTGTTATTTTCTCAGTAAAATCGACCTTTTTTTTTCTCCATTTCTTTGGAAACACTGCATTTCCGCCACGGTGGTACATTCTCTCAGTTGTGATTCAACGTTTCTTTTCATAAAAAAGTATTTCTTGTTGTCTTTTTTTTTTTTTTTTTTTTTAGTTTTCTTTTATTGTACTGGTCTATTATTGATTTTAGACATTTAAACAATTTCAATTGGGTAAATTTTTTTTATTGCAGTTTTTTTTTCAATTGTAAAGATTTCGTGTTTGGTTTTCATTGTTACATTATTGACATTTTCAAAACTTCTTATAACTCTAACGCTATATCTTACATTGTAACATAAAAGTTATGACAAACAATAAACTTGATGGAGAAGGGTTTACTATCTTCTATCCCGTTACCAGCCGATTCTCAATGCGGTTTCCTTAAAAAGAGAAAACAAAAGAATAAACATACAAAGCAAATATTTAAAGAAAACAACCTTTCCAGATCAAGATCAAAGTAATTTAATAAACTAATTAAAAATAAAAACAAAACAAACTATAGAAAACACTTCAAATTAAATCGTTGTTAAATAAAAAATAATGAAAGAAAAGTGGACTTTTAAATTATTAATAAATTAGGTGCTCTCTATTGGAGATAGGATAGGATATAGATAGGATCCCAACTGTTTTGATTAAGATACCTGTATGATGTCACAAAACATGTTTTCGGCTATTTCTTTTAACAATTGATGACTACTTAACGTAACTTAAATAAATATTTTGAAAATTATACTAAACAATATCAATTTTTTTTTTATGTATCTATAATTTTTTATATTTTATTTATAAGGTATGCATATTATTCATACATAGAAAACAACTGGTTGGATGGAATTAAATTGAAGTATTAAACCATTCTGTAATCCGGACTGAAATGAAATTTATCTGTTTTCTTGGGTAACGGGATATGAATTTGCAGACTCCTGCCACTCCTGCCAATGAAGCGATAACTATGTTTCTTGTGCCCGTCTTTAATTTCAATGACTATTGAAGCCACATCTGCCACCAGGATACCAGACATACAAAGGACACAAGGGATACAAGAGGGTAAGAATACCGAACTAAATGAGCTTAAATAAGCGCAAACGCTCAGCTACTTTATGGCAACAATAAGGAGTAAGGGATGATGACTGGGCGAGAATGGGACACGCAAAGCTCACCCACAGTAGGTAATGATACTCGAAAGAAAGCCCAAACTTAAGAGCTCAAGATCTTGTGCCCCTCTTTCATTAGAATGTAGTTCCAATATGTCTTCTGCTTTAAAGAAATACTTTTTTTAGCTTGAACTGATAACGGTTCCCTTAAACAATAATTAGTGCTACGTAATAGGGCAGAATCGCCTCAATCCCGAAAATAAAACTTCATAGGTTTATAGTATTTTTTTTTTAGATTTTGGGTGACCTTTGGGGCTCTACTAAACCATCTAATTCATCACGCATCCAATTCTTGCAATCCAAAATCCTTCGAAAAATCCTAATGCTCTTTATTTTGTCACAAATAAACTTATCAATAATGACCTTAATGTTCCATATGGTGCTGTTAATGTTCCAAACTATCCCAACCTATCCCATCATAGTAAACTCTATAACCATTAAAATCCACTAGTCTCTTAACTTGCTTCTCATTCTATTCCTGACGACCCGCCAAGGTATCTGAAAAGAAGTTTTTTATTTATTTATAGGTAGAGGCCATTGAAAAGAATATAGCATCGGGATCTTCTCATATAGAACGTTTATTGTAGTGCTACCAGTGGGTAGTTGCTTCACAAGAATTGTCATGTTATTGTGTACGTTTTACCACATTTACTGGATGTATGCCTTATTTATATAAAGTTGTAAATTTCAATGAATTCACAAAATATATCTATATATATTGGGAATTCCTTCGGTTAAAAAAAAAGGTATGATATAGGACCGAGACAACAGTGATATTTGGTGGTTACGGTTCATATAATATTTAACACTCCGGTTCACTCTGTATCCTTATTCTTATTTATTAATATAATTTCATTTTATTGCTTACGCATTTCTTCATAATGCATATTGTTTCGTAATTTCTTTTTCTTTTTTTTTTTTAGAAATTCTAACGTACTATGTCATTTAATACTTAATACTTAATCATTTTGTTTTAATTTCAATTATATTTGTTTATACTGTTAGTCTGTTTTACTTTATTTAACTATTTCTGTTTGTTAATGATATCTATTCTTATTTTATTTTAATGTAGCTATTTTATTTCATTAATTGCTCCACCTCATACGTATTTTTAAGTATCATACCTTTAGTCTTTATTTTTAAACTCATTTAGTTTTCAGTCATAAATGTTCGTTTTGGTTTTATTTTAGCCTCGAAGAAGTTTTGTTCTATTATCCGAAACGTCAGCACAGTAAATTTATATTCATTGATTGTTGTTTAAATAACCACATAACTCAATCATCATGTTAATGAAATAAGTACCCAATGGTGTTATATTTATTTTGTCCCCATTTAGTACCAGATGTTGTCTTGCTAACAGAATCAGTTACTCTCTTTTACCATTCAGAATTCAATTGCTACCTGGACCGACCGATTGTCTAAAGCTTAATTGTTCTGCTATTGAATTAGTGCAGTGTGAAATTTATGTTTCAGAGCAAGACCCTTATTTAACACTACTTACATAACAGCCTTTGTCAATTCTGATCCCAAATTTGACTCGATAATTTCTCGTAAGTGCTGTTCTGTTCATCTGATCGTGCCAAAGCTCCATTTTTGCCATCTTTATATAACAATGGTCTTCTTTCGCTAGTAGGTGAACTCTCATGATAGAATGTTTCCAAAGGCTGTAATTCCTATTGATAGGATCCGTGACTATGAGCTCGCCTCGAAGGTTTTAAGTGCTTCCTGCTGGTGTCCAATAGCCCATCATTAATGGTTTTTCTTAAGGAGGATGTTTTATAAACACGAACTGCAATGAACCTAAAATGTGAAATACTATGTCTTCGTAAGAAATGTTATCTAACAGAATTTTAATTTGAAATTTATAAAAATTGCCAGGTCCTCTTAAACTAAAGGCCTGACTACTAAAGGCCGAATCTTTTGACAGCTTAAAATTTAAAAAAACTGAGAAAGGAACCGAAATATTATTATAAAGCTTATATTACTTTTATATTGCACAAAGGAGCACCAGCACGATATTGCATTTTTATCTTCTTTTGAATGTCTATTATGTTTTTATAATTATTTTTTCAATGAATGCTTTTATTTTTTTATGTTACTTCTTCCTTTTAAGTTAAGTATATTTTATGAAAGTTCTTTATGAAATTGTATTTACTATTTATTGTATTTACATGTCTCATGTTCTTCATATATGGTTTTGTATGGAATTATACAAGCCAGATTATTTTACTACCTTGCAACATATTTCGTTATTCTTCGGTAACAATATATCCCAGAATAAATATTATTTTTCATTTATTCATTTATTTATAATGGAAACCGTTAATCATATCATCAACGTAGGACAGGTAAACAATTACTCTCCAGGCTGACTGTGATTACACTAGCAATAAAAATAGAAGAATTCTACTTTTGTGCAAGGATTGAACTTGATGTGTGGGCGTTCCCCAGGAGGGTTTCCCGACATATAGCTCATTCCACAGCTGAAATAACAGTTAAATAAATATATGCGAAACTCAAACCTGGATCCGGGAGTCCTGATACTTAAATAAACGTGTAAAACAAGTTGACTAACTTTACATGTTCATTCAAAATGTTTGTGTTGTATCATTTATCGCTGTCTAACTGACACTGACAAAGGGTCTTGAACATAAACTGACTTATCATAGCTACTTGTCCATTTGTCTAGCGTATGATGTACTTACATGAATGAACAACTGGATTTCTTAGTCTACTTTTTTTTTAAGGAATGGTCCTAATATATTTTTAATTTTAAGCTTTTTTATAACATTCCCGTATTTTTATTTGTCAAAAATTTACAAACGCCCATATCTTGATTAAAACCATTATACAACAAATTTCAATAAATTACAATATGAATAAGTTAGGATAAAAAAAAGGAAACGATTATGCAAAAATCTAACTGACCTAGTTTAAAAAAATAATCAATGTCCTCTCTTTGGTTTTGTATGTCTATACCTCAATCTGGGAATCATACTAAAGCCATACAATTCAGTGTTGCCCAGCTCAATCACCGATCTATCCAATGCTGTTACCTTTTGAACATCCAGTATTGCTGAGGTGTTTGGAGATTCGCTGTTCTTCAAAAGAAATTTTATTTGCTATGGTTATAAACTGAAAAAAAATGGCCCCACAACACTTAATCAGATATATCCAATTTTTTCATCCTCTCATTACCGTCTCCACTTAACCTTCATAGTTTCATGTTTCATATTTAAAGCATTCGGTGCTACATTGGCCCTCAAATTTTTGTGAGGACTTTTCTATCGTAGGTTCCTTGCTTTTGAGGATGAAATGCGGACCGGTGGGATGAGAGCTTGATGAATACTTCAAAGATGCTTCTGTAAGGCAAAATAGGATTGGTTATAAACCATTACTATCCTATAAATCGCTATTCTTGAGGAATTCGTCTGGCTCATTTGTGATCCAAGGTATAGAAATTTCTTAACCAGCTTTTCTGAAACCTCAATGATTGTATCAGTTACGATACACTATTTTTCTTTTTTCTTTTTTTTTGAATTGTTAACTGTTTATTGATGAAACATTACAAACGTCGTCATTCAAGGGAAAAGAGGATTTTAATGAATCTATACGGTATATTCTAAAGATGCCGTAATAATAGGGCTTATAAAAAAAATGACCGTTTTATCAAATTCCACAGTTCAAAAGTCTGTAAATATTTTAATGCTATTTATTATCTACCAATACCTAATAATCCCTTTAGAGCATTCTCTAAGCTTGTTTCTAACACTGGACTTCTTAAAAAAAAAAAGCCTCAGTTCAGTTATTTATTTCAAAGAAGAAACATGACAGTGTCCTACGAAATTCTCATAATTTTAAGACATTACTGGAAAAAAAAATTTACAGCCGCTGAAGAAACTCGTGAAATTATTAAATATGAAGGGGAAGGTGTCCTTGAAGAGCGCTCTATGCGGCGTTGGTTTGAAAAATTGGAGATATGATGTTGGAAAGGAAGAAGGGCTCCGGGCGGCCATTAATGGGTATTGATAAGGTTCCGAGCAGTTAAGTCAAATCCGTCCACAAGTACTCGCGAACTTGCCAGGGGGAGTGTTGTGTCGAAAGATACTGTTATTCGCCATCTTCTCTCCATGGGGAAGGTGAAGAAGTCCTGTAGACTGGTCCCTTACGAACTTGCTCCTCAACAATTTTACAAAAGTTGAGAAAAGTTTATAGAACTTCATGGGTTTGAACACCTACCTCATCCACCACATAGTCCAGACCTCGCACCTTCGGATTACTACTTGTTTTGATCCATGGCCTATTTTCTTCAAGGGAAAAAATTAGATAGTTTTACGGAAGTTGAAAATGCTGTCCTAGAGTTCTTTGATAGCCATCCCTAGGAATGGTATCAGCGTGGCATCGAGCAATTGGATAGCAAATGGGTAATGACGGTATATTACAATGGACTATACTTTGAGTATTAAGTGTATTCTCTATCAAAGAGATAATAATACAAATATTTGTTTAAAAAACGGTCATTTTTTTTTATACACCCCAATAGTTTGTTACTCCTATAACCTTGCGTTCCACAACTGCACTTAACGAAATCTATATTGACTTGCGATAGTTTTAATTCCTCTATTATGGTGTCCATTTCAGCAGTGAAAGCTCTGCCACGAAACATGAAACAGCAACAAATCAAACACTTATCCTTCCATCTCCTCAGGCCTTAGAGATCCATGATTTGTTACGGCACAGGAAGTGTATTTAGAGATACTTTATTATTTAGTTTGGTGAATCTTGAGGCCAATAAACACAAATAGGCTTACGGGCATTTACATCTGAATTTGCATGTCATTTTGCTTTCTCATCTTTAAAGTGAAAGTTTAAGCGGTCATGAAAAACGAACTCGGGTGGAATTTCTCCGGGTGCGGCTTAGCTACGATTGATTTGTGAGTTGTAAATCCAAGAATCTACATATATATTTGTTTATTTGAAAAATATTGCGATATTTGAATATGCAACTATAAAAGATAATAGTAATAAAAAGCCAGAATATATATCAGTGCAGACCAATGAATATTGTTTTTTATTTTTTAGGAATGTTGAAGCTCCTAAAGTAGACTTGTAAGTGTATTTTTTGTCGAATGCTTCTTAATTTCTTCCCATGCTCTTTCAGGACCAAATATCCGTTCTTCGTGCTCAGTTAAGTTTCCAGGAGACCTGAAATGGTGTGGAATCAATGTCTATAGGGACGATTTGAAATTCATGTTTTATTGCCCAGCCTTAGTAATATAAGAGAGTGGCTTTCCAATCCTAGCTTTTGGGTACAGCTGTGGCTGATCCCAGCAGATAGTTACTCTAACGACCACCTCAATAGTTGAATACTTATAAACAGGCCAAAATTATTTTTATATACAAGCTATTTAAATTTGTTTATAAAAGTGTGTCAAATAGGAAAGAAATCCTCTTGATGAGCTGGCAAAGAGGAATAGAAAGAAATATGATAAAGATAAGTGGGAAGGAGAAGGTTAGGAGTTGTATTATCAGAGAGAAGACAGGCCTGAAAGACATAATTCACCATATCGAGAAGCAAAAATGGGAATGGGTGGGGCACTTCCTAAGGAGAACTGATAAAAGGTGGTCAATGGAAGTGACTGTTTGGACAGCCTATTACTACAAAAGGCGAAGAGGAAGACAGTTGAAAAGATGGAGTGACTTCTTTAAGAAGAAACCCGGACCACTAAGGTGGAGAATGGCAAGGGATAGAGATAAATGGAAAGAGAAGTGGATCCAAATCGCGAACCCGGTTCCCAGTAGGCTGGTCACCTGGGAAAGTCTAGACCTATACTCCCTGAGGGAAGGCCCATGTTCAGACTCACAGAAGAATTTTGTTTGTAAATATGATAATAATTGTGGACTTATTTGTAGATATGTTAAATTTTTATTTTTATTGTATTTATTTGAATTATGGTTTATTTGTTGAGTTATGGACATAATAAAAGGCTATTATTATTATTATTATAAAAGTGTGTCAACCTCTAGATAGCTTGGAAGTTTGTTGAATATGCACCAGTAATTGTTACCTCTAACTGAGTAGGTTTGATGTTGCTTCAAACCTTCATGGTCAAGAATTTAAATGAAAGAAATAACATCGAAAAGAATGTTAAACATGACCAGGTCCTCATTTCAAAATTGTTTGGTTCTTTACTTCATAGAAGTTTCAAATTAAAATATTTCCAAATACCACTCTATGGCTGTGGCTATGGGTGTATTGTAGCAGGTTTATGTCTTTAGAATAAAAGTATAAAATAAATTATGAGAAAACATTTTTATCAATCAAAAACTCTTTCGGTCTTTTAATACAATTCTACCAACGTGTGCTGGATCCTTAATATTAACATATTTACTTTTTTCTGATAAACTTTAATGAGTTTAAAAAGTGGTCCAGATTCTTAAAAAATGGCAGTTGGTAGGCTTGATATTTGGAGAGAAATGTGATTGAAGCAGAAACTCAATTTCATAGCAAAGTTTTTTTTCTATGCTAAGCTCTTTACCAAAACCCGCACAATATCGTTATCCAGGGAAGAGGTTAACAGAAAGAATTCCATGGAAGAATTTTTCCAAAGGCTGATATCCAATTCCCACATAATACTCGGTCACATTCAACAACATTTGTTTCCTCCTACTGATAGAAAATTTCGTAAATTAAAATTTTCAAGAAAAAAAAATATCATGGGATTTATTTAATTTCTATATGTAATATTTAAGGCCTTCAGAATCAAAACCTGTTATTATTAAAAAAATTGAGCTTAAGTTTAACATTTTCAAAATTTTTTTTTTCAAAAGCTGCCCAGGTGTACTATAATAAAATTTGAATATTGGACTTAGTAGGCTTTGAATCTAATCTTTCTTAAAAGGATTTTTTAATAAATAAGCATGTTAAAATATTAAATCTGAACATAAAAAAATTGAATTTACATTATTTTTCCTCACAAATATGAACATATTTATAATAATTGTTAATTAAAATTAAACAAAAGCACTACAAAAAGGATGGGATTGTAGCAGAAATGTGGAAACTGACAGGGGATGACTTCAGGAAAAGAATCACAGAACTAATGATGGACATTTGGACTGAGGAAAGGATCCCTGAGGACTGGAAAACAGCTCTGATACATCCCTTACATAAAAAAGGAACATTAACAGATGTTAACAACTACAGAGGAATCTCTTTACTGCCGGTTAACTACAAAATTTTTTCAAAAGCACTGGTTAATAGACTAACTCCACAATTAGAATCAAAAATTGGAGAATATGAGGGAGGGTTCAGGAAGGGAAGATCGTGTCCAGAATAAATACTTAGTCTCAAGTTACTAATAAAATATTACAGAAAGGACCCAAGAAAGAGCCTGTGCATCTCCTTTGTCAAAAAAGCATATGACTCTGTTGACAGAGTAACACTTATAGAAATCCTGAAGTAGTACGGGTTAGACCGAAAGACCAGAAAATTGATAGAACTAACCCTAACTACCACGGTATCCAAAGTAAAATTCCAAGGAGCGATAAGCAAACCCTTTCAGATTAACACAGGACTAAGACAGGGGGATGGATTGTCACCAATGCTCTTCAATGTGGTTTTGGACAAAATTATGAAAGAACTTTAGAAGTCCAACAATGCTGGGGCGAAAATAGGTACGAAATACAACCACATCAAGGTTAGGTGTCTTGCATATGCAGATGATCTGGCTCTGCTAGCAGAATCAGAGGAAGAGGCAGTAGGCCAAATTAACACACTCAAAGAAATAGCTGAAAAAACAGGACTACAAATATCTTTCGAAAAAACAGAACTGATGACCACAGATACAAACTTCAGAAAGAAAATCGGGCCAATCAAAGTAACACAGAAATTTAAATACCTAGGGAAGATCATCTGCAGTAGAGGATTGGAAAGGGAAAGCATGAAGGAAAAGATCGCTAGACTGAAGAGATTGAGCTTTGCAACCAGCAACATTTACATTAAAAAGAGCCTGTCCATAAAAGCAAAGATCAGGCATTACAATACTGTAGTAAAGCCAGTTATACTATATGGGACAGAGACCATGAACCTCCCTAACCTGGAAAGAATGCTGAAAGTAGAAAGAAAGATCCTAAGGAGAATTTACGGCCCTAGGAAAACCCAGGAAGGATACAGGTTAAGATCAAACGAAGAGATCTACAAAGAAACAACGAACATAGAGACGGATATAAGAATTAAGAGACTGAAGTTCTATGGGCATATGGTAAGAATGCCTGAGGAAAGACTTAATAAGGCTATTTTTCGGAAAATTTGGGATTACAAGAGTGGACAGGGATACATAAAACAGGTAAAAGAGGAGACTAGCAAACTGAGGATTGAGGAACGTGACTGCCTTGATAGAGAAGAATATAGGAAGAAACTACAAGCAATAGCGGTTCTTGTGGACAGGAAGGAGCCGAAGGAGGGTATGGCCTGGACGGAGGAGAGGAGACAGAGGCAATCAGAAAGAATGCAGGAGATTTGGATGATGAGAAGGAACAGAATTAAAAATCCATCTTCATAATATTCGCGTGGTCTTATGAGCACAAATTGTCAAGCCAGTGAATAAAATATCGTTTGAACTTATGAAATCGATTAAAAAAAAAAATTTTAAAAAATGGAGGTTTTGATTTTTTGATATGTTCCATAGGCTTTTTATTTATTCTAAAATTTAAGGAGACCTGAATAATACATAAATAGGAAATCAGGGGGTGACCACTTATTCTGTTTGTCACTGTATATTACGATGGGACCATTTCCTCAGTTATTTATTTTAAATTTCTTCTACTAGAGGATTTATGTATATTTTTTATTCGATACGAAACAATTTCCTTTGTTGTCCGCGACTAAAATAAGGCCTCATTTCGGTAGCCATAAAGTCTAATTCAGCTTTCGTTCCCATACCAAAACGACCGGAAAATCGTCCCTACAAGATATGAAATGCCGACACAATGGCACAGCTATGACACCGCGTTAACTGGACCAGTTGATGAAGAACGTATTACCTTATGACGTGTCGTCCCGTTTACGGCTGTCACCCACTCTTTTCTCCTAGAAAGAGGGAACGTTTTCACGATTATAGTAGCGTTAGTATGTATTACATTTGAAAATCAGTGATGTTCACTAAAGAGTTAGTATATGCTATTTTTAATCTTTTACTTAATTAAAGATAGTTGAATTTACTTATTAGTGATTACTTAAATAGTTTTTAATAACACCAACTACCAGGCAAGTAGGGTAGTACTAACTGTGTACTATAATCGGTTCTGTTACTATTATTGTAACTGATCCAGAATAGATTAGAAACAACTCTTTTATAATATTATAAAAATAGAGTGTGTGAATATAACAAACATAAAAAGTATTTTTTTTTTAAATCCATTACTCTTAGTACATTCTATTACTTGAAATACTACTTTTTTTCTAATGCTGGCTTGAAGGATCGTTTGGTATTTGCCTACATCAAACACACCGTAGAGCTCTCGTCCTACAATACCTATATTGCATTTAACCTTGAATCCCACTGGATAGAGACGCAGTGCCACGACTGAGAAAACAGCGTTGGGATGACTGCGGGCTTGCCCTCCCGTAATAGTCCAGTAAAATAAGGCTCCAAAAGTCCATTTTCAAGAAAAACTGCCGAACTAATATTCTCAAGGAATCTTTATATTTTGGAGGGTACTGAAGTTTGCTACCATGGCAGACGTCGGCTTCATACCCAAAATCTCAAAAAACGTCCAAAATACCGGTTATTTTCGGTTATTTACATATAAACCAAAAACGAAGAAAGGTTTTTTTCAAAGGAAGTCTTTACATATTAATTGTAGCTGGAATTATTACCTCCGAAATGAAAAAAAAAAACTGCTCCGAAATCGAACCATTTACCACAAAGATATGGTCTTGGTAAAAAGTGTAGCAATTGGCCAAGTGGCGGTATGTCCCACTTCTCCGCGAAAACATGTTAGTCGTACTTTTTTGTCTATTACACCGAAACTGTATGTCCGATACAAAATTTCGTTTTTTTATCTCAAAGCTGGTTTAATTTACTACTAGTTCATATATATTTAATTTACATTTCACATTATATAACACCCACGTGTATACCAACACTAGATATGTATATTTTGGCAAAATATGACAATTATGACATGTTCTGTGGGCTGCCGTGGGTGTTTCAAGGGATTTCCGTGAGAATAAAAGTTCGGCCGTTTTTTCTTCGGAAACCCTTATTTTACTGGACTATAAGTGGGGGGACAGTTTCGGTCCGGGGTTTCCTTGGGATGTTTGTATATATTGTGTGATTGTGCTTTTATAAATTATTTACTTTTCTTGTCATTAATTAATTTTTTAATGTTTATTTTCTCTGTATCTTTATTATAACTAATTTTCTTTTGTGTTCTGGTTTATTTTGTATTAATATTTACTAATTTTATGTATTGTATAGTTACAGGATTTGTTTTTTATTTTTATTTAATTTAATTTTACATATTATATGAGTGGATTCTTTGCCATGCATATTACTCATCGCCCATTAGAAGAGGAAGTTTGTAATGTATACTCAATAAAATAATAGTTTAAAAAAAATAATATCTTGAACTGACACATATATATGTATACCTTTTTCAAAAGTGTTTATTGGGCCTATGATATCCTAAAAATTAAGCGACATATCGTTATTATAACTTTACTGATGTATGCTACTAGATCAATTAATAGTTTGAATATTTTAAAAAATATAAAGGAAAAAGTTTAAGGAAATTTCTTAAAAAATCAAAAAAAAAAAAATAAATAAATAAACACCTACTATAAATAAACTTAGTTGAATTAGCTAAGGTATTTGTTAACCTAGTAAAAACGGTTTGCTGTAATAGAGAGTCTTTAGATATCCTTAATGAGCTAGGAATTAATTATAATTGTCATTCAACAAAGGACATTCAATCCATTTTATTTTCACGCTTCTGAAGAGTTTAAGTAATTCAAGGAGTAAATGGACGATATGCACGAGTAGCTTTATCATTATCTATTTAGCATTGTAATTTTCTTTATTATACGTTTATAATACATTTATTTTCAATAAATTTTCTTCTTCAAGCGCTTTAAGGTTAGTTCTTGTTAGGGGTGCTTGATAATGCAACCTTACGGTATCATTTTAAGACAGTGTATTTTCATTTGTATATTTTAGTTTTTCAGTCTTGCTGCTTATATTGACCAAAAGTAATATTAATATTAATTTATTATTAATAAATTATCATTATTTATTATTAATAATATATTATCATTAATATTAATTTATTTTATTATTGATATGATTTTGGAATTACATAATGACTTAAGTATAATTTTGCCTCATCCTTCAATATTTTGTTTTTCATTAACAACCAGATTGATAACACTGCACTTTCAAGCTTTGTTTTGAAGATATAATATAATTATATCTGTTATATTCAGGAAGGGCACATTAGATTGATGGTTAGTATGAATAAAAATACATTATAGTTTCACATGTGATAATGTTGATTTGAACTTACAGGCCTTTAAAAATTCAAAATTGACTGGAATCCACATACAAGAATAAAACAAACTGTTCCTCGTTACAGACTACTCCAACATTTACAGGACAAACGTTTGGACACATGGAGTTGAGCCTTGGGTACCACTAAACCTTACTATTCTTCTCATATCCAATCCTTACAATTCAATATCTTCTTTAAAATCCTTAACACTCCTAATTGTATCATAAATAAGCCTATCCATAATGGCCCAAACCAGAAACCTATACTTCTATAACCTCCATACCCACTCAGTCCACTAGCCCTCCAACTTTCCAATTCGAATTAGCGATTCCGCTAATAGGAAGTTTCTTCACAAATTATTGAGATGGTATTGCAATATTTTTTACAACTTTACACAGTTGTAAATATTCAGGAATTAATGAATAATCATTATAACAATAGTTGGGGGATCACTTTTAGTAAAAATAAAATTATCTACAGTTGACCTCTTCTATCAGGTTACTGATCTATAGCTGTTGGATAAGACGGACTATAGAACACTGTTCAATGGAAGATAGTTTTTGACAACTAAATATTTTCTGTATGTATTGTATTGTTATGAGATAAGTAATATCTCAAGAAATAGAATATCAAAATATTTCTGCTGATATAAAGATATTTTATTAAAAAATATTAATATAGTTCATCAGAACAACGTTTTTTGGCTTTTGCCACATTTTCAAGCCCTGTAATAATGATAATTTACAACAAACACATGTACCATGGCATCAAACTATATACACTATACTTTATATTAATATTTCTTTATTTCTAATACCTTAAATAGAATTCTCTGGTCTAAAGATTAAAATAATTCACCATAAGTTTCGTCCATAATTTTGTTAAATTATACCTTAAAAATTAACCTGGTTTGCAAAATTCATCAATATGTTTTGTGTATTGTCAATTTGATATAAATAATAATTTTTTATAAATGGATCCAGCATAAGCTAGCTTGAAGGTCTGTTCGCATTACTCATAATTAAATATTTTCTGTATTTAAGCTGTTAATTAATATGAGTTATGAATGGCTGATCAAATATTTAGTGAACGACATTAGTAAATTTTTTACTGGTATAAATATTCACATATTATGTTTTCAGTTGCATTCCCACCAGTACGTGTTGATACATAATGTGTTACCTTATGCATCTGTTTATACAGGTATGTATTTCGATGAATACATACTTACGAAAGACTAAATTGATTCATTCCGCCATGACATTCATCTAGCGGGAAAAAAAGGTGTTTATTTGTGTTTATTTATTCAACCATATAATGTAAGCCACGGTACTAGGATATTAATGACTCCACATCGTGACTTTTAGACTTGCAATATATTGAAGGGTAAATACTAACGAGGGGCATCGCAAAGACTCTCTTCCCTCTAAAGAAGATCTGACCTGGAATAAGTGGGGTATGAAGTTACGCGAAATAGTTTCTCTTTAAAAGAGCGCGTTACGCATCTGATCCAAATAATTGACGACTACTTGTGGAATGATTTCATGTTTGTACTCACTTTGAAAGTGGCTGATTTATTATGTCCCTATGAAGTGATATCAAATATGGACCACTATCATATAATAGTATCCGTTTTTGTTTATAGCATAATTTTTAAAATATTTAACTTGAACAAAACTTATAGTGCTTCACTCTTCTAAATGAAAACCAGTTTCAATCGATTCTTATATGAAAATTTTAATTTTCTAACAAAGCAAACATTTTTATTTTATTTATTCATATTGGAACTATTTCATTATGTTTTATTTAAAGAAGTTTGTATATTACTATTTTGTATACATGGGTCATGGATATGTAGACATGTATGTTCACGGCTATTTTACAAAGCATAATTTGGCAACATCTAATTATTATATGAACTACCTATTTACATAGCTGTACTTGTTGAAGGAACTATTTTTATCTCATCATACGATTTTAAATAAATAATTTAACTGCTATCAATTTCGGACCCGAAAAAGCGGAAAGGAGAAATGAATGATTTTCACATACTCTACAGTGCCGTATTAATTCTATGAAGACTGCCCCAGACTGAGACCGAAATTGGCTTCATTTTGTGACAGAAAATCTGATTGTCAACCTCTGTCGCATATCCAAAGAGCTTTAAAAAAAAAAATAACTTTTGAAAAAATAATAATAATAAAAAAAAGTTCTGCTAGCCATGAAGAGTCTTAGGTTTAAGTACTTGGTACTTCAAGTATTGTCTCATGACCAATGTTATACATGGAGGTGATGTGGTCAGCAATCACCCACAACGCCAGGTTCTACCCCCAATAAAGGGTACCCATTTTCTAGAGGCTGAGTTTGCTCGATGTCTCCAGACTCTGAAGACATTCACGGCCAAAGAAACAAAAATTTTCTGCTCTCAGCAGGGCTCGAACATAACTTACGCGAGGGTTATGTCTTATCACTGAGCTACTCCGCTTCCTAATTTCAAATACTAGGAGCTAATAATTAAATATAAAATGGCTTTTTCAAAGGAATGTTTTGAATTAATCCTATGCATTAATACTAAACGTTCCATGACGGGTCAAACGACCCTTTTAGGACATTTTGGCAGTTCTTGGAAATAACATTCATTTCTTTAATTTTTGACTTTTCTACATTTATTAAAAATTAGCATTCCCCGTCGCGTCTTCGCCAGCTCTCATAATTAAGAACTTAACTTTTAATAAGATAATTTTAACATATTGAGGTTTTTTTTTGTTTTTTTTCCCATAATATTTGTAGGTGAAATTATAGCTCTTTCATACTAACAAGAGTACGGTTTATTGAATAAATCTGAAACATATGAATAAATTTCAAAAATAAAATCCTTGACCATACTCACTATCTCATCAACTTTTTCATTTACAGTTATATCATCTACTTTGTTTCCCATTTTAATTAAATGAATCGGAAATCCAGAATCTCCTCCAGCAAGATTAACTATCATTTTTAAATTGTTATTTTCTTGTAATTATAGTTGTTAAATTTTCAAATACAAGAAGATTTTAAACATGCTTTTATTGTATCGGATTTAGAACCTTTTGGAGTTGGATAAAGTCTACTGAAATATCCGGCAAAAATAAAAGTTATGCCGCCAACTAACTTATTGTTTGAGGATATTTTTGTGAACACTTACCGTTGTTTAAGCAAGGAGAGGACAAAGTAAATTATCCGCGAGGTCCATGAATCATATGTTTACACACATTATAAAAAAGCAAGAAGTCGAAATTTTGATTTGGCAATCATTTTATCGACTTCATCTCGTTACATTTTAATTTCTAACCATAAAAGTATGTAACTGCCTGACAAACCTCGTTTCTGCTGCT
Source organism: Euschistus heros (assembly GCA_003667255.2). Taxonomy (NCBI): domain Eukaryota; kingdom Metazoa; phylum Arthropoda; class Insecta; order Hemiptera; family Pentatomidae; genus Euschistus; species Euschistus heros. The sequence goes on from RCWM02000227.1 coordinate 1,308,206, forward strand.
CAAGACTGTACATTTAAATTATTATTATTGTAAACAGTATTAATGTAAACCTTCCTAGAATTATGAAGATGTTTTACTTAAAATTAGATTCAGTTGGTTTTAATAGCTTTTCCATTGTAAACTCTGTTGTAGAATGTAGAGCCACATATAGGTCGATTTTTAAACTGTACTGGGATGCACATGTCGCACCACATATTTCTAGGTTTTTTAAAAGCAATTCAATTTAAAATGATTTAATTTTATCATAATTTTCTAGCTCTATATAACACCATATCTTTAAAACCTCTCTCGAATGGTGCTCGCCACCGGTCGGTAAATTATCAAACTTCACTGTGCACCGCATATTAATCGCTACTTATAACAATTTCATTGAATATTTGTATTTGTTATTATTGTCAAACCTTCATTGGACTATGAACATGATGTGGTTTAAATTTGGTAGAGATTGGTTTAGTAGTTTTCGCGGTTAGTAATCACAAACGAAAAATGGCTTGTCCTTAGTATAAACATATCAAAAGTGTTTTTTCAGTATCCACTCCTCTCTTATAATTTTTTTTTTACTGATTGAGTATACGAGTGACTCAAACGTGCCAATTTTTATTTTTATTTTTTTTTCGTTAAAATTAAAAATTTAAAGAAACCACATATCAAAAGAATTTGAGACGCCAATAGGGATCCGCCAAGGTTGTAGTTCAAGTCCGCTGCTTTTTATAATAACCCTGGATTTGGCACTAAGGAGGGCCAAATTTCAAATGAGGCAGTTCCAGTTAGGACACAGAAACCTGCAACCCATCCGATTTTTCTTGTTAGCCTTTGCTGATGACCTCGTCTTCCTAGCTCCGAGACCTCCAACACAACATAAATGTACTACAAGAGGAACTAGGAAAAATTAATATGATAATCAATCCTGGGAAAACTGAGTGTATGAGAATAGGAGAGAAACCCGGAAGAATAATGAGAGTATTGAGAGTTCGCGGAGAGATTGGAGCAAGTAAAAAGTTTTAAATATCTTAGTGCCCATTTCAACGAAAGCGGCTATATTGACGAGGAAATAGTTCAGAGGATAAGAGCGGCTGGGAGAATGTTTAATATGGTCCAGAGGGGTTTCCTGGGAAGAAGAGAGGTGACCAAGCAGACCAAAGTGGTAGTCTACATGTCAACATTCCTGCCGATCCTGTTATATTCATCGGAATCATGGCTCCTCACCTCAAAGCACAGGAGCCAGATCCAGGCTATGGAAATGAGGTACCTGCGAAAAGTAGAAAGGAAGACCGACGAGACAGGATCAGGAATGACACCATAAAGGCCAGTCTCGATGTGAAATCGGCAGAGACCATCCTGGAGGACAATACTAAGATGGTTCGGACACCTCCTCTGGTTGGATCAAGAGAGAATCGCCAGACACGAATGGAAGGAAGAAGGCCCAAAGGAGACCCCGCATCACCTGAGAGAACGGTGTTGAGAACAAATTCCGCAGGCGAGGCATTGAACGGCAGAGAAGAGAGCTGGTTCAGGAACGAGACATTTGGTTCCAGACTCTATAAAAGGAAGCCACCCACACACCGCACAGCAGTTTTTAGTTAGTTAGCTATGAATATGATGATGATGATAATTAAAAATTTATCGAAATGATTTTCGTCCTAAAATCAAATGTTGCATTGTCCACTTAAGACATCATTTTCATGATTAAATCACTGGGGTATTTAACGAACCTCAGGTTGGTTATTATCATATAATCCGCAAATTGAGTATAAACACGAATCTCGTACCCACTATAATTATTCCATTTTCCCTTCTTTGTTTATTATGAAAAGGCAACAATATAATACTTCATAAACATTTTTATACATCAAAATTGCTCAGTCGCTATCATGTCTTACGTAAGGAAGTCTTGCTGGTTTACAAAGAAACGTCAGTGCGTTCCTGGGCGGAATGCACTAGTTTGCTGAATAGATGTTTCCGACCCAGAAGCACCTTTATGAGAACAATTGCAGTAGAGATCTGAATGCTGTGACGAAGGGGATGGGGGTCAGGAAGGCGGATTAGTAACGTGCTTTGCAGAATTTTCAAGGCATACTTTACTTTGTGGCCTGTTGAAGAGAAAATGTACTTTCTTCTTTATTCGGCGTTTAACACTTTATATATTTATATTGAAAAACTATTATATATATATAATTATAACGTTCGCGCCGCGTGTTTTTCAGGAAAATTGGTGTATCCTCTTCTTTAAATAATATGGCATTGCTTTCCTAGATCGTTGTAAAAAAAGAGGCAAATCTACATGGAATGCAGGATTATGAGATGGGGTCATTCCCCTTCACCATTCCCCGGGATGAGATGCGCTTCTTCACCACCCCCCCCCCCCCCCCCCACACAGATAAAAAGAAATGATTTATAATTTAAAAAACTTAATTCTGCCTATTACTGGTAAAAACAACCGATCATGGATATGTATGTCTATAATCTACTGCTATGGATACTCTCGGAAAAGTTTTGATCCGAGCAAAACCAACAGAGCTGGACCGTGTCAAATAAGCCCAAACACTTAAAATATGTAGGAAAAACGTGACTTTTTTCACTCAAACCAAAATAGCTCCTAAACGGTAGGTCCTAGCAACAACTGCTACGTAACTAAAAGTATTCTCAATGAAATTTCTGATCAGGAAACTTTCGTCGAATTTTCGATCCGGGAGGATGTCAAAATGTTACATTTTTGTGGGTGAAAAATGGTTACACGAGGAAACTATATACCCCCAGCCAAAAGACATGTTAATATAGGTGTTAAAAGTTGTTAAAGGATAATTCTAAGTTTACGGGCCACTGTGGAACATCTAATTTAAAAACAGTTAGTAAAAAAAATCACAATCTTTGCACTCAGAATAATCTCCTGACGACTTGTAAATATTTAAGCAGAATTAAAAATATGCCCCTGCTTCAAAATTTCAAATTAGAGCATATACGGTAATAACAACAACGGTAACGACAGCAATAGCTGTGATAATAACAGCCTGTTGTTATAGCTATTTCAAGTTATGTTATGTAAATGAGAAACATTCAGTTTTTAACTTCTTATATATTTTTTTTTTATTTATTTCATTTTTTTTTTAACTTGACTTTTTATGAGTAATCACAGTTCAAATAACTCTGTACTTTTAAACTTTAAAAGTTTGAGTTTTATAAAAATAAATAATAATATTAGTAAATCGCAAATTAAAAGATTTAACGCTTTAAAATTCACATTTTATAAATATTAATATTAATAATATAATGAAACCATATATAAAAAAAATATATATAAAAATTTTTTAATCATAAAGTTTTCAAAGACCGAACTTAAATACTACTTCTTTAAATCTTAGGCAAACACATATTATGTATTGCATATAAGTATTATTTAATAGCATTTCTTCGACCGAAAATAGACGTAAATTGTCATTACTATGCAAAATGCACTTAGAATATTGCATGTGTCTACTATGTTTCTATGGGTTTTAAAAAATATTTACAACTCATGAATGATCTACATTTGATTTTTTAAGATAAATATTGAGTTGAAACAAAAATAATTGAATACTTCTCACTATAAGGCAATAATATAATGGAAAGGCGTTAATCAAAGCTGTAGTATTTTTTAAATAGGTACTTCTTATTGAAAGTTTTGAAAGCTTTATCGGTATATTGAAATGAGATGGTGGGTTTAAACTTCCTTATAAAACATAATATATATCAACACAAAAGAACAGTTCTGCCAACATAAACAAAAATATAGCTATATTGCGGATAATTATTGACTTACCCTCGTATATGGTAGTATAAGGTAACATTATATGGTTTTTCGTTTTACGTTTTTGCTTACTTTTACTTTTTACATTCCATTTTTTTAATATTTTATTCACCCTTAGTAAATGTAACTCAGACCTCATTAGAAGGCAATTTCCAATATAGTGCATACATTTCCTACTGTAGTTGGCTGTACTGCCAGTTGGAGGCTGGTGGGATGATTGAGGTGGAGGTGGAGCATTGACCGGAGTGTGAAGCACGTTGACGCTGACCTACAACTACTTCCGCAGAGCTGGATCTTCTGAGAGAGTTGTTATCATAATCTCCGAGGGTCATGGTACCCAGCAATCCGACTATTCGCGATTTTACGTAACTGTTCAATCCCGAGAGTTCTTAGAACTGGTAAAAGTAAAGAGGATGTACTTTCTTTTACACTTAACATTCAATAACTATCTCTTATTCTGCAGTAATTTTTTACTTGAGCTATACATGATGGTATAGAAGGATCAATACAATTAGAATTAATGAATTAATTGCCACTTCTATTGGGATTATTTTAAAAGAATACTAGTTGCAAATGCAAAACTTATCATCAGTTCTAAAAAATACAAAATTTTCAACACATCGGTACTATGTTACTTGGATTATATATGCTAAAGTTTTCAAAAATGTAAGACAAGAAATCATACATTGGAACTCACCTTAGAAGATCTTAGAGATATCTGGAAAATATCAAATGTGAAAAGGGGTGGTAAAATCGTTAATTAGTTTTAATTAATAAATCGTTTGTTAATTAATCATTAGGAATAATAAAAGCGATCCAGATTTTTGTTTGAATGGCCAGATAAATATTTCCATTAGCCCTATTTCAAATTTGTATCCAATAGGAACCGAAAAATCCAATAAGTCATAAGGAATACCCCAAAAAATTTTACCTAACTGCCCCCTTCCCCTTTCCACGATGGATATTTTTCAGATATCTCTTAGATCTCCTCAGGTGAGTTCCAATGTTTGATTTCTTGTCTTACATTTTTGAAAACTTTAGCATATATAATCCAAGTAACATAGTACCGATGTGTTGAAAATTTTGTATGTTGTAGAACTGAAGATGAATGTTTAGCATTTGAAACTAGTATTATAATATAATAAATTCAATAGAAGGTGCTATTAATTCATCAATCCTAATTGCAGTAATTTTTATTATTATATTAATAATAATTTATTTATTAATAACTAGCATTTCCTGTCGCAGCTTACCTCTCGACGAGAGGCTCTCGTAAATAAAGAACTTAGATAATTTAACTAATAATTGAATTCTAATTTTTTAACAATAAAAATCTTGTACAAAAAGCAGGAAAAAAATAAAAATAAAATTATTTGATATCCGAATAAACTATATTTCCTGTTTTATCTCCCGATGTTATGAGACTGATTTGATTGTTAAGGTTTTTCTAAAAACCTGTCCTTACGATTTTTAATTGTAATAGCAACAGAATTACACTGATCCCTATTGAACAGATCCGCTATCTAGGACTTATACTGGACAAACGTTAAACTTGGAATCCTCATACAAGACAACAACGATTGGAAACTGCTCGTAGTTTTTGACTTCAACATTCACTGGGCAAACGTTAAAAACTCTCTAAAAAAAATTCATATAGCTTGTCAAATAACAATTTTTAACAATTGTTTAAATAACAATTTCAAGCTCTAGATGACACCCTAACGAGGAGACCTCTCTCGCAGAATGGAGCTCGCAACCTATCGGTCGATTTTCAAACTTCAAGCTTTTTTAATAACAATTTAATCACAAATCAGTAAATTTTATTAAAGCTAAACCTTCCTTGAACTATGAAGATGATGTTATAATTTTGTATAGATTGGTTCAGTAGTTTTCGTGGTTAGTGATAAATAATTTAGTGGTTGTCGATTGATAATTTCGATGATTAATCGTTTCTTCGAATAAGGAGACGATGAAAGATGATATGAATGCTACTATAATAAATAATATAATAATAATTACAATACAATAATAACTAAATAGTTAGATTTGAAGTCAACATATTGTACTTAGTAGACCTGCTTATTAATTTCCATTTCTTCTGTATTAATTACAATGATTTCATTTCGATAATCAAAATCTAATATTTAAATTCAATATTACAGTTTTTAAACAAATGAGAATAAAATAATACCGAATGATTATTAGAGGTTTTAGGATAAAATATTTATCACGAGTGAAACTTTTCTCTTAAAAGCTTATGAACGAAATTTGTTAAAAATTATTAAAACAGCATATACGTCTTTATACGCAGTTGCGAAGGTTCTTGTCCACATTATCTGTTTGTCTAAAAGGTTTTAATCACTAAGATGTCAAATTTATTATTATAGAACTAAAACTATTTCTAAGTTTCTTGGCCATTTCCGACCGGAACTCGCTGTTATGAAAGGTTTAATATACGTTTTATTCTGTTGAAAACTGTATCTAGAGCATAAAAGTTGATAATTCCTGTTATTTTCAAGTCAATCAAGATCCTTTCTTAGGAATGACAGAAATATCCCGAAATCCAAGAGTTCTTGGCGAATTTCGTAGTAAGAGTAATTCTTCAGTCAAGCATTAAAATGCCTAGGGAAAGGATTAATTTTTGGAATTATCATCTTATATTCAACATATCCTATGCTGTTCGAATACATGTACGACCCACTTATAAAATTCTCCCACCAAATAAAAATCTTTTGCAACTTATAAAATATCAGGTTCATGAAGGAAATTTTCAAAATACACCTTGTTGCTATTGTCCAATGTCTTAATAACTGTTTATCGGGCCTCTACTTACCCTGAAATTGATAATTCTTTAATTGCTTAAAATTTTGACACTGTAATATTGTAATAATAGACGTTATTTTTGAATTACGGATCTCTGCTTCTTACCTTGGTTAGAATAGGTTGGTAACCTGTTGGATAACACATCTTTCCTTCTCTAGATGGATTACATAAGGACATTAAGCCCAAACTAACAAGCAAACTACAAAAGTCCATTTTATAGTCCAGAATGAATATAATATGAGAGATTTTCGCAAGTAACAAATTATTTTGAATGCATTGCTGTTGTATTTTTTCTAAGCCTAAAGAAATACAGTAATCAAATTTATTTTTTAGTCTTAAAAAAACATAAAAGCAGGCGCTTCCAAAATATTTTAGCAATGTGATGTATTTTAATATTTTATTTATTAATTCTTTCAGTCTTAAATTTACAGATTTATCACACAAGCTCCTTGATGGATTGCTAACAGAACTTTATATAGTGAATTACATATACGATCACTCAGCGAATACATACAGAATCATTACAAACGATTCTAACAAAATTGACTTGAACTCATAATAAAATAATAGCTGTAATGTGCACTACAATTTTTGTGTAAACTTGAAAAGAAGATTAAAATGCACTCATTGCAAATTTATGTTTTTGGCACTGGGCTAAATTCAACAACTTATTTTGGTGACAGTTTGAGACAATATGCATTGTACAGGCTATTTCAAAAAGAAAGTTACTTCGCTATATATATATATATATATATATATATAGATATATATATAGAGATATATAGAGAGATAGAGAGAGAGAGAGAGAGAGAGAGAGAGAGAGAGAGAGAGAGAGAGAGAGAGAGACAGAGAGAGAGAGAGAGAGAGAGAGAGAGAGAGAGAGAGAGAGAGAGAGAGAGAGAGAGAGAGAGAGAGAGAGAGAGAGAGAGAGAGAGAGAGAGAGAGAGAGAGAGAGAGAGAGAGAGAGAGAGAGAGAGAGAGAGAGAGAGAGAGAGAGAGAGAGAGAGAGAGAGAGAGAGAGAGAGAGAGAGAGAGAGAGAGAGAGAGAGAGAGAGAGAGAGAGAGAGAGAGAGAGAGAGAGAGAGAGAGAGAGAGAGAGAGAGAGAGAGAGAGAGAGAGAGAGAGAGAGAGAGAGAGAGAGAGAGAGAGAGAGAGAGACGCAATCTACATATAAATAATAAATGTAATGTCAGAGGATAAACCTAGTTATACATATTTGGGGTATGCAATTATCATATCATTAATAACATTCTCCTCCACTTCAAAATAATAGCTTCACTAACTAAAAATGAATTTTTCTAAACGCCTTAGACAAAAACCTGGTGATTGTGCTAGTGACCTTACCTTGTAATTATTCCAAGACCCTTAATGGGTTGATTGTAGTCGAAGAGAATGTTTTACAGAGATCGTGTCCCATAAACATCATAGGTGTCCAAATGTGTGGCGTTGTTTTCGGGATATTTTTCTTGATTTGTAGCTAGAGAAATAAATTTAAGATTTTTTTTTTTCAGGTAAATTTTATTTTAATATGAATCTTGATTAAATCATAACATTGTTACTTCTTCTGATTTATAATCAATAATTAATATGTAATCATATTATTATTTTATAATGTGCAATCATTTATTATTTTGCTGATGTTAGTTGAGGTCGATCAGCTCTATTATGATTGAAACAAAGTAATGGAATATCTTTAAAAAAAAAAAAATAGTAAGAATAATCATACATTTATTTTTTTCTTAATGATAGTGCATTGCACTTTCCGAGATAGGATCTGCGTCAGGGTTAGTAAGATGGGAAAGCAGGGAGCTAAGAAATTAGAGGTAGAGCAATTAGATAGGCTGAGCACTCCTCGAATTGCCGTGAAGGTCATCACCGCCGCATTTCTAGTTGTTCCCTTTCTTTGCCAATCCCTTGGCACGGCTGGCTTCCGCTCAAGGCTCAGCCGTATCGAAGTCTTTTCATTATGTCACTTATTTAAAAAAAAAAATATTTATATAAAAATAAGTTTAGATGTGAATTGGGTTACCAGTAGGGATGGAAAGACATTTAAAAAAAATAATCGATATTTTTCTTTGATAATCCGATATTTTTCTTTCAAATATTTGTCTTATCGATACGTACGTTACGATGTATTGTTTTCTCTATTTTATAAAAATACGGTGTACAACTATAAATATTTTAAATAAAGTTGATTTTTAGAAAAAAAAACTCGACTTCAAGATTACACTTACATGTACTAAAACGAACTAAAAAATAAGAAAAATATTATTTTAATTACTTTAAAAAAAATAGTATTGAAGGACAATTAACATAATTATCGATACATATATGCCTATTCACAATTTGTGATCAGTTATTTTTGGAGTCGGTGCTAGCCAAGAAGGGCAATTCTTCACTATTACCTTTTAGAGTAGAACTTTTATTGAAATGCTGCTATGAGGTAGTACTTTACGTTATAGACATGTCATGGTAATCATTTTCCTCAAGGTTGCTTGTTGTATATAACGTATACAGTTGCAATTATAAATAAATAGTTTAAAATAATAAATAAATAAAATAATTAATAATAATAAAAAAAAAATTATAAACGAAGAATTTTATTCAATTAGGATTGATGAATCAATTGCCACTTCTATTGAGATTATTTTATAAGAATACTAGTTTCGAATAATAACATTCATATTCAGTTCTAGATTATACAAAATTTTCAACAAATTAGTACTGTGTTACATCAAACATTAATACTCACCTGAGGAGATCTAAGAAATATCTGAAAATATCCATCGTGGAAAGGGAAAGGGGGCAGGTAGGTTAAATTTTTTGAGTTAACTATGGGATTTCCCTTATGACTCATTGGATTTTTCAGTTCCTATTGGAAACAATTTTAAAATAGGAGATGTTGGAAATATTTATCTGGTCATAAACAAAAATCTGGATCGGTTTTAAACGATTTTATTATTTCTAATGATTCATAAATATTTAATTTCAGGCTATTTCCTACTTGATGTATTATTTTTACTCCCTAGTCTTTATTAAATTTATGATTATTTTCATTTAGATGGATAGCGAAATTTAGAACTGAAGATGAATGTTTTGCATTCGGAACTATAATTCTAATAAAATAATTCCAAAAGAAGTGGCTATTAAGTTATCAATCCTAATTGTATTGATCCTTCTATACTTATAAAGTGAAGAATTTTATAATATTTTTAAAAAAGTATAAAATTTGGCACTATCATAGCTTTTATCTATGATTTAAATTATATTTTATGTCATGTTTTCTGGATTCCTATTTATTTTATGACTTTAAAAACCTACACTGAATACCAATTTTTTTCCACTTGCTCTCTTGTATATCTGTATCGGTCATGTTTATGAATTCTTGGAGTCCTTAGAAACCTCCAGTGACAGGGAATATCCAGAAAGTTGCTTTGTACATTCCTGCCGCTGGCTATCTCCTTCACTTGCAAGACTTCACCTTTCTCCTCATCTATCAGAAAGGAACCTTCGGGTACTTAGATGACTCTAGATGACTGTCCCTTCCTGTCGATTGTTATCATCCTATCTATCCTCCATAACCATTGGTTTAACATGCGGTACATTATGCCCTCTACTTTTCTTCGATTGATGTATGTTGGAATACTGCCTTAGTTTTATGAACAAGTAAATAAAATAACTTCATATTTGAGCTTCTAAAAATTTTATACACTAAATTCATAAAAAAAGTGTTAGTTAAAGAAATTCTTTTGCAATTTAAAATGTGGACATTATTTCTGGACTGCGTTTTGCACCAGATTGTGTAATTTTTTACTTCATTAGAAAAATAACTTAGCGTAATTAATGAGTTCTGTTATATGTAAAATGAACTAAATCACGTATAATGGTATAGAAAGATCAATAAAACTGGGATTGGTGATTTAATTGCCACTTCTACTGGGATTATTTTATTTGAAAGCTAATTTCGAATCTTAAACTTCATCCTCAGTTCTAAAACATACAAAATTTTAGAACATCAGCACTTTGTTACGTAGATTATATATACTATTGGTACTCAACTAAAGAAGCAAAACGGACTTCAAAGGTCGTTTATTTACATACTCACTGAGTCACATAACAAGATTAATCCTTACAGACTACAAGCACATGTGTCGGTGACGATGAACTAACATCTTACATAAGTGCTGTCTGAAGATCTTGTTTTTTTTAAAGATCGTCAAGGAATTAAACGAAAAATAAAAATAGTGGAAAAAAATAGAATAAACTTTTACAAATATCATAATTGTGTTTCAAAACTTGTGATAATTTTAAGTTATTATCACTAACTTACGTTATCACTAACATATAATTAATTTTACTATAAAATGTTTTAGCCCTAATTCTATGAATTTTTATAAAAGTATTTATCGCATTTTTAGTATGTTATACTATGACATGACCAGAGTTCATTTATGGATTGCTACAGAAATCTTTCTATAAACATTCATATTTACAAATTCATCTTCAAAAATCTGATTGTTAATTTTAATATTTTATATGAAATCTAGAAGATCGATTTGAATTTGAATTTTATTTTATTAATTTATTTTTTCGTTTTGGCCAAAACGATTTATTCTATTAAAATATTGTTGTAATTATTCATTTCTAAGAATATTTGTAAATTGATAATGTTTTAATAAAAAAAAAAAAAAAAAAAATGAAAAATGTATGTATATGATATTTAATTCAAATTAAATGTGGGTGGTTGTTTGACAAGAACAAGTCATTACATACATTATATGATGCATTTCTTTATATGGGACAACTTCCAATTTAATAAATATAGACGAAAAACACAGAAGGTAATAAGACAATTTCGAATGACAAAATAGAAAAATATTAAGCGGACTGTACTTACGAAGGAGGTATTCATTAACAACGTTATATAAAAGTGAAGTATGTGAGCAATATTTATCACTGGCACTAAGCATATGAAGTTGTCATGCTGTCAGTCTCTTTTAGTGGGCTTGAAATTGATTCGCCACCACGGTCGATATTGCAGGTAAACATCCATTCAAGGAACATAACTGCTCTATTGTAGGTGGATTAGTTTCTGCAATTTTTCAGTTATCATCGGCCGTTTTCAATATATCACAAGAAAAAAAATGGGCGACACTAGTAAAAAACGGTAAGGTAAAAAATATAAGACGCAAACAAACATAGTTATTTCGAGAATGGCGTATATTGGTCAAGATATATTTTTAATTGGTATTGATAAAATTTTTTAACGCTCTGAATTGCAGACGTAAATTTACCGCATATATACAGTAAGAACATCAATCAACTCAAGTTAAAAACTATTCTTTAAAAACACGTTAGCTATGTATTGTCTTTATTAAATATTTATATTTTTAGTTAAATATTTATGTTCTAGATTTTTTAAGTTAACAATTATATGTCTAACTGAGATTAACTGGTCCCAGAGGACCTTAAAAAAGTAAATACAAAACAAACTAATGTGATCTGTTCTATAGATAAAACTGAATGAATCATATATAATATATTATATATATGTATATATATATATATATATATATATATATATATATATATATATATATAAGATTTAGCCAAGCTTTTAAGCTTATACAGTACGTTTTCGATAATTCGACACCTATAATACCAGAAGAATGCAGTATCATTTAAATGTAATAAAAAAAAAAATAACAAAACATTGCATTTTTAAGAAATATTTAAATATTATTCAGAAAAAAAATCTATTTATGCACATATAATTTATGGCACAAGTATAGTTGCAAAACATGAAAGTCAGATGATCCTTGGATAATTTTCTGCCAGGAATCGAATCTTCATTCCTATGAAAGATGAATTTGTTCAGTATTTTTGCAACCATCTCTTAAATTTTAGATGCAAATTTATCTTGGAAAGGTTTGACAACTGAATGATTGAATGACAGTTTTTCTCTCTCTAATAGCCAGGAGCTTTATCCCAATACGACTTTTAAATTTATCTAGCCATCCATCGTTAGCCTAAGAATCGTTTTGCCAGAAATTTTATTGTTGAATACTTCGGCCTTTTTCGTTTAAATTTTCTCTTGATACCGATGTTTACAGCTGATGTTAATGAATAAACAAGCACTCGCTGGCAGTGGCAGGTCAAGGGGGGGGGGGTTCTCGCGAGAAGGCTGGATTAATGGGTGTGTCTTTCTGTTAAAGGGCCAGATTATCGAAATGTCATGTAAAATGATTTTAATTATTGCAACCAACGACTTCCTGTCTTACAGGAATATAATATTCTACTGACCCCTGTTGAACAGATCCGCTACCTTAGACTCCATTTGGACAAACGTCTTAAAAAACTGTTTCACGGCAACGCACCGTCTTCGATTCATAAGCTAAAAACTTCAAAATGTAACATTCAAAGCCCCCCCCCTTCCCCCAGTGGCACTGGAATTTTGAACGACTTTATTTTTTTTTTCTTGTTCAGAGGACACTCTCCTACAAATTTCTCAAAATATTGGAACTAGTATTTTTAGTTCTTTTCATTTTCCTATATTGACTGGACTATAACTGGAAGCTTTGAGTGTTTATCTAGTGAATGGAGTGGTCGAAAATGATAAGCAGTTCCTTGTCGTTTGAGTCTTGTATGTAAATTCCAAGTAAGACGTTTGTCCAAATGGAGTCAAAGGTAGCGAATCTGTTAAACAGGGATCAGTGGAATATTATATTCCTTTTAGACAGAAAGTCGTTGGTTGCAATAGTTAAAATAATTTTAAATGACAATCTCGATAATCCGGCCCTTTAACAGAACGACACACCCATTAATCCAGCGTTCTCGCGAGAACCCTCCCCCTTGATCTACCACTGCCAGAGAGTGCTTGTTTATTCATTAACATCAGCTGTAAACATCGGTATCAAGAGAAAATTTAAACGAAAAAGGCCGAAGTATTCAACAATAATATTCATGGTAAAACGATTCTTAAGTATGTAAGTATGGCTACCGTTTGTTTAATTTAGTCTTTCTTTGGTTCCAAGTTTGTTTGGTTGTTACTTTCATAATGTGCTTGACTACATATTTGGTTTCATTACAAATATATATATTTCATATTCCGTTTTTTCTTAGGTAAAATTTAATCATAGCTAAAATTTAATAAAAATTGAATCATAGCTATTTGACCACTAATTTCCTGAAATCAATCACCTACTTTAATAATGATTACATTTTTCGTCAAATATTCATTAGTTCTCAAAAAATTACTGAAATATTAAATCATAATTAAATTAATTGATTGATTCCAAGAAATCATTTGTCAAATTGCTGTGATTCAATTCTTATTAAATTTTAGCTTTGATTAAATAAATACATAATATGTACATATATGAAGGCATCTTCAGCATTATGAGTACGTACATTTAGTCTCGATTTAAAGTCCTATGTGACTAGATATATGAAGATTATATAACAAAAAAGTAATACTTGGTTCATTGTTTTGTAAATTTATGTTTTAAGATCTAATTTCCCAGCTTGCTTCTTGCTCTTTGCCCGATAATCCTCCGAGGGATCTGAAAAGAAGATGGCCGTGAGACCTTTTATAGTGAAACTTTTACTGAATTGCTACTAGTGAGTGGTTATTGACAAGTCAATGAAATAATTTTCCCAAATTTACTTATTGTATATACGTATAAATTTGTAAAAATCAATAAATAGTTAAAATAAAAATGAAAAAACTATATACTTTATTCAATTCATAGTAGTTTCCTCAGGGGACGCGGCTGCTGTTTCAAACCTTCCTCTCGGTAACTTGGGAATTGTGAAAATAGGACCGTAATTTCCATCTTAAATTTATAGCTAGTGAGCAAATGTTGCCCTGCGGGGTGTTTTCAGTGCAATTCGTCTCATCTTATTTCAAGTCATTTTAGACGAGTACCGTTGCATTAATGTCTTGGTCCGCCCTATGTGTATATTTCTTCTCAACATTAGTTACGCTTTTTTTTCCACACTTTTATTGGAATAGCTACTCAAATTTCTCCTGTTGGTTTTATGTACCAATTTCTTTCTGATTTAAATAAATAAACCTCTATGTTACCACTAATCAAAAGTTTCTACAATCTATGATTGAATACGAACTATTACTATACGACAGTCTGCTGAAGCTCAAAAGTGGTTTTGAACGCCGTCATTTATATTGGATTCAACAATATGATAGATCTCCTTTCCAACGAACCTTCACTGAAATACCTTTCAGCCGGCCTGACGGAAGTGTTTTCCTTGTCAGGTGCTTCAATGCTGTGATGGGTCGGAGATGCCCTCAAGCTAAACTTTCCAAACTGCTTCTATTGAAGGCTTATAAAATATTTATTTAAAATTGGAAAATATTTATTTATTATTTTATTTTTAATTTTTTTGTAAATTATGAAATCTACACTATTATAAAAAAGGACAACCACATTTCGTTTGTGGTCACTAACCACAAAGTCTACTTTACCAATCTGCACCAAACGTGTTAATCAAATGTCAATATATATAAAAAAAAAATATAAATAATAAGGATTGAAAAAATTCTCTCAGAGCATCCAGCACGTTGATAGAAATGTATTGAGGGGTGAAGGTATTTTTATTGGTAAAAATGTTTTCGAATCAGTTATTTTATATTTTAATTTAAAAATTATAAACCCCTGAAAAAAAAAATCAGAATTTCCTACCAACACTATAGTTCTTCAATACTACCGTCAATTGTTTGTTAGTTTCTCTAAACTAATTGGGCTGTATGACTAAGGTTTCGTGTTCATTGTCCCCCTGAGAATAAGGAAAAACCGTCTGTTTCCTGATATCGTGACTCTTTCAGAGTTTTTGTTCAGACGTGCACGTCAATCACTGAATAAATTGAATGTCAGGTTTCTGCAATTCCGGAATAACATCTAGACTCCCCCATTTTAATTAGTTGATATCTTTAATAATTAATATTTTATAATTCAATAATGAAACAGTGCCCCGTCAATAATATAGGGACTTGCTTTTGTACCTCGGGATTTCGTAAATTTTATTCCTACTTATGTTTTCATTCATTTCATGATTTAGCTTCTTATTTGCATTTTCTTTAAATTATTTATTTAAATAAACTCATTGTTAAAATAAATGGTGTTGTGTTATAACTCTCAATGTTGATATCGCTTGATTCGCTCTTACAATCATTTCTAGGCACATAACATTAAAGTTTATCAATATATATATTTTTAACAGCCGTCTCTTAACATATTGACATTAGCCGATAAGAACTATTTAATTTCATGTCCTTTAGCAGTCTATTTTGTATTTTAAGTATACGTACCTTACGATATAACGTTTCTGTATATTATACAAAATAAATTTTAAACATTTAAAATAATTCTGTTCCTGTTTAAGTTGTGAAATAAATTAGGGTTACTAAATTGACCCTCTGCTCCCGCCCAATATATCAAAATAGGAAATCAATCAACTAAATCAATGTTGAAAGTAATTTAATTGTTATTCTATAATTAATTTTTGAAAGAAATGTATAAACAATAATATATGTCCTGAACATATGATACATATTATTGCTAAGTTGGATAATCTTTTTAATAATGATTTTTTACTTAATACAAAATATAATAATTTTAATGACAATATGTATATGAAAATAATGAGATTAAAAATTAAACAAGCATATTGGATCACTTATAAGATTTATAAATTATATAATAGATAACGTTAGTAGTAATAACAATTCCATAACACAAAAATAGATTAATAACATGATTAACATAATAATAAATAAACAAAAACAACAAAAAAATAAAAATAAATAGAAAATTAAAACAAGTGAAATTAATACACCACATGTTTTAGATAATGGTAAAAATAATAATAAAATATAATAATTTTTAACTAGTAATATAGATAACTTGAAAGTGATGTTTTAACTTCTGATAAACTTTCTCGCGTTAAGAAGCGGAAATAACCAAGTATCAATCTATAAAACACTAAATCCGTCTTTAAACTTTTGTTAACTTCTGTTACATCTTCTTACATTTCACAAAAGGAAATATGAAAATTATTAATATCAACACACTAAACAATACAGTACAGCTTAAAACTACAGAAATGGAAGTTTACAGGTGCAGTTATAGAAAAGAGCTATCAATTCATGTGAAACTCAAAGTGAAGCATAGGAATCGATATACACCACTAAACGTGTAATATTGACACTCCCATTTATTTTCTATTACCTATAGTTTGATTCTATTTTCTCATTATAGCGGCTTTTTTTATACATATTAACGTCAATTTTCCTATTCAAATGTGTAAAAATAGTATTGTATCTTAGAAGTATTTATTTTGGTTACGGGCGTATTATCATCATTATTTAACTGATATATTTAAGTTTTTTTTTATATAAGTATATTAACTAATTAAGATTTGGTAAACATAGTACAATGATTTCGTAATTATAATAGGTTTGTCTGTTGAAATGCCTCTTCATTTCCTTAGAATTTCATTTTTTTTTTTCCTTTTCTTATTATTATTTATGTTATTTTATTCCTTTTATACTTAAAATAAAATTATTTTGTTCGTTTTCAGAATTTATATTTGATCCAAGAGCGATATGGATTATCCTATGTTAAAGATGAAAATACACCGCGGACCTTTGTGTAACAATGCGACCGTGAGCGTCGGAAGGTTAAAGAAATGGTTTGAAAAGTGGTAAACCCAATCGAACCATGATAAATCAAAGCACAGTCAGCCGAAGGAGAAACGGCTGTCCGTCGGTCTTTCTTTACTTTATGACCGTACCAAATTAAAACGTTGTTATATATCTCTGATTATACTCCATAGACTGCAGATAAACTTGGAATATACCTACGGAACATAAGCGACAAGAACTTAAACAACGCTACGTGATATTGACACATTTACTTGACAAGCAACCACTACTAAATTTACAAAACAAAAAACTATTTTAAAACCCATTACTAAAACGGAGTATAACAAAGGGGTTCTGCAGAACAAAAATATTTATAAAATACAGACAGTGCAATCAAAAGTACTTGGAACAATACTTTACGCACCATGGTACATTTTAAATTACACAAAGTCTTACACATACAGTACAACATTACATAAACATAAAATACAACAATGTTTACACTTCAACAACATCCTTATCCACTTGTACAGACTATTTCTTCATCTCTGTAATCCTAGAACCCTTTAGGTCGGATTAAACAAACAAGGTCAACAGATTTCTTCTTCGATTAATTTTGTAATTAGGATTTATTGAATGATTAAAAGTTACTCTAAATATCCTTGTTTTATCTGAACCTCATTTTTCTAATGATAAAACCATCACTACCATTTTTTTCTGAGTTTGAATGACTTATACGAATTAGAAAGTAATTGGTTATTTAAAATTACGAGATATATTTATCAGTAAAATTAAAAACTTTTAGGAACAATGAAAATCATAAGATACGATTTTATGCATTTTTATGTCAATTTTCATTACATTTTATCACAAACACAGCATTTTCTTTATGTATTTCTGGAACATTTCCAGATTTTCTTAATAACCCAGAAATAAAAAGAACTCGATTTTTTTTACTTGCCGGGGAATTTGGGCCGTCCGAACCACTGTGAGGCGCGCCGCACTGGGTACCTACACTGGGGCAGGCGCTATAGGATTTTAAACATCAATTCAAATCATTTCGAATATTCTTTCTTCTTTAAGGTGAAATTCTTAATCATGAAGAGAAGTTGTTGATGAATGCCATCAGTCAATCTGAAGATTCGAAAGTATTCTAACCACTTAATTTCTACAAATCTTATCTTATGTGGTGTCTAACGACATTAATTCTAAATTGTTTTGGTTTCTGATGGCATTATAGATCATGTTTTCAAGTTTAATTATTTGGATGATGTCAAGTGGTTGGTTACTCCTGAATCGAAACTGATAATATGAAATGAAGAGGTATATATCCCGTCCAAATGATCCCCTTCACATGCGGTATACCAATATACATGAGGCGAAATCAGATAATGTCTTTATATTATGTTCCATAAAATCTGATACAATTGTGTTCGGTTTTAATTTCGACAAAACATTGCATTTGCACCATTTTAGAAGATACTTCAACCAAAGATATCATTGAAACATTTTGAAACTTGAGTAGAAATTAGGGTGTCATTTGTGTTTGTTTTTTTTTCTAAGTGTGTTTCTGTTCGTAATACTTATAGTAACGGAGCCTACAACGCTAAACCTGACATTATAGGTAAAAAAAAACGTTCACTATAGTTCAAAATGAGAAAAAGAGTTCAATAATTTTTTTTCCTGAAAACAGCCTTCTGAAACCTTATATTGTTTGCTGGCGCCATCTTGACTGTGAAAACGGCAGCAGTGGTTTTTCTTACACAAAAATTGATGATCTTTCAGATAAACTCTGATTTTTTTGGGAGACCTATATTAATAGGTTTAGTATCGTCGGCTCCTAGACTATTATAAATTTCTTTTTATTTTCTGTTTATAGAGAAAATGTATATGTTGGGGTCTTGTAACGCTGAATCGAGGTTTAACATGGTCCTACTGCCTCCGATTGATTCTCGTGAAAAAACAAAGAATATGGAACTTGGGTGCTTTACCTTTTTTGGCCATACCCTGCGGTGCCGTATCAGCAAAATCTTCTAACTAATGTTTAATTTTTTTAAAATAAAAAAATGAGCATTGAAGACCAAGATGTTTTAAACTCTAAAACATAAACAAACTACCAGTTGGATTCATTAATTAATTGCCTCTTCTAATGGAATTATTTTATTTGGAAACTAGTTTGGAATGTTAAGCGCACTCCTCGTCAGTTCTAAAGCATACAATATTTTCAAAACATCTGCACATTGATGCGTAGATTATATATATTGAAAGTTTTAAAAATGTTAGGCAAGAAATAAAATGTATTGATATTCGCCTAAGGAGGCAAACGGACTTCTGAAAGATATCGGGAAGAGTGGGAAGTCTAGTAGAGTAGGTCATTTCGGTTTTCTCTGTGACTGGTTTGTTTTTCTCCGTTCCTATTAGAAAAAACTTTAGAATTGGACTATCGGAAATATTTATTTGTTCATTTAAACAAAAGTCTTTATTGGTTTTGAACTATTTTATTGTTTTTAATTATTCATAGATACTTAATATTAGGTTATTTTCCACTTGATGTATTAGTTTTATCCCCGAGTCTTTATTTAATTTATAGTTTTTTTCATTTAAATGAATAGTAAAGTTGGAAATCTGGGTAATATTATTGTATGTTGTTTTAATCTTTGCTTTACTGATCGTCTAGTTTTTCCCTGGTATTTAGCTTCACAGCTATCACATTTTAGTTCATATACACCCCTTTTATTGGAAAGGACTGTCTTTAGGTGAAAGGAAATAAGATGACAATGATTTGTTTTTTGTTTATTTTAATGTAGGTTTTAAACCTAATTTTCTTAATTCCTATCCGACTTTGGTGGGTATTGTGCCGTAAATTAGGATCAAAATATGTTTCTTCGGGGTAGCTCTGCCCTCTGGTGGTGATAAGTATATATTATTCATAGTTTTTTTTTTTTTTTTATGAATGTGTTTTTTTAAAACTGTTGTCGATCATGATTTCACTGTATCCGTTATTGCTGGCTAAAGTGTGTATAGTTTGAGTTTTTTAAAACATAATTATAAGAAAGACTAATATTACTTTTCAAATAAAATAATTCTAATATGAGTGGCAATGAATTCATTAATCCTAATTATATTGATCCTTCTATTCTATCGTGCGTACCTTAAATAACAAACTATTTACTATTTAACTAACTGATCAATTAATTAATTTTAATTGCATAACTAATCAAACTTTTACTCTTATCCGTATATATATAATACACATATATATGCTTGTTTGAGTACTCACCATTCATATTTGTTTTTACATTAATTGTTTATTTTGTCAAAGAAATGAAAATTCACATTTGATTTTGAAATAATTAATTAAATTTTTAAACATTATCTATACAGGACCCACGAAATAAAAAAACAAAAAGGAATAAAGCCGCAATAGACACCGTCAAATGGTTGGGTGAAATTAAAAAGGACCTAAAGCATCCACAGTTCGAAATCTGACCGAGAAGAAGCACCAAAGAATAAGAATGGGAGACCTTGGACAGATGAAAGAAAGGAGGCCCATAGCAAGAAAATGAAGGAAATATGGACACAGAGGAAGGCAAGAAAACGCATGTAGTGCTGTGCGTAGTCCCAATTAGGTTTATTCGCAAAAAAATTAAATTATTTTGTAATTATAATTTTCTCCTATCAAACAAATAAAATAAACGTGTAACTGTTTTAATCAGTTACATATTTCCTATAATAAAATTAATATTTTCTCCAATTATTTGTTTTATTTTATTTGTTAACTCTCGGTTAACCCTTTGGTTAGCCAATATCATTACAGGTGCACAACCTTAACTTGAGGATTAGTATAAATATATGTGCGTATGAAATGATTGCTAGTAAGTTAACCTGATAACGGATACCTAAAAAACTGTGACGGACTTTTGCGTTCCTGTCATATAGGAAAGCGTTAACATTAGATACGTAACTGATGTTCCGGTAAGCCTTTATGAAGTGAACATTCGTTGAAGCGGCTATCATGATCTTCCCTAATAAAGAGGTTGGAAGATGTGCAACAGCCGCTGAGGTGGAGAAAGTTTGTCCATGATCTGTTTAATGCCCATCCTGGTCTTAGGCGCCAATTGTCTGCAAGTTTTCTCGTGTAAGCTCCTTGTCATTAGTCTTGTCCGTGTCTTATCCTCAACCTTTTGTAATATTCTTAACAAAATATAGGATGATATTTGTTTATTTATATTGTACTTTTCCTTTTACTTTAAGTATTTTACTTTAAGTGAATGAATGTTAATGGTGGTTAACGACTAGGGTTACTTAGATATGACACAATTAATTTGAAAAATAATATTTAGAATAGCTAAAGTGCCTTCTAAACATTTAAAAAAATATTTTTTTAGTTATTTATTGAAATTTATATCTGTAAAAAATAAAAGGTACATCTTGTAAATCAGATGATAATACTCACAATAAAAATTAAAGAAATTACCCATTGATAATTCACTTCAATAAATGTTCTATCTTAGAATTCTTTTCAGACGCCTCGGAAGTTCACTTGGAATACAATAGGAAGCAAGTTAAGATACTTGTGGATTTGAATGATTATGGGGCTCAACATATATTATCTTATTTCCTTCCTACCTCCAATAATTTTATGTATTTTATTCCAGTGTGAGTAGTTTTCATGTTCATTTTAAAAAGGTGGTTTACTTTGTTTACGAATTATTACTGTTTTTTTTTGTTTTTTTTATAACAGCTTTGCTACTTTTCATTAGAATTATTGGTCACTCTTATTCTTCTAATACTTTTTTCCTTGTCATATAAGAACATGTAACAACATAAAATAAATTTCAGATCTACGTTAAACCTTAGTTCTCATTTTGAATGACAATTACAAAAAAAATTTGTTCTGATATAATTTTTCTTTATCAGTTACTAGTTTTGGCTATGGCTGCAATTGTTATAGCAAAAATGATCATAAATTATTTTTATTTGACCTTATTTTAGTTATTAACGCATTATTATTTATTTTTGAAGTATTTGTTGTGTAAATTGCAGTTACATTTGTTTAAAACAAATTGGCCAATTTTTTTTGCATATATAACCCAAAAATTATTGTTTATATTTCATACTTACTCAACGATAACTCCTATATTATTTTAAAATATTTTTACATCATATACGACGAACATGTTTGTGCAAAAATTAATGATAACACGCGTTATGTCAAGAGATGTTATGCGTAGAAATACATGCACCCATTGCAGGGTTACTGCAATGTGGAAAAACTAGAACCCGAATATAATCAGGTTAGGAGGAACCCGTATCATTATTAGTGATTCTTTCAATTTTTTTATATGGCAGTAGACCTGCAATGGGCGCATATATTTCTACTTGTTTCATCTCTCGACATAACGCGGATTAAAATCAATGTTTACACAGACATGCTTAATTTTATATAAAGTACAACATCATTTAAATAATATAGGAATAAACATTTACTTAGGAAGAAAGGTAAAAGTCATTAAGTAGCAAAATCAATTTTTTTCCGTTTCAATATTCTAGGAATATGCTCATTAAAAATTTCTCAAATAGTTATATAGTGAATTTTCCCATTCTCTAATGTGCACATTTAGCAGTTATACTTACTTGGTGACTTTTTATTCTTATGGGAAATGATAATACCAACACACAAGAACTTATTTTCGAATTTGGAAAAAATTGCACTTGATGACTTTTACTTCCAAGCAGACTATTTATGAAACTTTAGTTTTCATATTTTTCAAATCTTTCTTCCTTGTGAAATTATAAAGCAATATAAAGATTTTGACGAACTCATAATACTCCTGATTCACCCCGTTCTTGTGTCCCAAACCAGCGCTAAAATATAGTGTTACTTTTCTATTTAAAAATTATTTATAAAAGAGTTCAATTTCAACTCAACCAGTTCAAAAGCATTAGCATGCATATTCCAAATAAGGGTTGAAGGTGGAGAATTGTTTGCTTTATGGTATTATATAACAATAAGATCTCAACAGCTTTGTCCTTAGCGTAGGTCATCATTGAGTGCATAGTGTAGGTTGCTGTCGCGTTGAGTATTTGGACAGCTGGCGCCCTGATATTGCGACTAAATTGAAAAGGAAATAAGTGATTAATCATTGCTTTCTCACTTTGAATCAATAATAACGCAGCTGCTCTGTTATTTCTGCAACTTAGTTCAAATATCTTTACGTGGGAGTAATGTAATGGGTGAGAATTATCGAAGCGTATTTATTTTGTTGCCGTGCTTACATAATAAAATCATTTATTGTTACCTACACCCATTTTTTCATAAACGCAAAGAGTGTTTATCCAAACATTTTTTGAGGGAATAAAAACCAAAAATAAAAAAAAAATATATTGCTTTCAAATACATTACTTTTTGCACTATTTTGGCTTTAATCGCGCATTCCACTGGATTTTACGTTATGAAAATCTATACGTAAACATCATATATATATATATATATATATATATATATATATATATATATATATATATATATAAGATATTCTAATACAGTTTTGCCCTAGTATATCGCTATAGGTGGCGGCCATTCCCAGGTAGATAACCTAGATTTCAAATTGTTCAGTCGATAAAATAAGCCAATACCAATACCAATAAAAAAAAAAAAAAAAAAAAAAAAATTTGACTTCTGTCCAAAACCATTACATGGCGAGAGAACAGATGATGTGGGGATCCCCACCCTATATGTCAATATTGTAAATGAATTTAAATGTTTTTTTTTATTTATTAGACATCAATTGTCTTATTTTTTCTAATTCATCAACTGTATTATAATTTTATTGCAATCGATTTTCCTTAATTTTATAATTACTTAGTAAACAATGAATTAATACACACCTTTTTGAAACAATTGTTATAACTTTTTTTGAAACAATTGTTAGTACAATTGTTTATTATTCTTAACTAAACGTAATTTTATCTGAGTAACAATAAAAAAAAATATCACACGAGAAGTCATCACAAGTTATTATGCGGCCGAGAAATGGTTCGTTTCTTTGACGATCAAGCAAAGAAACACACGTCTCTAGACGTTTCAACTGCTGACGTTCGTTGAGTTCGTGTGGGATTCAGGAATCGAGCTTTTTTGCCTTTCTGGTCAATTTTAAATGCCTGGAAACTGTCGTACGACTTCTGCCTAGCTCTGACGCATATTCTCAGACTGTTTTATAAGGGTCTTCTTCCACAGCATTCTTAAGATCTTCGTCCTCTATTGATGTTTGAGGCAGTCCACAGGGCAGATTTTCAAATGTCGTATTTTCGTATTTCCTGAGGAAAATTTTGTAAACCAACGACGGATGGTACTTTCATTAGCGCTTCCTTCACCAAACAGATGATTAATATTTCTTGCTGTTTGGGCAGCGGAATGACCGAGTTTGTATTAAAAAAAAAAAAAAATCGTTCACAAATCGCGTGTTTCCCTGGCCACGGTTAAAAATATACTAAAATCTGTATGGCCTTGCCGATGGTTGGCACTATGCAGAGTCCCCTTCTCTGCACAGTAGTGGAATCACCCTCGTGGCCAGTCCCCATGGGTGAGGAAGCGAAGGTGTCAGCAAGGGTTGCTTGGTACCTCCCAGTGGTACAGGTGGGAAACGCCTCTTCGGTGGGCTCGGCACTGATAAGGTAGGCTAAAGCCAGGCAACTTGGCAGCCTGTCAGGAGGCTATGAGGAGGCAGCCCCTCCACCTGACTCGGGGGCAGCAGGCCAATAACCTGCTCTCCTTAAAAAAACCATTATTATGAAACCTCTAAAAATAGAAAAGGAGGCCAAGGTCCATGCTGGGCTGTAGCGCCACGGATCATCATCATCAAAATCTGTATGCCTACTTGGGAAAAAACAAACAGTTTGCAAATAGAGGATTAACAAGTGCTTATTATAGATAGTAAATATTTTGCTAGGAATCAACAGGCAACGCTTTAGTCCTCTATAAAGATTATGATTTAAAAATCGGACATTTCATGTGTGACAACCCGATAGAAGAATGTCCTCAAAAATTTGTAGTTATGGTTAGGGACTTTAAATTGTGTGTATTAATTCTCAGGACAGAAAGAACAACGTGATCTACAATCCTCATTAGTTACTAAGAAAATAATTTTTTTCCTGCTTCATAGGCTTACAATCCTCTACACTTGTCAAATGGAAAGCTGAAGTTGAGGCTGTAATTTACCATGATGGGTTGGATCGTATAGAGTGGTGAGAGGTTGCCTGGTCATCAGAGAATACTCACCTATTGCTAGGCATTGACCCACCAAGGAGGTGCCGTTGCAGTAATCCAAGCTATCTCCATTAACTGTCCTTACTCCGAATTTTCTGGAAGTTTCTTAGCTTTCTTTGACCAACTTAATATTCATAATATTCAATGTAATAGTTTACTTTAAAAGCAGGATATACCTTATCTTAAAGTTAGTCTGTCAATATTTCATAAAGTAAACCTTGCTCTATCAACAAAGCTTACATTTACTTTCTTGACAGATAGATAGTGAATTTATACTTTGTACGAATCGCCACAAAATTTGGCATCGTAAAATTAATGCCTTTCGGAACTTGGTGTTGTTTTTTTTTAATATGCGGTGCTGCCAAGTTTAAAAAACTTAGAAGCTTAAGGAAGGCATTGGAAAAAAATCAGTTATATTTATCTCTCTTCGTAAAACTTTAGATCTTCAACCAAATAATTAATAATCATGTAGGTTGCACTTGTTATTAACTCAGTATGTCACACAGCGTAGAACTTAGAGAGCGGCCGTGTTCGCCAACCCCATCCTCATTAACCAGGTAATATGAGTGGGAGCGCTAGGTATACCATCGCGGAAATTGTGGATACCCGCCTTTAATTTTTTTATTTACTTCCTGTTTCCAAAAACAGAGATTTCATGTTGGACAACCCAATGCAATACCTTAAAAAAATAATCATTTATAAACGTCTTTTACTTATATCATTCATCTCTGTTCCAGCAAAAGAGGCAGATATTCAGAGAGCAGGTCCTACCACACTCCGGCGGCAAGATCCCAGAGGAGGCGTTCAGGACGGACCGGCTAGCGCTGAATAGGCTCAACAAGGAGGGTATCGCCATCCCTGACGGGGTCTTGTTGGAGACTCGGCATAGGGAGTCCCATTTTCCGTCCCACAGGCACGATCCAGACATCAACGCCTCCATTATTCGTATCGTACAGCGACCAGATGGAAGATATGCCCCTCCCGAAGGAAGGTATACCATCAACCTGCTATCCTCGATAAATTAGGATCATATTAGTGTAGACAATCCATGTATTTTATTTTTATCTAATGTGTATATTATAAATAAATGTTAATACGTTCTTCAGTGCGCTATACAACATAAAAAAAAAACATATAAGGTCATCTATATCGAATTGTTGTTATTAGACTCATTTTGTTGTTATGCCTTTTACCATAATTATAATAATATAATATAGCTGCTCATTCTAATTTGTTTCTAGTTTTAAGTATCTTGGCGCACAGTTTAACGAAGCGAGCAACACCAACACAGCTAGAGCTTGTCAAAAAAACCAAACCTCTTGATAAATGTAGGCAAATGTGACTTTTTTCGTTTAATCCAATATACTTCCTCAACGGAAGGTCCTAGCGACAAATCTTATGTAATAAGAAATATCTTTCATTAAATTTCTGGCAAGGGAATTGTCAAATTTTTCGATTCGAGCAACATCGAAAAATCTTGTGTCTGCCAAAACGTTACATTTTGAGTGTGAATAAAACATTACACCAAAAATGTAACAGACCCTCATTCAAAAAAGACACATCCATGTCATAAAAACATGAATTTATCTGCTAAATTTAAGATCCTATTTTATTTTTGGTTGATTTATCGTACAAAGTAGTATACCTTTTGCGCCTTCCAGAGTTAGAAGAATAGTGTGGTTTTGTTTTTTAAAATTTATACTAAGCAGTTATTACCAAGACATTAGTTTATTTTATGTTGGGTATGAAATATATTTTGTAAATTACTCTATAATGACTATATTGTGATAGGAAATTCAATGCACCTTTATAATATCGACCCAATTCAAATCACACGAACTGTATTTAGAATCATTTCTTTAATAAAAAACCTCGTAAATTAGAGAATTTTGCAAATATCATTAATCGATTTTTATCAAAATGTAACCGATTTGTTTAATCATCTTCTGATATTATCTTATTTTAATGAAAATTACATAAAACCGTTGATCGATGTCTGTTTCCAGATACCCATTCAACAATCTAGTGGAGTCGACATACGTAATCAGACCGCCGATCAACATCCATGGATATGTCGGATTGCCTCCAAGGAAGCCAATCCAGTCAACACTACAGCTACCCGCCCGCCCGTTCTTCTCCCAAGGCGAGGAGTTGCTCAACATCAACAACCTAGACAGTTCAGATTTACTGGACACTCTTAACCACGAGTTCCCTGGAACTAGGGTAAGTCCTCACCGCTCATTAGAATACAATATTATCTTAGTCTTTAGCATCGATTACTGCCCGCCTTGTATAATTCGTTTAGCTTTTGTTCGGTAACTAATTCCGCGATCGGAAACATAGAACAGAAACTTTTCCTCTATTTAAAGCAGTTTATTTAATTCTGTTAGTAATTTATTGAATGGCAATGAATATATAAATGGTGGAATACTATGGCATAAGGCATTAAGCAAGAAAATGATAAATTATACATTCTATCATATAATACTACATGTATAGTACTGGTTAAGGTTACTGTAGTCGTCCTCATTATACAGATTATATTACTGGTTTACAGTTATTTTATTTAATTGTATTTTAAGGATCATGTGCTGTGCCATTATTAGATGCGAAATTAAACTAATAAATAAAATTAAAACAAATTTAAAATATTAAAAAGATAATATAAACCTTATTGATAACAATATAAAATATAATATATAAAATAAATATAAAACTATTCACATAAATAACAATAACTGTATAACTAATAACAATAACAATAACTATATAACTAATATCAATAACTAATAACAATAATAATAAAACTATATAAAAACTAGGATGAACATGCAACATATATCTCATTCTACCCATTTTTCATTCATTGTATATACTTTCCATCTCTTCCCAAACCATCAGTTACCATATATGTGGTGGTGGATTATTCCCAGCGAGTCCAATATAATATTTACCGCTAACACAGCCACATCCCTCATGTCAATTCCCAGGTCTTCCATGAAGCTCCTTGTTCTATTAGGTATAGTTCCGCGAGCTCCGAACCATAGGCCTCTCACGTGGAATTCTCTCTCGCCGAAAGTCTCGCGAAACTTTTCTTTAAGGAAAGGGATGCATTTGTCATATATTCCCTTCTTTCCCCTTTCCACTTTACCTGCTTGATCCGGATCGTTGCTTTCTAATCTAACCGTGGGATCTAGAATCAACGCTAAATTTCCTTTTCGTGAAAAAGCAACGATATCAGCGTATCGTGTAGATCCATCGGTATCGATGCAATACACCTCATCGAAGCAGGCAAAATGTTTCCCTTCAAGGAGCCTCACTATTTCCTTTTTAACTCTGTGATGACTGCGTGTTATAAGGAGGGAGTTGTTGGGGCAAATTCCCAGCACATGTGCTGGTGTTTCAGACTCTCTGCCGCATTTGCGACAAAGGGACCCAACTTCTCTCTTCTGTTCGCTGACGCCTGGGACTCCACGCAGGGGTGCGTAGTTAATGTTAAGCTTAAGGGCGTTGGCCCATTCAGACCCGGATAGCACCTTCTTGTCGTATATGTAACTATTAGCTTTTGGGGTTTCTTTAAAGTGTCGAACACCAACGCCCTGCCACCTGCAACTGGCCCACTCTTCAAAGACATTTTCTTTAGCGACTGCCGTAGAGCTCTCACACTCCGGTACCCCTGATCAACACCCAATCTATCAGCGCACTCGGAGATTTCCGCTGTATAATCAAAGATAGATTGGAACAGAGCATCCGGCACGTTGGACAGTCGCTGGGCGATAGAGCAATGCTGAAGAGGGGCCTCCCATTGACAACGCATCAGTCCCAATCCTCTAAACCTCCTTGGTGCATACAGCATCGCCGTCGATGTATTTGCTGGAAGACCAACAATGGACTTGACACTTCTCCGAATCATTGTATCGATTCCATCAAGTAGAGAAGGATGCAGCTTCGTCAGGGGTGCTGTTTGAAGAGGGTATGTGAGACCCGGGAACAAATATTGATTAACAATATTAAGCTTTTGTTCGGGCTTGAGCAAACTGGACGTTATTAATTTGTCCAAATTACTATTAATCTTTGTCACCGAATCCTCGTTAAATATTAGCTCCCCCGAGAATGTGCATCCAAGATACTTCACTGTTTCTTCTTGCTTTATTGTCCGGATTGCACTTCCATTCTCAAGGGAGAGCATCGCTGATTGCAGCTCTCCTTTGTTTAATATTATTCCCACGCTTTTCTGTGGGTTAATTGCCAGGCCTATTTCATCAAGTATTTTTTGGATGCTGTTGATCACTCTCTCCGCGGCTCCCTTGTCTCGCGCCGACACAACCTGGTCATCAGCAAAGCCCGTGAGGACCACACTCTCTTGGTCACTTTTCAGGTTGTACCCGTATTCCATAGAAAATTCATGGTCACAAAGTTCACGGTACATATGGTCGATGGCTAAGTTAAAGAGAGATGATGACAAGGGGCCGCCTTGGGGTACTCCCCTTAGCACCCTGATCTGGCTTGTCCTATGAGCACCAACATTTATGCTAATCTTGTTGGTGCCTAGGAGAGCAGCAATTACATCCCTAAGATCCGGTGACACGCCCCTAGCCTCCATTGAGCTAACTATATGGCCATGCCCAACATTGTCAAAGGCCCCAATCACGTCAAGAAAGGCCACCGCGCAATCCCCCTTTTTGGCAGTGGCGTCCTTTATGATTGCATCGACAATCCTGGCGTTGACGTGAGTTCCCGGGAGGCCTTTAATGAAACCTCTCTGATTTTTGCTAAAGGTGACCTGTTTCCTAAGCTCGCAGTCCAAAGCCTTTTCTATTATGCGGCGTACAATTGAGTAGATGGTGATAGGCCTCCAGGATGAAATAGCCTTAACTTCACCCTTACCTTTTTAAATCAGAATTGTACGCCCCTGACGAAGCGGTTCTGGTACATAGGCCACCCTCAGCATTATTTCCGCAATGGTCTTGATGATGTGAGAAACATCGAAATATTTCAACGTGCGGACTAATACTCCATCAGGCCTCGGCGATGTATCCAAAGATGTAGATTTAATTGCTCTTCTTATTGCTTGTATATCGATGGACATCAAATTTGGCCTCGGGGCACACTTTTCATAATCCACACGTTTGCGGGAATTCGCATTTTCAAAGAGGTCTCTGAAGCGACGCTCAACTTCGGCCACCTTCAAAGGGCACTGCTTAGGAGCGTCGGCATTCATAATAGTTTGGACTACTTTTTTCCTCCTATTATAATAGTTATATTGTGCCAATTCATAATGATATTGCTCCTGCCGACGGCTACTGTCTTTCTTGTTGGCTCTCAGGGGATTCGTCACTTTCCCAGCACTGTTTTATTTTTCTTCCTCATTTTGTAAAATTTAACGGCAGGGTGCTGGGGGCCCGGTAATTCAGCATTTGCATTTTTCAAAAACTTCAGAAAGCTGAATACCGCTTCATCAAAATCCCGATTTTGAATTATGTCCCTTTTTTGTAGATTCTTAAAGGTGGCCGACCATTTATCAATGTCTTCTTCAGCGCCACAAGCCTTTCCCTCATTGATCGGATTCAGTTCTGTTTTGAGTATACCCCTGACCGCTCTAAAATTTGCCTCCCTGGGATGTTTCTTTGCGATATGGGTTCCCAGACCTCTTTCTCCATTAAAACTTAAACCACATATGAGGCATGCTTTGCTTTCGGGGACCTGAGCAATTCCACTTCGATGTTCGGGAGGGACAAGGCAGCACATCGTCAACAGGCACAGTCTTGCCTAACACTTGGCCGTCCTCACCCTCCCATTCCACCTTACAATGTCTATTTCTTCACCTCCTGCGGTAGTTACAGGCACAATGGATGCCACCACAGCCTCTTGGACCAGTCCCCCGGTTCTTGGAACCCATATCGTCTCACCAATTTTAAAATTTTTAACTCTTCGCCCAGCCGAATCCGACTCCATCACAAAAAAAAAACAACAAAAAATCCAATCAATTTACCGACGGAGACCACCACATATACCCATATCAAATCAAAGTTGAAAAATATATTACATTAAATTTATATTAATATACAAAACAATACAATATTGCACGAAAACTAGGCTATGCCTATATATAAATAAGTTAAAACTAAAGCAGTATTTACAGACTCTATGATAGAATGAATAACAAATAAATATGACAATATGAACATATTCCTAAAAAATAAATCTTAATAAATATTGATAAATAATTTAAAAAAAAAAAAAAAAAATAATAACATGTACAAACTCACACAAAAACACAAACATACACATATATATTTATATAAATTATTCGGCCAGAAAATTAAAAAAAAAAAAAAAAAATAATAAATAATAATAATAAATAAATTAAAAAAAAATAATAATAATAATAATAAAAAAAAAAAAAAAAAAAAAATTAAAAAAAAAAAAAAAAAATAAATATATATATATATATATATATATATACAAATAATAATAGAGTACACAGAATAAATATTTTATAAGGAGATACAACTCCCTTTAGATAGAGAAAAAAAATAATAATAATGATAAAAATGTAATTTAAATAAAAATTTATATTAATAAGTAATAAAAATAAAGAAAATTAATAAATAAATTTAGGAATTGAAACAACACAACGGAGCTAAAAACTTACAATAACATATTAAACCAATCATAAAACAATGCGCATGGATTGAAATAAACTTCTAATTACGGGGAAAAAAAAAAAAAAAAAAAAAAAAAAAAAAAAAATAATATATATATATATATATATATATATATATATATATATATATATAATAATAATAATAAAAATAATAAATACATTTAAAAGTTATTATTACTAATTAATTGATAGTAATATGTATGTTGTTTTTTTACTTTGTATTTCTTAGTAGACATACCAGAAGCTTGATTATCAAATTTTATAAATATCAGCTGTTACATTCTGTATTACAAATGTGTTTTCATGTTGAAGGGTTCAATGAAACAGTTCTTAGGAATTGATAAATTATTAACAGTTATATATTTCTTAGTTAACTGTTATCAATAAAATTAAAAATTTTACTTCTTTAAATAACAGTTGTAGTTTACTATTTATTTCTCGATTTATTTACCTTTTGTGGAAAACTAAACACATATTTTGGTCATAATGATTACTCGTGTTTTAGTGATTCTATCATTCCCTTCCTGAACCACCCCTCTTATTTTCCGTCCACATATGGCTATTTGCTGCTCTGTGGAATCCGTAGGAAACTTGATGATATATTTTAACGTTTAATGAATTTTTTTTGGAATTTTCTTTTAATTACCTGAAGCCTCCCATACAATCAATTTCTATACCAATTTAATACTTTCTTTACCAGACTATTTATTCATACCCCCTTGAGTCTTTGAATTTCTATTAAATTCAAACCATCATTATACTCCATAACCATCTAAGCTATTTCAACATTTTTTTTATTTTTATTTTTCTTATGTTTAATATGTTTCATTAACTTGACTATGATAGTTCTTAATATTGGTGATAATTATTTTGCAGGTAAACCTTTAACTTAATTTTTTTATTTTTTTTTATTTCTACCACATCTTGAACTTTTCGAAAAATTTTGAAGTTGAACGAAATATTGATTTTCTGTTAATCACCGAAACGTTTTGAGACCTATTTTAAAAATATTGTATTTAAATCATTTTTCGGAAACAATGAACAAACTTTTTTTAATTATAGTTTTGTAATATTTCAATGTTACCAATGTTTTCCCAAATATTTCACCCAACTTAGCTGCACTTTTATGAAATTTGTGAATAGGAGCAGTGTATGCCGGAATAATTAATAAATTAACATTATAGATTGACCAACTATGGACTATAAACAATTGTTTGAGATTGACTCTTGTACCCATTAGGTAGAAGTATTGTTATTTTAATATATGAAAGGACAGACACGGTGTGATAACACCATGAAGGAATACTATTAAAGGTAAAATTATAAAAATTTATAATGATATGTTAAGGGCAAATTAATCTTTGAGTGTATTGATTGATATGTTAATAGAATAGTTGTGTAATCATATGATATACTGTTTTCAGTCTGATGAAGGGACAAAATTCCCGAAACATGTTATTTGATTGAAGTATAATAAAGCGGAGTTTTTGCCAATATAAGTGTATTTCAAAAATTTTGAAGTTGAACGAAATATTGATTTTCTGTTAATCACCGAAACGTTTTGAGACCTATTTTAAAAATATTGTATTTAAATCATTTTTCGGAAACAATGAACAAACTTTTTTTAATTATAGTTTTGTAATATTTCAATGTTACCAATGTTTTCCCAAATATTTCACCCAACCTAGCTGCACTTTTATGAAATTTGAGTTTCCTTTAATATTTAATTTGTTGTTGTTCAAAGAGTAAATAAAAGTGTAAAGCAATAGAACTGGTCGGAAATGGACTACCCTTGAGAAAATCGTGTAATGAATGATATGTAAATAACTTATTTGCGAGTTAGGTTAAGAAAAAAAATACTTTGATTTTGTTTACCAAAAATTTGTATTGGAAAATAATTGATGTCAAAGGTATTCTATTTTTCATATTTTTTTTTTTCGTTTAATGTATATTTAGTCGTTATAGTGTATTCCATGTTGTCATACTGTACTCCTATGGCTGTTAAACTTTGTCCCACCCCTAGAACACACAGTAAAAAATTAGTGATCTCAGACAACTAAAAATATAAGTACCTAGTTTATAAGTAAAACATTGATATTATTTCAAGCCTAATGTGAATGTTAAAGACTGTTGATTTTATGTTATATAATTAGAAAACGTTATAATAAACAGGGTTTTTTTTTTTCTAAAAATATAACTTATAAAAAAATGACTTTTTTGTTATACTTTTCTCCAATTGACCCTACACCATCTTATACAATAAGATACAATATTCTTTTTTTTACGAGTAACAATAACAAAGAACTACTTACTCTCCAGGAATTTAAAAATTATGATGTATAAGACTGTTATACTACCAAAAGTTCTTTAGGGATGCGAAACGGGACCGCTTACGTTAAGGGAAGAACACCTAATTTAACTGGCCCAAAAAAGAATGAACATACAGGAGAATTTGGAATGCTCCAAAATGCGGAATTACGTGAAATTCATCCAGTAAATGTAGTTCGGGTGATAGGAGAGCGACAGTTACAATTATTGGATTTCATAATGACCGAATTCCAATAAAAGAAATCAGTTTTGAGCCGCCGGGTAAACGTTCGAGAGGTAGGGCTGCGTAAGGCTGATTTTTAGGGATTTGGTTTTTTATGGGTTGGGTAGGAGGTAGGTGTGTTGTCAAAGTTTGGTGGTGCCGGCATCGAACCTTCGTGTTCGCTAAGCCTACATTTATTAACAAAAAAATGAATTGACGATAAGCATAAACACGTAATTCAAGAACCGCCAGAGATGAAGCATTGGTGCAGCAAGGAAGCTGTTTTTCGCATTCTTGGAAGCTGGCAGTCAGAGGAAAGTATAAGGAGGGTCAGTTACCTGTCGACCTCAGCCACCCAAATACTTTACAGCACTTGCAATAATTGGTCTCCTTGGGTCTTCTCAATCCAGACTTCGCAACCAACCTATATTTATCTGCAATCTTGCAACTCAAGTCATGCATAATGATGGGAAGATTTGTCTCCATAAGTGGCATTTCAAAATTGTCTTAAGAGGTTATGACCCCTGGCCTTTCCTTATCGCCTCTTCATTTTTGGGTCTTAGAGGAAATGTTAAAAAACCTTTTAATACTGATTCAAATTTTAAATCATTAGTGATTTCTTAATCTCCGGTTTCGTCCCACCAATTTTGAAACTGCTTATTTTGAACATATTATTTTACTCAGAAACAGAGAGGAATGAATGAATTTGAAAACAATTGGATTCGGACAACAAGTAGATATAAATTTAATGATGGAGATATTTTTTTCTGAGAATATAACCACTAAAGAAAATCATGGACTGTTCAATAAAATCAATAACATCTCTATATCTATGAGCCAAAACTTCTGATCTTGGATCAGAAACAAACGAGACACAGCCTCTGTCAGCTTGGACTATAGAGTAGAACACCCAATATATAATACTAATAAGTAAAGCCTAAAATCGCAGAATGCTCATTGATACCAGACCTAACGGGGTAAGTCAACAGTCAGCAGCAGCTTGGTTTTATCTTGGATTGGTTTTATCAGTTCCTAACAGCTAATATATCAAAATATCAATGAGGAGAAAAGGTGTAAGATAAAAATTAAAGATTCCCAGTAAAAAGCTGAGCTAGAAGACGAGAAGAAAAAGAAAAATGCTTTAAATAGTGCCGAATGAAAAGAGGAATCAGCAAAAGACTACGAGCAATACCCTGTTCTACTTCACTCGTGGGGCGAAACAAAGAGGTTTTAATGTTTTACATTTTAATAACACGCTGACGTAAATATCTCATAGTGTGAAGTATTAATGAATACAACTTTTTAAAAAATGTTCTAATATTTCTAGAAATTTAGAAATAAATGAATTAGTAACCCATCCTGTTTCTTCTTTAGAGAATTCTAAATCGATGCATGTGTACGTATTCATATAATTATGCTTACTTTTCTTCCAAAATATTAAAACATTTATAAGATCGTAATATTTAAACATTATGAAATAGTCTATTTTGTTACTTAAATTGTAATATTTTAGTCCATATAATCATAGTTTAAAACCATTATTTAGGTATTTTTATTTTATGACAATTTATGTTTGAACGTCCATAAAAACAAAATAATTAGGATTGATGAATTAATTGCCACTTCTAATGGGATTATTTTATTAGAATACTAGTTTTGAATGCTAAACATTCATCTTCAGTTCTAAAACATACAAAAATTTTCAACACATCATTACTATGTTACATGGATAATATAGACTAAAGTTTTCAAGAATATAAGACAAGAAATAAAACATTAGTACACACCTCACGAGATCTAAGAGATATCTGAAATATATCCATCATGGGAAAGGGGAGGAGGCAGGTAGGTTAAATTTTTCGGGATTTCCCTTATGACTCATTGGATTTTTCCATTTCAATTGGAAACAAATTTAAAATGGGGCTATTGTAAGTGTTTATCTGGTCATTTAAACAAAAATCTGTATCGGTTTTAAACGATTTTATTATTTCTGATGATCCATAAATATTTAATTGTAGGCTATTTTCGATTTGATGTATTATTTTTGTTCCCGGGCTTCATTAAATTTATGGTTACTTTCATTTAGATGAATATGCAATTCCAATATATATAGTTTATATATTTAGATGAATATGCAATTCCAATATATATATATATATATATATATATATATATATATATATATATATATATATATATATTATAAGTATAGTATATATATTAGTATCATATTATCATAAGCTTTAGCAATAATAAAATTTAAAGATTTTTCAATTATATTGCCATAAAAAAGCGATGAATATGTGGTTTGCAGTGAAGTTTCATAATCGACCGATAGGTGGCGTGCACCATTCGAGAGAGATTACAAAGGTACAGTGTTATATAGAGCTAGACATTTATTATGAAATTTACATATTTTTAATTAAATTGTTATTAAAAAAATTATAAATATATGGATTGACATATGGATCCCAGTGCAGTTTAAAATTCGACCGATATTTGGCCATTTTGCAACAAAGAGGGTAGCGGTTTAAGCTAGGTCTGGCGGCCCCCACGGATTTTATTCAATCGACCCCAAAACTTTAAAGAGGGCCAAAAAGAATTTTTTAAGATTTTTCCCGAACCCCCCCCCCCTCCCCTGAAACCCCTTAAGGGGAAAAATGTGTTTTTTGATATTGGAATTTTTTCCGAGAGTTCAAATAAATTTTTAAGCGGTTCCAACGCAAGTAAAATTTTGTTTGGGATGTGTAGATGTTCCCCTTAATGGGGTTGGAGGGGGGGGGGGTCGGAAAAAATCTCAAATTTTTTTTGGCCCTCTTCAAGGTTTTGGGGTCGATTGAATAAAATCCGTGGGGGCCGCCAGACCTATCGCACCTTCAAATTACCTTTTAGTTTGAACCGAATAATTCCCATATGCTGTGCTGTTTACAAGAGACACATTTTTTAAAATTCACAGAAGCTGTAATTGTTAAAAAAATTTAACATCTACCGAAACAACAGAAATGAATTGCAGAGTCGGCCCTGGGGCGGAGCAGTAGCGGATTATGGTAAAAAAAAGAAGTATATGGTTGTGCTGAGACGGATTAATATTGACGTCATTCTCAACTTAGAACTGGGGCTCATGTTCGCTAAATCATAGAGCTAAAACAAGGTTGGGAGTTGAAAGCCTGGATAACCCTAACCATGATCACATACAGTCTGCAATATCTATATACCTCCAAACCGAGAACTCACAGGCCCAAACAACTGGGATCATCCAACAAACTTTAGATTGACCAACTACCAAACAAACGACCTGCTAATCATGGTCACGTAGATAGTTGGGCATTGTGCAAGCACACATAATAATGGGGTGGGGGTCAACCGTTTATTATCCCGCTACCCCCTTTGCAATGATAAAACTATTTAACCCAACTGAACCAAATTATAACTACAACTTCATAGTTCTAGGAAGGTGTATAATAATAAATTTTACTATAATAATAATAATTAAAATTATACTCTTGAATGCCAGAAACAAGGTTTGCCAAACAAACAGTCATATACTTTTATAGTTAGCAATTAAAAAAACAACCAGATGGTGCAATAAAATTATTTCTGCCGAACTGGATGTAGTATAACTATGCTTTTACGTACTCTTCAAACGCCGTATCAATTCAGTTTTAACCAGTTTAAAAATTACTGCCATGCGTGAATATATCATTGAAGAAATAATGCTAAATTACATATGTACTTCAATAGAAGATTTTTAGCGATAAACAAATCAAATTCAATTTTTAGTATAAATTCAATTATAATAATACAAATAGAAGATAACTCAGCTCGTTTATTTGACATATCAAAAACTTCAATTTTGCAGGACAGCCTTGTGAATAAAGTACAGGACGTTCTGTAGACATAAAATGATGACATATCCTGCTCTCTCTTAGTGAATAGTTGAAGCTCAAATATAACGTTCTACCGACTAAAACTACATAGGTTTTTTGAGTTATGTCGTTTTTGCAGCAAATGAACGATATAATGTAATAAATGACTAATTTAAGGCAAAAATATGAAATAGCAATATTAATAATCATCATGTAGAAACTACTTTTTCATACACCAATTAATACTGCTAGCTATTACTAAAAATTACTAGAGTTACCTTTCACTCGCTTATGTCTTAATTTAATAAAATTATGGTACGCCATAAATAATTTTTTTTCTGAGATTATATCATGTATATGTAAGTTTATAATGGGCAGAATTATTTTCAAACTCTAACATATTTTAAAATATGCATTGTGCATTCTTATGAAAAATATATGTATATTACGTTTTTTATTATTGGAAAAGTTACCCAACCACTGATGGGACAGGGTTGATGCAGATGAGCAGGATATAAAGGTGAAACCTGACTTCTTCAGCAGCCTCTGGCCATTCTGTTATATAATATGGAGGATCCCTGACCGTTCTCAAGAATATTTTTAGTTCTTCTCTCTTAAAGCATTTTTTTTTCTTTAAATCCACACATATGGCAGCTTTATAAATGCTAATGAATGACTTTCGTTCATCCCATATGAAATCAACACAATAAAAAAAATAAATAAAAAATTCTTGACCATCTCAGAATTTGATATAATTTCGTATGAAGGTTGTCCTCATTGAGATTAAGAAAAATGCCATTTTTTTCGAATATCTCAAACGGTTTTAAAATTAAAACTTCGTTAAGAAAATTAAGAATCGAAAAATCCACGGAAAAAAATGTTTGAAATCACCCTTACTTTTCTCATAATTGACCTATAGAGGTTGGAGTGGGGTAATTTTACTCAGTTCAAAATGTCCTTTCTTTTGATAAATATCACAACATACTTTGTTATAAAGAAATTTTTTAGGCTCAATTCAAAAATTGATTTTCTCAAAAAGTGTCGTTTTGAAAATTATTTAAAAATTTTTATACATATTTCTATACTTTCGGTAACTGATTCTCGAAATTCCAAAATGGGAGGTTAATGGGTTCACAGTTAAATAATAATTTAAAAAAAGGGTGTTTTAATTTTTTTTTTGTATAAGTGGTCATTATTACCATAATTAATTATTAACTTAAGAGGGTTGCTGCTAAGACATGACTTTAGTTGTAGTAGATAGTTGATTATCCGAACTAATGCTGTCAGTAGTGGTTCGTATAATCGAAATTCGCTTTAAAAAATTATATATTTTTTTTAATTCCCGTCTAAAAAAATTTTTTAGACTCAGTTCAGAATTTTCATTTTTTAATATTCCTAGTATCTTTCATATGCACTAGTTAAATAATGTGAGGACACCAACGCCTGAACATAAATAAAAATTTAGTGGAGAAAATAAAAATAAAAGATTGGGTGAATTTTTTCGCCTGTCAGTAGATTTAAAAGAATAATAGAAAAATATATGGTTTTACTTTTTTCATTTGCCATTCGCCAACGATGATAAAATATGGTACTAAATATATTAAAACTAGCTAATAGATAGTTTACGAACGCATTTAATAGTTTACATGTTGTATTTCATAAGTATTTGCGTAGATTAATTCTATATAGTATTTTAACACCTTTAAGTTCTACTTTAAGTCGAATTATAAAATTAAAAACTTGTAAAAAATAAAAAAAACGAGATTGTATGTATATGTATTTTAATAGGCTGTTTTATATTTTTCATGTTTGAATTTAAAAAATTTGTTTTGTTTTTTGTTTAGTTGTGGACCGGCTTTGGACCTCTATTCCATGAAACCGCCAACCGTATTCTTCGACACTCCGTCAAAGGTAAAAAGGAACAGCGGATACCTCCAGCAAATCAGTTGGTTGCCCAGAGCCAATCTGGAAACCCAAAATCTGTGAGCATCCCATTTGCTAGGCCGTCTGGATTTTACAGCCAAGGAACTGGTAACAAACAGTCGATCTCCAGCAGCAAGCAACAGTCAGTGATAATCAACGGGCAGGTCCTGAGGGCGACACCAAGCCAACTGACCAACCAAATCCTGAGGAGTGCAGTCCAGCCGCTCCTCTCCAGCACAACGAAGCCTATCCAGAGGCTAGCCATTGGCTACAGGCAACCGGACCATAGCTCTAATAGCCAGCTTGAATACCCAGCCCTCAATAGGATTCCTAAGACATCTTTCGTCTGCCGAAATTCGGGAAGGTCGATGGAACCAGATCCGAGCACGAACTGTCAGGTATTTACTTTCAACAATAGGCTATCAACTAGATCTAACATATACGTTAACCCCTATTTGTTAAAACTGCAGTTGTCTATTAGCAATGGCTGAAAAGTGTCATTTTAACAAATAGCAAGTGTTTACTAACAAAACGTTTTTAACGATTCTATTGGATGAGCCCATGTTATATATCTATATTAATTAAAGTGCTGACATTTTTTTATAAATCAATGGAGAATTCTCAATTCACAATATAGATAAACAATGGACAAAGGTTATTTAAGATTTGATGAACCGTCCTGTAAACAATTGTGTAGTTTTAACATAAATTCCAGAAAATCACGTTATATCCTTCTCTCCAGTCTCCGTCAACTAATAAATGATTTTACTCATAATGAATGTAGTAAAGGCTTCACCGTGGATGTAGAATATTTAATTTGCTCGCGTAAAACCAAATTGATAAGAAATAATTAAAGTATGACGACATGTATCTCGAGATGAAAAAGTCACCAGAGGAAGATTCCTCAATCACCCCTTCCCTTTTTCCAGATAATATCCATAAAGAGATGCTGCTGTAGCTTTATTGTCACCTACTGCTGCTTGTGCAAACATTCGGAGACTATATAACCACAGTGACAATGTCGAGTCGTTCACGACTGACACTGATCATCATTACAGCCAATATTACCATTTTTGGTGGCTGCACACCGTGGCCTAAAAATATCCAACGCCTCTTAAACAGGTAATGTTATTTACTCGAATCATATACTGTAGAGGATTAAACTTATTAAAGAAAACTGCGGTTTTCAATGCTTTAAAACTTCTATCAAATAATTGTAGGCCTCAAATTTTTTTATTTATTTATTTATTTTTAAACTGATAACAAATTTTCGATCCGAGCATCACCAACAGAGCTAGAGCTGGTCAAATTGTTACATTCTTGACTGTGAAAAAAAGTTACACAAAGAATTATAGACCCCAGCCAAAAGATATATCCATGTCGAAATGCTTTAATTTTATCGATGTATCGAATGCCTTGAGAAAAATATTTCAAATGTAAAAGAACGTAAATATATCAGTTTTCCCTATTCTCCGCCTAAGTAACTTATTACCTACGCTATCAATTTCTTCTACGAGTTTTTTTCTCGTATCTGCCTTACTTTTTTTGGAATAGAAAGCGCCTTAGGTGGTTGCTATAGTTCTCCAGTCGGATCGTGAAAAAACAACACCCGAACATAGTAAGCTGAAGAAGATAAGAGAAAGGAGTCGGTTAGTGCAAATGCTGTAATAGAATGTAGGGACGTGCCATCGCCATGGCCGCCAGTGAAAGCGGTGTCAAAACAATCCCCCAGTCACGTCCTCTCAGATCATCCCCCATCCAGGACGATATCGGATGGCCTTCTCTTCGGTTCGTCATTATTGGTAACGAATAAACAAAATGTCAATTCATTTCCGAAAGGGGTTATCAAAAAAAAATAATCAAGATACCCATTCTAAAATGTCATGTTCCAAATCATCTTTATTTAAAAATAATTACTTACAAACTAGTCGGTTGCATTACCAGAAATGTGTAAATAAATATACGATATCCATCTCAAATGAAAAATTTCATACATCGCGCATGTATTTCTAAAGTGACACAACTCAAAAACCAACATTTTTATTTATTTATTTATTTCCCTTCCTTGCCTCTCGGCTTCACGGGTTTTACAGGGATGGCTTGTAGCCATCACTGCTTGTTAACAGTTTAACATAACATTTCAATATTACTTTTAACATTGCAAGAATAAATTTTTTCAAACATTTAAGAGAACATTTCAATATTACATTTAACATTTCAAGATTACACTACACATTTAAAATAACATTTAATATTTAAAATACATTAAACGCTTCACATAACTACATACTTGTGTTTAATACTAAATACCTATATTTAATACAACATACTATATTAAAATTAACTACATACTAACTATTACATACTATAATACATAGTAATAATAATAATAATAACTACATAATAAGTATAACATACTAAATTAAAATAACAACATACCTATATTGAAATTTTTAAAATTTTATAGTTTTTACACTTACGTTTACATAGGCTTGATTCGGTGATGAGGTTGTCGTCAGCATGATTTTTGTCCAGTGGTCTTTCTGGGGCGTGGCCCCTTCTTCCTAGGTTGAAGTGCTCTACCCCCATTTCAGTTTTCCAACCACACACAAAAGTTTTGTAATACGGGTAGTTGTCAGCCGATACTAGTTAAGGGAAATCACTCTCCGTTAGAACCTAGACCCTGTTTCTCTCAGTAGCCTCAAAGGCAGTGCATGCAATTACCACATGTTCAGCGGTCTCCGGTACACCACAGCTGGGACAAAGCGGGTCAATATTTTTACCATGTTTCTGGAGCTTGGCTCGAAAGACCCTGTGCCCTGTGAGATCCAGTAATCCGGGAGGACTACTGCCTGGTTAAAAATTAGAGCATAGCGTGGAAATATCATTGAGGCTATACATAATTCTCATTGGAAGAGCGACTGAAGAACTAGCATTCATTCCTTGAATCACGATAATCCCTACTAATCTTCCTTTCTGCTTGCTTTCTGAAATACAAGATTTTTTTTTTTTTAAATAAATAAATAAAACTTCAATTATAAGGTCAAATTATTCAAGTTCTTTACTTGGATTTATGATATACACGTATGACAGGGGGTATATCGTTTTTTTTTTTTTTTTTTTTTTATATTGAATTGTTATATTAACTGCTATGTATATGGACAATAGATTAAAATGAGCATGTAAAGCCTATAGATCTAATAATGATCGAATTCAGTATAAGTTAATCAGTTTAGAGCCGTCGCACAGTGGGACGAGCCAACGTAATTTGTTGGACATTGGTTGAAAACAAAAATTTATATTTATGGCTTAAATCATTTATAAAATGTTTGCTATGGTCATTGTCGATAAACAACAGTTCGTTAAACATAATTTTATTACGCACTAACAGTACAAAAGATCGATAAACCAGGATTGTTTGAAAGGTCCTCGCAAATTTCCCGTTTTGTTAAATTGCATTAGAAATTGTG
Organism: Euschistus heros; assembly: GCA_003667255.2. Classification (NCBI taxonomy): domain Eukaryota; kingdom Metazoa; phylum Arthropoda; class Insecta; order Hemiptera; family Pentatomidae; genus Euschistus; species Euschistus heros. The sequence goes on from RCWM02000227.1 coordinate 1,352,201, forward strand.
TACACGTCCGATGTAAATTTTTTGTTGTTCACGGCTTTAAGCATGATATCATAATTGGCTATAAAACATTTTTCTGTGAGAATAATAATTACAAAAAAATTAAAATAATAAATTTATTTAAATTTTTAAATTTCAACAAAAAAATTTATTTTACAAAAATGTTTAAACTTGTTTAAGTCGAAACCCATTTTAATTCAAAATATTAAAACTGAAAAGTAACTTGATATCGAAATGGTCCGCGACCACTTGCGACCTTGGAGAATATTTGGAATTAAAGATTTGTTTTGCGTATTTATAGGATTTGCAGAACTCCTTCCCCTCACATTATAATCCTTGTTTTACCCCTTTTGTTTAGTCGGTTTATATCTTTTTAGTGTTTTCATTTTAGCAGTAACCCTATTGGGTTATTTTACCTACATATTTGTCTGCTAGGATACTAATGGGGATCATTTTGGCAAAAAAAAAAAACGGTTTCGTCAGAAAGTGTCCGAAAACTTTTGGTAATTTTGAGTGCCATTAGCCTCTGGACCCTTTCCAGCTTTGCCTTGTTGTACTTTATCTGATTTCCTGGATGCCATATTTCCATGTCTTAAGTAATAATAGGCAAAATTGCGCCTTTCAGAACCTTCAGGGCCTCCGTTCTCAACCCCCATCTCGCACAGTGGGACGAGCCTATGTAATTTGTTAAACATTGGTTGAAAACAAAAATTTATATTTGTACCTTGAATCACTTATTAAATGTTTGCTGTGGTCATTGTCGATAAAGAACAGTACGTTAAACATAATTTTATTACGTACAAACAGGACATCAACATCGATATACTATGTTTGTTTGAAAGGTTCTCGCAAATTTCCCGTTTTGTTAAATTGCATTAGAAATTGTTAACACATCCGATGTAAATTTTTTGCTGTTCATAGTTTTAAGCATGATAAAACAATTGGTAATAAAACGTTTTCCTTTAAAAATGATAATTTAAAAAAATAAATTATAAGTATTTAAATTTGAAAATTGCAACACAAAATTGATTTTTGAAAAATGTTTATACTTGTTTAGGTCGAAACCCATTTTAATTTAAAATATCGATTATAAAAAGTAACTCAAGATCGAAATGGTCTGCAACCACTATAATAATTACCTATCAGGTTTCTGGTAAACCTCAAATTGTTTATTTTTTTAGAAAATCCAATCGACGAAAAAGGCATAAAACACGTATAACTCACATAACGGTAAACTGATTGATTTAAAGATATTTAAATTCGATAGAGCACATCAAAAATCATAGAAAATAATATCCCTTGAATCAAAACACGAAAAAACGAAAATTAGATTTTTTTAAACACACTATTGGTTAACAGAGCAAAGTCCTGAAATGTTGGGGAAAAAGTGACTTAGATTCGAATTCTACACCTTTGAAAATATATTCATATGAAATTTGAAGTCGATGCAATAATTTTTAGAGGCTCAAAATGCGATGTCCAGAAAAAACATAGTTTTGTCCCACTGTGCGTCGGGCAAACGTCCGAGGGAGGATTGCGTTAGGGCTAATCTTGGGGTTTGGGCTTTGATGGAGTGGATTGGATGGAGATGAGGCTGATGGTGTCCGCATCAAAGCTTCGGGTTCCCTAAGTCTTTTATTTTATTTTTTTATATGGAAAGTATAACGTTTGTCTAGTAAGTGGTGGAAAAGTCAAAACTGGCAAACTGCTTCTTTTTTATTCAGTTTCATATGAGTCTATTGTTATGATGAAATCCAATATAAGAGCACGAAGTATAATTTTGACTATACTTTTTAATTAACGTGTTGTGTGATTGGACAGTTTGGGATAAAGTAAGTGAACTAATTTCAGCTTTATTAGCATATGTCATGAGTAGGTATGAGCAATCTATGCATTTGCATATTTCTTCTTGCTTACTAGAACATCTAATATCATCAAAATGTATATGATTTGAAGCATTTGGAATCAATTTGAGTTATTTTTATTTTGCATATATGTGCATATTTTGCCATAAATATATATCTTTACATATTTTTAACAGTAATTGCACATTTATCCGCATATCCGGATTATTTATTTTAAATATTTTACCATAAATACATATTTTGAACTGTAATTGCATATTTATTTACATATGCGGCATATCAGCATTTTACTTTTTTTCTGAGCAGACAAAAAAAAAAAGCTAAGGGAAATCCTATTCTTTTTTTCCGCCTACTGAATAAGCTCGTGTTTGTCCATGTGCTTATTCTTCGCTTTGGGTGAAATTTCGATTGCATTGGATTCTCCAGGAATTGTTTAACTGGATTAATTTATCATTCTCGCTCCGGTAAAATACTTGGAATATTACTTCATTTTTCTTTCTTCCCCTCTTCTTACCATCACTCAATTACCCAGTATCTCACGCATTGTCCATCAAGACACACCATTCAAAAAAAAGATCTCGGAAAGTATGTGTGAGTTCTCAAATGAGACTTTGAAGGGTGATGGAGACATATTATGTTGTATTTTGATACCGATTTATGTTGTACTTAGCTGACATACCCTTTACGTTTAATAACATATTTTCTTTTTTAATATTCGCCTTGTCTTTTTGTTTTTTATAAGTCTTATGTATAAACTTGAGTTTGTACTTAAGTATAAATAGGTATTTATTGCGATTTTCTATTTATATAAATAATGTAGATAGTTGCATAGTTTCGGTATTTAATTTCATATTTTATCCAATATATTTGCACATCTTCTTCTTTATTGGCGCGACCGACACATGAAGCAGACCTTGGTCTGCCCCACAGCCTTCCTCCAGTCGTCTTTATCAGCTGCTCGCCTTAGATATATTTTAGATAATTTTAAGTCTTTGAAGACGCCATCGAACCATCTTCTCTTCGGTCTTCCACGAGGTCTCACTCCATCCGGTCTATCCCAGAACAATTTTCGGCATGTTCTGTTCTCACCCATCTGGTATACATGCCCCATCCATTTTAGCCGTTGAACTCTTGTGAATATCGTATAGCACCCAGGTCTTCCCTCGCCGCCACATACCGTTATCCTTTATCGGACCATAAAGGAACCATATTTGCATATATATGTGCATATTTTGCAGTTTTTAATGCATATAAATCACAGCCCTAGTCATGAGATTGTTATGTTGGGTTGAATAGTCATTTGTATAAACAGTGTAAAGGATGGGGCCTAGGATTCTTCAAGGCACAGGGATAAAAACAGATTGGGGAAATAGGTATGTATAGGCATTCATATAATTAAAAATATTCGAATAAACAATAAAAAAATATTATTTAATTGCATTCTTTGGAATACCTAAATACCTAGAATAACTATAAAATATTTCTGAAAACTATAAACCAAGTTTCTAAGTTTTATCAGTATCAATTCGTAAAAATCATCATTAAAATCAACCAATATTTTTTCTGATGTTCAACATTCATTAGTTCTATAGAGGCAAAATGGACTTCATTTTTTTTTTCATTCAGAAGTTCGTTTTACCTCTGTAGACCTGATGATGAATGTTTAACATTCGAAACTAGTTTTCAAATAAAATAATCCCAATTTTATTTATAATTGAGCGCTACATTCCTAGTCGGAACTTGGCTTCACTAAGTACAGACAGCCACTCCTGTCTATCTTCCGCCTTCCTCCTCCAACCATTCATACCCAGTTTTCGTTGGTCATCCTGAACGTTGTCCAGCCATCTCAGCCTTGGTCTTAATCTTAATCTTTTTCCTCCCGGCCTGCCGTTCATCATTTTTTTTTTTTAGAAGTCTATCTTCCGTCATCATTTGCACATGGCCGAGCCACCTTAATCTACTTTGACTATTGAAACGATTCGGGTTCACCGAACAATTGTTCCAGCTCCAGGTTGGTTATTATTCTCCTATTCCCGTGGTTATTCACCGAACCGAAGATTTTTCTGAGGACCTTTCTTTCCTAAATCCTTAGCAAACTCTCATTCTCTTCGGTCAGCTCCCAGTACTCGCTTCCATAAGTCACTACTGGTCTTATTACAGTTATGTAGACCTCAATTGTGGCAGATCGAGACATTTCTCGAGACCTCATAAATTTACTTAGGACAAAAAAGGATTTGCTGCCAGCCGCTATTCTTGCTTTGATCTTTACTTTCATATCATTCTTTTCTGTTATTAGAAATCCTAAGTATTTAAACGTGTTGCAGAGCCTAAATGTGTGCCCATTAATTTGTACTTCTTTATCTCCATATCCTTGAAGGCATCTTGAAGTCTCCATGTATTCTGCCTTACTGCAATTGATGGTCAATCCCTTTCTCATAGCCGCCCTTTCAAACTCTTCCAACACTCCTGAAAGTGCAGGAAATGGCCGTGCTGTGATGACTACGTCATCCGCATAAGCCATGTGTCTTATGGGTGAGTCTATTATGAATATCCCAATAGAAATGACGATTAATTCATCAATCCTAATAGTATTGATCCTTCTATACCATATTGTGTACTTCAAATGATGAGTCAGTCAGTCTCTTGAACCCTTCTGAAAATTCAGGTAAAATTTCGATTTTATATTTCTACCATTTATTTGAAAAACAGATCATGGAATATAGCAAAAAATATGTTCAAATTATATCGTATACCATACACGAAGTACAGTTTATTTCGAGGAAAATAGTTTTAATATAGTTACCAAAATATACAATGTATGTAGTAAAAAAAAGAATGAATATGAAGCCCATACACGTCTGATGCACGTATTGTAGCGGGAGTGGACAACCGTCATCAAATTAGTTGTTGATAATTGTTCGAGTGAAAGGTTAAAGAAGAACTTTCTTTTTAACTGTTAGTTGATTTTTGTCAATTCATCCTTCATCATTCTCTTCTAGGAAATAAAACTTGTCGATATAATATTATTTTCACCTAGCTGTTGTGTCTCTAGTTCAATAACAATATCTCTTGTGCAATGATCTAATTTAAAAATTGTGGATTTGATTTAGTTCTTAGACAAACTTAAATTTATTATTGTGTCCCAGCTATTCATTGCCAAAACTGTAATCCTGGCTAGAGTAAATTCCAATTGGTTTAGAATAAAAAATAGAATCCCAAAAATGAACTGATTGGTCAGGTAAAAAGCAAGTTTTTTTTTTGTTTTTTTTAAATATATATATACATATTTTAGAAAATTTAAATTTTAAGAAAACTTAATGGAACAGACTGAATTTAATTAGATGGTGTTAATAAACCTGTTGTGAACATTTTCAGGGTTGGCACATTAAGACAGGCTACAACTAAAAGTTATCGTTATTGTTACATTTTTTTTTAAAAACGTGCAATAAAAAACATTAAAAAACGTGCAATTCAACCTTCTACTGAGGTAAAGTCCCCCGGGGTCTGTAGTTTCATCTACCATGATTTAAATATAATTTTTTTCTATCCCTTTATGTATTTTCTCAAGAGAATGTTCACAACAGTGTTTGATATAATGTTTTCTTAGGTTGCTCTCGTCTGGAATATTTTGTTTAGTGTATTTTTGCAAGAGTTGCGTCGCCTCAGAATATTTGGAAGAATTAAAAAAATAGTCGTAATACTAATAACAATTTAGAAATATGAAGTCTAAGAATCGTTCACAAATGTACCAGCATTAAAAATGCTGTGTGTATATGGTGAATTATGAAGGTTAATAAAGATTAATAGGATCATAAAACAACCTATTCAATACCGTACAGTAACTAACATCATTGAACAAAGGCCCAATAAGAACTACAAATAAATTGGAACTCAAAATGGTGTATGTTAAAATAATATTATCTTCACCGGTTTCTAAAATGATTAATTTTCAACCAACTTCAAAAAACTCATCTGTAATTTTTTTTTTTTTTTTTTACGCGATTATTCGGTAAATTTTGATGATTCTTTTTTAGATCGGTAGGGCATACTTCAGAGGTGGTCCCATAAAAAATAGTTTAAAATCAATGCAGCACTTTTAAAGAAAAATAATCTAAAATCTCCATGGTAACTAAAAAAAAACTGTTAATAAAAATCATATAATAATCTAAAATCTCCATGGTAACTAAATCTAAATTATTAACAAAAATTGATAATTTATATATCCAGTCAACTCTCGATGTGTCGTACTTCGATAAGCTGAATTCTTAAATAATTCGAACAAAATCTACGGTCGGAAGTACATTACACTTAAATTTCACCTCAAAGAGACGATTTCAGATATAAAACGTTAAAAATTGTGTAAATAAGTCGAACTGAAAATAGGGTTCAAAAGAGAAACACTTAATAAACAGGTCGACAAACTTCTAGGACCACCTCTATAAAAAACGAAAAAATGAACTAGCTCAGAAAAATAAAAAGATACTTCTCGACTAGGCACCTAGGATGGGAAAGTGACGAAAAAATATTCCTGGGTGAAGAAATGACTCCTGTGAACCGCCACTTATACTGGCTGGTGAGGCAGAAGAAGACCGCCGGCAAGTTGAAGTTCGTGTGGTTTGCCGGAGGCAGAGTTCGATGTCGTCGAGACAACGGGTACCCTGTCGTCCTGGTTGACCAGGAAGAGGACTTAGATGTTTTCTCTTGAGAAAAACTACTCTGTTACCATCGATATCTCAGCTTAAGCATCCCCATTATCAAATCGAAGATTTATTTAAGAAACGATATTTTATTTATTTTTCCTCTTTGGTTTCAAATGGTTATTTTTTTTCTTTACTTAACAAGAATGTTCCTATCTATTTTTGAATGTGTAAAAACTTTTTCCAGGACATCACTTACTTTAAATTTTACTTTTTATTATTCTATTTTTATTTATTTTTTTTGGATTATCCATCTATATTTGTTATATTGGATAAAGTGTTTCCCTTATTGCAACATCCTGTATTACCATAAAATTGTGAACTTACCACTAATAGCCTTATCCAAACCGAATCCTATAATTACCCTTACCACTAAGCCTTTATTGACCCTATCCTTCCTTAAACCTTACTATGAATAATATACTCACGGCATGTCATGTTAATGCACAATCTATCCCTGCCCATTATGACGAATTCCTACTCCATTTCCAGCAGAACTTTTACCATGTAATTGCGGTTTCCGAAACATGGCTCAAACCTTTTATTCCCTCGTCCTCAGTCTCATTACCTCACTATAACCTCCTGCGCCATGATCGGGCGAACCGTGTTGGCGGTGGAGTTGCACTCTACATTCATGAATCACTCAGATCCCGTGTCCTCCACTCCTCGACCAATCCAGGTTCCCCGCATATAGAATACCTATTTACTGAAATTACTGTCAACACCCAAACTATCCTGTACGCCGTCATATACCGCCCCCCACAAGTACCCTTCGATCCAAGTCTTGAATCCTTCCTTTTCTCCATAGTTCCATCTTATAACCACATTATCATAGCCGGTGATTTCAATGCAAATTTTTTAACCGATAATCCCGACAAACATTACTTTAATAACCTCTTTCAACCCCTAGGTCTCTTCATAGTTCCCTATTCTGCCACCCATCACCTTTCTCACTCGGATACTTGGCTTGATTTACATATTATTGACTGTCCCGCAAAAATGCTGACACACTCCCAACATCCAATACCCTCTCTTTCCGCCCATGATTTAATAGCAATTTCCTATGATATCCCGAACCCTTCCTTCACTCCTAGAACCATAACATACCGCAATATAGATTCCTTAACTTTCGAAATGATCCAATCCGATCTCGAATCTATAGACTGGAACGCCTTCTACTCCATACCGTCCTTAGATCCTATGGTCGAATCCTTAACTTCCAATCTTCTATCCATCCTAAATAAACATGCTCCACAAAAAAAAGTAACAATGCGCCGTCCTCCAGCACCATGGATAAATCGAGAAATCAGAGAGTTGATGAGAACCAGAGACGCTGCCAGAAGAAAATATATCCGAACTAAACATCCCGAAGACCTAATAACCTTTAAATCCCTCCGTAACCGAACCCAATCAACCATCCGTCGATCCAAATTCCTATATTACCAGAAAACCTTTTCTGAGCACTCAGACTCTCGCCAAAAATGGAAACTCCTCCGCCAAATCCCCTCCTTACAATCTAAATCATCTCCTTCCTATCATATTACTCCAGACGAACTTAACAAGTATTTTACTTCATCCGATTCACACTCCTCATTTCCAGCTTACAATCCGAATAATAATGACTTTGATCCTGATAAATTCTTCCTTTCCTATATCGAGCCCTCTCAGCTAATAGAAGCTGTGATGAAATCACGTTCTAAATCTTTGGGACCTGATGGAATCCCAGCAAGCTTTATTAAGTTGTGTCTTCCTATAATCCTAGCACCTCTACTCCACATTTATAACTTCTCCCTGCAGAACTCAATATTTCCATCTGCCTGGAAAAAAGCTCGCGTCCTTCCCTTAAATAAAGTCCCTAACCCATCCTCCGAAAAAGACTTCCGACCCATCTCCCAATTATCTAGCCTTTCCAAACCCTTAGAACACCTAACTCAAGCCCAGATATCCTCTTTCCTTGAGCAACACCTTAATCCTTTTCAGTCCGGGTTTAGGACTGGCTATTCCACACAATCAGCCCTTGCAAAAATTACTTCAGATATCCACCTTGCCATGGACCAGCACAAAATTACCATTCTCATTCTCCTTGATTTCAGTAAAGCCTTCAACACCATCGATCACAATCTACTCCTATCTAAACTATCCAACTTTTCCTTTTCCAATAGTGCGATTAGATGGATCCAATCATTTATATCTGACCGCACTCAGGTAGTCCAAATCCCTAATCTTCCGCCTTCCTCTCCTCTTCCAATCAACTCTGGTGTAGTTCAGGGCTCCTCAATATCACCCTCACTATTTAGCGCTTACATTAATGACCTTTATCCCCTCATTAAACATTGTTCCTCTCACTTCTATGCCGATGATTCCCAAATTTACCTTTCCTTTTTCCCTAACAAACTACAAACCGCCATCACAAATATCCAAGCAGATCTCGACACGATAGCCTCTTGGGCCTTGATAATAAATTGAAATTAAATGCAAACAAATCAAAGGCTATTGTTTTAGGTTCTAAAGTCCTTCTTAACTCCCTGCCCACAATTCCTAACTTTTCCATAGATTCCTATCCCATAAACTTCTATCCGTCCGTTTCGAACCTTGGCATTGTCCTAGACCAAACCCTTTCTTGGAAAGACCATATTTCCCTTATTACCCGACGATCAATCTCCTTCCTTCGACTCCTAAACCGATCCCGTAATTTCCTTCCACAGTCAATCCGCAAACTGTTAATTACGTCCCTCATATTCCCCCATTTTGATTATGGTAGTGTGGTGTATGGAGGTCTCTCGAAATCTCAAGAGGCAAGATTAAAGAGGGTAATGAACTGCTGTCTGAGATTCGTTCTGAGAATACCTCGCCACGAACATATTTCCCACCACTACACCAAATTAAAATGGTTATTTCCTTCCTTCCGTCGACAGTACTTTCTTGGTTCGTTCCTTTACAAATCTCTTTCCTCTCAATCACCTTCCTATATCTTAGAAGCTTTAACATTAAAATCGTCAGTGAGCTCCCGCAAAACCAGATCTCGTTCCTCAGACCTCTACCTAACTCCTTTCAACACAACATCCTTCAAACGTTCCTTTATATCTAGAGCTTCCAACTTCTGGAATTCCCTCCCTTCCATCATTCGCCATTCCTCCTCTCATAACAGCTTCAAATCCCGACTTTTCATTTACCTGTTGGATATTCAATCTAATAGTCATATAGATGTAGAAAATATCTCTTAAAATGAGATATGAACATTCAGTATACAATATTGATTTTGTTCATTCATATTAGAAGTCATCGCCTCTATAACTCGAACTCAAATTTAAAGAATTTCATGTTTAATCTGTTTTCCTGTTTCCCGTCATTGTTTGTCTTTCCAGTTCATAGTTACACCAGTCACTTATTATTAGTTATTCACTCGAGTGGTTTTACAGTGGATATTAAAAATTCCTTCAATTGACGAAAAGTTAAAATTGATTTTTAAATTAGAGAAATGAGAAAGGAGTTGGGCGTTTGTTGCTAGTGAATTCCGAATTCCGCATAGTTCTCTTTCAACCATCCTAAAGAATAAAGAAAACATCGCAGGTGGAAGGCGGTAAGTCTACTTTTAGGCACCCTCAGAAAAAAGCGCAGTTCAGTTGAAAGTTATTTGATAAATTGGTACTGGGTATTTAATTTTCTGTATCAATGATTTTATATGTATGTACACACACATACCCATTAATGAAAAATATACGTAATGATTCCAACTTCAATTTTGTGTTCAATTTTCCCATTATATATATATGAATTATAAGTAGATTCCCATTATATATGAAGATAAGTAGAATGATAACCTCGATAATTCTTTGTTCTTAGTTGGACTATTTTTCAGGGTAGCTTGAAGATCGAGAATTGACTGTATAAACAAAAATACTTTCACCACTAAGAAGTAAAAAATAAAAATAATTTTTAGAAAAAAAAAAAAAAAAAAACCGACTTCAAGATTAAACCAACATATACAAACTTGAACTAAAAAAAAAAAATATTTTAATTGCTTCGAAACAAAAACCATTAAATGACAATCAACGAAATTATCGACACTTATATACCTATTCACAATTTATGATCATTTATTTTTGGAGTCGGTGCCAACCAAAACAAACAGAATTTGAAAAGAAATGGTAATTTTAAAGATCCTCCCACTATTTCATCACCGCCACACCGCTGCCTCCGGCCATTTGAAAGTGTATTGCAAAGGCAGGATTAAAGTTCTTCTTGGCTGGCACCGACTCCAAAAATAAATTATCATAAATTATGAATAGGTATATAAGTGTCGATAATTTCGTTGATTGTTGTCATTTAATGGTTTTTGTTTCGAAGCAATTCAAATATTATTTTTTTATTTTTTAGATCAACTTTGTATATGTAGGTTTAATCTTGAAGTCGGTTTTTTTTTTTTTCTAAAAATTATTTTTATATTTTGGTGAGAGTATTTTTTTTAGTGGTGAGATTCTCAATCTTTTTTGTTTATACTGTCAATTCTCAATCTTCAAGCTATAGACAAAGAAAGAATTCCACTTATATTCATATTATTTTTTAGTTGAAGTTTGTATATTGGTTTAATCTTGAAGCCTGTTTTTTTTTTTCTAAAAATTATTTTTTTATAATCGATTGTTAAGGTATTTCTTTATATTTACATATTATATGATTTTCTTTGTTTCTAACTTTTCATTATAGCAATGAAAGATAGTTTTGGTAATTTGAATTTATTATTTTGTCTTTGCTCTCAGGCTCAATACCCCCACTCCTCTAACCTGTTTCGACCATTGTTACTAATGGGTTTCCCAAATAATCAGTTTTTTATTATTTCAGATTGGCAATAATGGCCGACCTGAATTGGCCTTTCAATAATAGTTTCAGCTCATTAGGTTGTGTAAGTCTGTCAAAACACCTTAATCCATTTTTTTTTATGTATTTATTTTTTTACCAAGTGGATCTGGAGAAACAACAAAAGGTACCCTGCTGGAGAATAGTGGAACAGTTTGCTGAATTTCAGCTCATTTGGCTACGTCTGTGACACACTATTTCACATTTGTGCCGTTTGTTTGGCACCGATCGGAGATAACAAGGGAGTACTTGGATGAAACCGAGTTAAGGGAGAGGAAATTAAGCTGAAATAAATGCTATAACATTACAACGGTTGTTCATATCATCGACTCGCAAGGCCCGAAATAATACAAATAGTTTATTCACTCATTTTGCATAAAGTCGTGTTTGATTATTTCATAGTCACCTATTAGTATATCGCATGATTTCTTATAATTTTTTTTTTAGATGTGAATAGAATTGTAAATATTCAAAAACATTTATGTTAAGTATTTCACCGATTTTCGCTATTCATATTAATTACTCTAAGAGGGAGGCCACTTTCGAATGGGCCTGTGTTTCCTTCAGGACCTTTTAGGAATCTTAAATTAGTTAGGTCAAGGAATGAATGCAGTTTATTGCAAACGTTTATGTAACTATCAGCGAAAGCCGACAATATACGGCGCCTTAATCATGAATCTATTGAAGGTTAAAATTCGCAAGGTTCTTGTTATATCTGATGAGGAACATTCTCTAACAACACCTTGTGCAATCCACCCTCGGTTATAAAAGATTTAAAAGATAGAACGATTTTAATGGATGGTGATTAAATGTTTAGAAATCTTTATGGAACAGACTGAATTTAATCAGATGGTGTTAATACAACTGTTGTGAACATTGTCAGAATTAGGCACATTAAGACAGGCTACCACTAAAAGTTATCGTTATTGTTACATTTTTCGTTATTTTTTAATCAATATATAATTTATTGATGATGTATTTATTGACTGTGGAACTTAAAGAGATGTAGGTAGTTAGGGTGTGCGTTTATAGAAACAGAATTAAAATATAAATTTTAATTTATTGTGCCGACGAATTGAGCTATTATTTATTCAGCCAACAATGTAAGCCTCCATCATGGCTAGAAGATAAGCAAATAAATATATATTACAACAAAAATGGAGTTAGTTTAAAAAAGAAGATAAGAAAAGAAAACAGTAAAACAGTGAAAATAAAAAATAATGTGTTACAAAAATAAGAAAAATAAATTGAAATAAATAAATGAAATATTTTGATTTTGTGAAGATAAAAAAAGCTTATTATTTTTTTTATAAGCCCTGATAAAGGCTTTCATTGTAGGTCGAAATGTCGGCACCATAAACTAAAATTTATATTTTAAATGTGTTTCCATGACTGCAAACACTATTTACGTACATCTTTAAGGAATAAATAAATTTTATCTCATTTTTGAAAGAAGTTCTGTAATGTGGACTGATCAAGGATATTACTAATTAATTTTCTATTTTTATTTTCCTTCTACTACTTTACTAAAAATATTTCAGAAAAATCACTCACTCTAATGTATTTAATAATAAAACCCATTTTTAGGGGCAACAAACTATAGTATAGGGTATACCCTTATACTATAAAGCGGCCCCAGCTAGCTAGGTACGAGATTTAGGTGGAGAGGATGAGTAACACTTCTGAACGACTTGGAGTATTTTCATGAACTTCAGTTCACATTTTTCATGGGTTCACTCTACTTCACTAACATTACTCTGAGGTTAACTTGAACTCCCAATCCTTTTTCTCAAAGCACCAGAGAGAAAGAGATGAGGTGCTCCACCTTAGACCAATCAACTAATTAGAAGTATATTGAGGATATGTTTCTTTGGAGTGTTAGGGAATAATCAAGAGGATTATGAAGCAACCACTAAATGGGTCGTACCCACCTTTCTCTCAATTCGCTTAGTTTTTAATGGTTTACAACCATTTTATAACATTCCCCGGCTGCTATGTACTGGAGCTTGCCAATCATGTGATAGCCTGCACCAACACTGTGAACAAAACTACTCAAGAATGCAGGGCTCCATGATCTGTCAATGTTAGACCTCTTAGGATTGGTACGCAGCATGATTTTTATCAGAATTGAGAAACTTATCTAAATCACCAGCTTTATAGAAAAATTACTAAATGGCATTCTTCAGTCAGTAGACCGAAAAATGATTTATTGATTCCGAATGTTTTATATCATATTTGGTGCTTAAAAGAAAACCTTAATGCAACTCCATTTCTTACTGCAACTGAAGAAATTAAAGCAACACTAACTCCTTACACTGATCACGAAAAACATTCGTGCCCAAGTCGTGTTCCTTCCTCCTAATCTAATCATTCTTTGTGCTATGTTACAATACCGTTCACGTTTTACCGTGACTTATAACCCTGTAGGCAAATTAACCGGGTGGCTTTTTCACTGTTTTCTTAAGTTAACTTCATAATACTGATAACAAGATAACTTCATAACTGTTTTCTTAAGTTCAGTTCATTGACACATCATTGAATTTATAAATAGTTGTAAAGTAGCCGTATCCAAAACTAATAAATCGCTTCTACTTTACAAAAGATGCATAAAAAAAACATAAATGACTATAGATAACCTTTCCCCTCCCCTCACCTCTTTCCTTGCTATGATGACCCTTTTGAAGCATCCTCTTCAAGATCTTTATTCAATTATGTATACCTAATAATAAATATACTTGTTGTTAAAAAGTTTTGATAAGAAATAAAATATTTAAAAATACAACCATTTCGATAAAATTATAAAATTGAATTACAGCTTTTATATATATTCTTTTACTAAAATAAATTTACTGTAAATAGGCGGAATACAATACAAAATAATGACATGTTTAAACTTGTAGAGGAACTACCCATTGGTAGTACTCAAATGATATATATACAACAGAAGATCCCAAGGCCATCTTCTTTTCAGATACCTCGGAGGATTGCCAGGAATGGAATGGGAAGCAAGTTGTGCAACAAGTGGATTTGGATGAGTATTAAGTTTATTATGAAACGAAAGGTATCTGGTTCGTGCAAAATCATCGACATATAGGATATGAAGGTCATTTTGGATCAGTAAATTTGTGACAAAGTAAGGAGCATTAAGGATTTTACAAAGGATTTTGTATTGGAGTGATTGGATGCGGGAAAAATTCGATGGTATGGTAGATCCCAATATATCGCAAGTCAAAAAAGGTCTTATAATTGTCATATAGATGATTTTTTTTTTGTTGCGAATCCAAAGATTTGAACGTTTGCCAAGTAAGTGTTAGAACAGTCAAAATCAACGTGCAGCTGGTACCTGGTGGCAGCCTGGTACCAAAATCTCTCACGCAGACAGATGAGTAGGCTGGCAACAATTCAGCGTAATTCTCTGCTGCGAGTCCCTAGGGCGCACCGATCAGTGTCTCATGAGGGGGTCCAGGTCTTAGCAGGAGGGGTACCTCTTGATCTTGTACTACAAGAAGATGGTTTTAAATTTAAAATGAAAAGGGAAGGCTCGGTGGGACTACCAAATAATCTCCAGTCTCAGATCGACGCAAATCCAAGGAAATGGTTGGAGATAATCCGAGAGTAAACGATAGAAGAATGGAACAGGCGGTGGGTAACAACCCCGAAAGGGGCTACTCTTAGAAAATATTTCCCCACTGTTAGGTCACGTCTTCAAGCAACTTGGGTACTCCCGGATTACTGGATCTCACAGTTTCTCACAGGGCACGAGGGCTTTCGAGCCAAGCTCCAGAAACATGGTAAAAATATTGACCCGCTTTGTCCCAGCTGTGGTGTACCGGAGACCGCTGAACATGTGGTAATTTCATGCGCTGCCTTTGAGGCATTGAGAGCCAAGCTACAGAGAGAAACAGGGCTGTATGTTCTAACGGAGAGTGATTTCCCTCAACTAGTATCAGCTGACAACTACCCGTATTACAAAAGTTTTGTGTATGGTTGGAAAACTGAAGTGGGGTAGAGCACTTCAACCTAGGAAGAAGGGGCCACGCCCCAGAAAGAACCCTGGACAGGAATGATGCTGACGACAACCCCATCACCAAATAAAGCCTATATAAACGAAAATGTAAAGCTATAAAATTAAAAAAAAAAAAAAGGTATGTTGTTATTTTAAAGTAGTATGTAGTTATTTTTATTATGTATTATAGTATGTAATAGTTAGTATGTAGTTAATTTTAATATAGTGTGTTGTATTAAATAGTATTAGATATAAGGTATATTGTATTAAACACAAGTATGTAGTTATGTAAAGCGCTTAATGTATTTTAAATATTAAATGTTATTTTAAACGCGTAGTGTAATCTTGAAATGTTAAATGTTAAATGTAATATTGAAATGTTCTGTTAAATGTTTAAGAAAATTTATTCTTGCAATGTTAAAAGTAATATTGAAATGTTATGTTAAACTGTTAAAACCAGCAGTGATGGCTACAAGCCATCCCTGCAAAACCCGTGTAGCCGAGAGGCAAGGAAGGGAAATAAATAAATAAAAATAAATAAAAAAAAGTGCAGTTTCTTGTTTTTTCCATCTTATATGAGGGTTCCAGATAAGTCTCTTGTCCAGATAAAATCCGAAGTATTGATGAAATTATTAACAATTATTAACTGTCCAACATTATTTAACGGTACTCCATTAAAAGATACAGGCGGACACGATGAGGCATGTTTTGGACTCAGGATAAAGATTATTTGCCTGGGATTTATCTTAACTCTCCAGTTATGACACCATTCTTTAAGAAATTGTAGTAGAATTTAAATATATAAATTTGAAGTACGTACAGTATATTTGAATAATATGAAGAAAAAAAAACACTGTACAACTACGATCCATGAAGAATCTTAGGTTAAGTACTTACGTAAGAAAGTACTGTTGACTGCGTTTTTTTGTGGTTCTGAAAATGATTTCCGCCGAAATCACTCTAAACCTCCAGGTTTTTCCTCAAGTGAAGGTGCCCACTTTATAGAGGCTGGGTGTGACCCAGGAAGGTCTTCCGATCTCCAAGTCGATCCTCGGCTTGAATAACAGATTATAAAGTAAAAATAATTATTTAAGGAAAAGGACATAAATTTGGTCATAGGCATCCAGTTTGTTTCAAGAAAATATCTTCCTGAAAAAACTATGTGATAAAACCTCAATTCGAACATTAATATAAAAATAAGCAATACTCATTACTGTCGAGAAATACCATACCTACAACATACACAGAACCGAAATATAACGTAATCGAAAATATTAAATAAAATCCAGCAATATGTTATCCCTTTGTTTCATTATAAAATAACTGTTAATATAAAAGTCAGAAAAATATTGATATTTCATCAATCCTATAACCACAAACTGTGAATTTAATTGTCATTATCTTCAGCTAGGAAAACTAGGAGAGAAAGGTGAAGGTAGAAAGTGTGTAATTGCGGGAGGCAAAAGATGCACCATTTTGATAAATGACCTGAATTCACCAAATTATTTCGTATTCCAACTAGAAAGTTTCACTATCTAAAAAATAAGGGATTCCAACTATTTTTACAGTGTTAAGTATTGATGATTTTAATTCAATGCTTATAAGTACTAGCAAATATATGCCAAATTTACTATTATCAATATAAACAAAAATTGGAGTCAATGATATTTTTTTTAGTTCTGTTACCGACAGACATACAATCGATAGTAAACCGTTTGTTTTACGTTTTTAACATATTTGTTTGTGAGTTGAATATTCCCGCCTATAATGTGTTCTAAAGTAGAATGGGAGACAACACTTTCTCAACAGTATTTCTTTTTAAACAAATATTAAATTATGCTACTCACGAGATCGATGAGCAATAAAGATGATAAATGTGTGAATCCAAACTATATTTTCCTACAAAATTTAATAAACATAATAATATCAAAATGGAGTTAATGAAGAAAAAAAAATCATTAACAATGATCTCCAACCTGAAACAAGAATAGCCTAAGGGTAAAAAAAAACAACAAAAAAAAAAACAAGAGAAATAAAAACAAACAAAAACGCGCCCATTGACACATTCAGAAACTAATCCCTAATGAAAATTATCAAAGACTAAATAAATACATGATACTCATCAAAATTAATATCAACCGCTGCCTTATCTGATAAATTAAATCAGAATTAAACCTTTATATATTTTTTAGTCATTTATTATATGTATATAAATTTATATACAAATTAAAGAAAATCAATATCAAAATATTAAAAATACATCATAATTCATAAATATATCTGTAGCTATATACAATGTTTATACAACTTTTGAACTCATAACTGAGCCTGTCTTCTTCCCAACAGGTGGATGACAATATGGGAGGGCTTTAATGGATAAGCTTGTCATTACCAAAATACCTTATGCATATATACATTAGCTCTTTGTGTTATCTGTTATATCCTTCCAGAATTATGTGAACGGCTGTTATGGAATTCGGAGGAATATTTAAGTTTCTGTTAAAAAATCAATAACTCATTTGATCTATACTTTTTCAGTGGTCTCTCGACTAATTTTTAAAAAATGTCTTTCTGATGATGTTTCTTTTTTGAGGCTGAAGTTCTCCTTCCAAGACAGGAAGAACGGGTTATCCTAAAGGTTACTAACCTATTCAAGCCAGAGCGAGAAGAATTGAACCCACGATCTTCTGTACCAAGCATTCTGAGACTCTCTTACCAACGCGCTCGGTCATCGTGGTCTACTTTCTGTTGTAGTCAAACTCAATTTTAAATGGGCATTTTTTTCTCTGTAACTGTTGAACTTTTTTAGTAATAGAGGAAAAATCGGGCACTGGTGTAAATATGGGCACCTCTCCCTATTGGCTTAGGAAGATATTGAAAACTGGCGGCGAGGACTGCCTATGATACCATTTGCTACTAAAAGATAGCAGTGAGCAGTTGGAACCATTCTTTCAACCAGTGTGGATGCATCATGAGTTATTTTGCAAATTAGTGTTGTTTCTGGACTTTTGAGACATGTGAAATCGTTTTCGTTTCATGTCTTTGTGTTTATTTAAAAATAATTTCACAATGATATCTGGAAAGCGGAGATCTTAAGCTACTTTTTGAAGCAGACCTTTAGTCACGCACGCTTTAAGGTTACATGTGATAGTGGTCACCTTTCTTAGGTGGAGTTGGTGTAAATATTGACACCCTTTCTTAGGGTAAATATAGATCACCATTTCCCCGGGAACTTCGACATACCTCTTGTTAGTTGTAACAACTTGCATCTCTTGTGATGGAAAGTTCTCTGAAGAAACTCGAGGAGAGTTGTGGGTAAAATATTTCCAAATGTAGGAACTTAAATCGTGCCGGGGCTGAAAGAGCGAGTTCTGTAAAAAAAAAAAATTCTGTGATAAATAAACTCTCTACCGTTTTGAATTGTTTTATCCTGTTTTAAACTATTTTTGGTGACTTTTTTTAAGAAAGCCCATATTTACACCCCAATTTTCCTGGTGCTATTTTGGAAGCTTTTTGTATATCGTCGTTTGAAATGAAATAATTGATGTTAATCATTGTTTTACGTTATCTCATTTAGGAAACTTGTTATAGTTGTTAATGAAAGACAAAAATCTAGAATTTCTCATGTTAAAAGTAACTCTAAATAAAAAAGGAAACAGGGTCCCCATATTTACAGGGGCCTTTTCTTCTATATTATTGGTATGCAACGGATTTTTATTATATAGACGACAAAAAATTAATTTATTTATTTTAGGAATGATTTGCGCTTAAAATAAGGACCATAAATGGAAAAATTTATATTCCCGAAATTTTGAGGTTTTATTTGTATTACTTTGATTATCTTTTCTTTCATGCCTATTGTTCATCAATCCAACAGATGGTGTTCAACCTGAAGGGTAATGACGTTACAACATGGAACCTTAACCACAGGCAAATGTCTTCAGATTGATTTACAAATAGTGGTTCCTTTCGTGTGTATTGCTACATTAAATTTGACGCAATGAGTACTGACCAGAAAGGCTGGATTGGTGGATAATTTTGCCTAACTTAATAATAATAACTGGAAGGAATCTGATGCGGTGAAGGGAATAGTAATAGTTCCTATCCATTCTTGATGACTTCTTCCCTCCATGTTTCTTAACATCTGCTGTAATTCGGAACAATATCTACTTATCAGTTTTTGATGTTTGTTCGTTTCCATTTCATTTTTTTTTTTTTTTTTTTAATCTGTGATACATTGGAAATTTTAAGAAATAAATTTATCCATATTTTCCATTTGATACAGTAGTACCATAAATCATTTGTAGATAACCCTTCCAGATTGACATAAATATAATATTATATGTAATATTAAGTTATTTTGTCATTGTAAAAAAACAAAAAACAATTCATATAGGGCCATCATCAAGAGAGAAATACTTTTCCTGCTTCTGCTACTTCTCAGACTGCGCTTACGGTTTCAAGCTCTTCAACTACTTATTTTTCATCTACTTTGATTCAACCTAATATTGTAACTACCCAACCTTCTCCGCATTTTCATCCTCCTTCTATTGAATCCAACATATCCTTCTCCCATTTAAAATCTACATTTCCCCATCATATTCCCCATTTCAACCTCCTTTGTCGTCTTCAAAAAGCTCTTGTTGTGAAAATTGAACAAAGGATCTTTCTTCTCAAATGCCGCTCCCATTCTCTCTTTCCTAAATTTATAGATAACTCATTTCACACCTTCACTATTTCCAAACCTCCTCAAAGCTGGCATATTCTGCCTTTAAATTTAAAAAATCTTTATTGAACCTTAAAATATGCGAAATTATCCTTGATATACACAATATCAATAAAAAAAATATCATCCCTTACTCTCATTCTAAGTTCTGATATTGATAATCATATAATGATCAGTTTAAATAAGTTTATAACCAATATTTCCCATACTGTTAAAGCCCAAAAAAAGCTACAACTAATCAATAAATTTAATCAACTTTATGATATTTCCCTTCGCCATAAAGTTTACCCTAAAGGGGATGATAGCTGGGTTCAAAATAATTCTTCTTTTGAAATTCCCGCTCCTGTGTCTAACATTCTCAGTTTAGGTCCCAATTTTGTTACTCCCCAGTCTAAAGTTAGCCACCTTCCTCAATTAATCAGTGACCATGAATATATTTACAGAGATGACCTTCTTAGATGCAGTGATGAAGAGAGAGAATTGTCTCGTATTACCGTCAGTAACATGATATCTAACCACCTTCAGCACCCACCTTCCCAAATGTCCACCCTTTCTCCTCTTTTCTTTAAAGTTTTATCTTTCACCCAATCCTTTCCTAAATCCAATGATCCCATTGTTGTTACTAAAGCTAATAAAGGTAACAAGACTGTGATCATGAACAGATCCGATTATCATGACAAGATGCAACACCTCCTCTCTGATCCTTCCACATATCTCCCAACCAAATGGGACCCTACCCCTTCCCTCATAACCAAATTTAACCATCATATTAAAACCTTATTAGAATCTAAACAAATTAATTATCCGACTTATAGAAACCTCATTTTCTATAATTCCGTAGCTCCCAGTTTCTATGGTCTTCCTAAAATTCACAAATCCGACACCCCGCTTCGTCCTATTACCTCTAATATCAATTCCCTGTCTCTCAGTAAATTCCTTCTCCCCTCCCTTTAAATCCTGAGCCACGATAATCCTGATATCCACAGTTCCTTCCACTTACGTGAAATATTACTTTCCTTTAATATTCCCGATAACTTTAACCTGGTCTCCTTAGATGTTGAAAACCTATTTACTAACATACCCATAGATAACGCTCTCCTCATTATTAACAATCACTGGTCATGCATCGAACCTCACACTCCTCTTAATCGTTCATCTTACTTAAAATCCTTAGAACTATGTTGCAAATCCGGCTACCTATCCTACAAAAATGAGTTTTATTACCAAATCTCCGGTCTTGACATGGGTAATCCTCTTGTTCCTGGCATATCCAACATCGTCCTAAATGACCTCCTTAACTCCATTTTACCCTTATTCCCTACTGATATCGCCTTTATCAAAAAATATGTTGATGACCTATTCCTTGTCCTCAACCCTGATAAAATTCCCTCTATCCTTTCCGCATTCAACTCTTTTCACCCTCGTCTCCGCTTTACTATCGAACGGGAAATCAATAATTCGCTCCCTTTCCTTGATCTTCTAGTTATCAGAAATCCTGACCACTCCATATCCACCGAATGGTACACCAAACCCACCTACTCTGGTAGACTTTTGAACTTTCATTCCCAACACCCTTACCATCCAAAAATTAATGTCGCCAAGAACCTCATCCATCGCTGCCTCTCCCTATCTGATACCCAATATCATAATACCAACACATTACGCATCAAAAAAATCCTCCAGGCTAACAGTTTCCCACCACTTACCATTAACATACTCCTTTCCAATTACCTCGATCATTCGACCTCTACCCTTTCCGCCTCAAACTCCACCGCATCTTCATCCCCGTTATTACTATACAGAGAGAGAGAATTGTTATATTCTACCTTATATCCCCTTCCTTTCTGATAACATTCAAAAAACTCTCCGCTCTACCTTTCCTAACCTACGCCTAGGCCTGAAATCCCACAACAAACTCAACTACATCTATACTAACCTCAAAGATCCCATCCCTATCCAATTGTCAGTCCTCATATATTGGCCAAACCAAAAACCACCTTAAAACCCGCATCTCCCAACAAAAACTCTCTATTTCTTCCAAAAATTCCTCTGCCACCAAGCTCTGGGAACATGCCATATCCTAAAACCATACCTTTGATTTCGAAAAAACTTATATTCTTGCCACGGTCCCTAACATAGTAGTAAACGTTTATTATCCGAATCTATTTATATCCATCTCGAACCTAATCCCTTCAACCACAATAGTGACAAAGAGTACATTTCCCATACTTATTCCCAAGTCTTTAACCTTATTAAAAAACAATAACCTTCCCTTCGGTCCTTTCCGTCTCTTTTTGTAATTTTGACTTTATATTGTTATGTCTATTTGCTTCATTTTGTTATTTTTCTGTATCATTTTATAATTGTGCTGCACCCTGATCATGATGGCATTGGCATTATTGTATTTATCTCTTTTATTCTGTTTGTATTTATTTGTTATTTTGTTATCTTATAGTCTCTCTGTTGTTCATTTTTCTTTTATATTTTTGTTGCATTTTCATTGTTTCATTTTCCTATTCTGTATCCATGTGTCCCGCGCCTTTTATCCCTTTTACCTACCCAGCTATTCTTACCGTTTCACATCAGTCATCGTCCTTCTCCTCACAAGTGTGGTTCGTTTGGTAAGCGTTCTTTGATATTTTTTTCCTTTTACTTTTATCTTTCCACTTTTATTTTCCTCCACCTTCATTTTTTTATCCGTTTCTTTTCTTTTATCACCTTCTACATTATTTCCCTCGTTCTTTCCCATTTCCATTTGTCATCTGTTTTTCGGTCTGTTATTTTTGTCACATCTGGTAACGTTGGCACGTATTAAAGAATTCCTTCTTAGACGTGGTGTTACTTTGATTGCATCCCTGATCATCTTCTTTTCCATTCATCATAACAGTCAACTATGCTTTTATCATTAACAATTCATATAACTCATGATGTATCTATTTAAAGAGTTAGTTTTAAAATGCATTTTAATTTTGTTTTATCGGTGCATGTTGATAAGTAAGGATGATAAGCCCTTCTAAATCTTACTTCGACAATACCACTGTTGGAACATTATAGAAGATACATATGTAAGATGTAGTTGGGAATAAGTAAAAAAAAAGGCAATGTTTGCTATAATCATATATATATATATATATATATATATATATTTCTTCTTCCACCGAAGCCAAACTATACAAAACTTACAAGAAACAGTTGGCAGAATTCGCATTAGCAATTGGAAAATAAACGATATACATCAAGAAAGAAGACCACCCCGCATCAAAAACAAGATGAACAATAGAAGACATCTGTTGAAAAATCAACTTGTCTGCATGTTATATTTCTATTTCTTTTTATTTATTTTATCAATCTATTTTATTTCTCTATTGTATTTTTATTTTATTTTAATTTCTTTTTGTTTAACTATGGAATTACTGCCTTTGGGTATTTAAATTATTGTTATATTTTTTCTTTTTCTTTTCCCTAAGTGTTTATTTTAACTTCAATCAAGAACTTCGCTATTTTTGTAATTTATCTAATTAAAAAAAATATTACACCTGCTTATTACAGGTAGTATGCTAATTTGCATGGAACTTGTAAAATTATTTGTAATTTACGTTATCAATTAGCAAAATCGTTTTTACTAAAATCAAATTCTAATAAAATTGACCAGACAAATATTGAGGAAGAAATAATTGCAGAAATGACACGCATAACCACTGTTTCAATTTCGAAAAAAATTACCAAGGCAGTAATAAAAGCATTCAATATGTTATTTCCAAAATTTGGTAGTAAGCCACATACAACAGAAAACCACCGCACAGTGGAACAAAGATTTATCAATACTAAGAAAACAGACCTATAAGCTTCGAAAATTATATCAGAAAACGAAAATAGACAATGCCGAACGAGAAGTAAGAAGAAAGAAGTATATAAACAGCAAGAGAAGTTACGAAAAGCTCATCAAAAAATCTAAATCAAAGTCATGGAGAGAGTATACAGCGAATAGCACTGCATGGGAATGGCCTTATAAATCTGCTGTCAACAAACTAAAGTCAATGAGCTTGCTTCAGACAACAGTAGATGATCGGGGTAATTACACCACTGACACTCATGAAACCCTTACACAAATTCTGAAAAATATAATAAAAAATGATCGGATAGATAATGATACCGAAGAACATACAATGATAAGAAATCATATCAACACTCCACCTTCTTGTAGGGATGATTTCCCACTTGAGGAGGGAGAAATAATGAATATTATTAAAAGCTTAGAAATAAAATTCGGTGGGAATCGACAAAATCAGTCCCATTATTCCTATTAAAATATTTGAACATTTTACCAAATTAATGGTTGAATTGTATAAACTTTTTTACCAAAGGAAAGAGTTTCCAACCAATTGGAAAGAAGGAAGGCTAGTTTTAATTCCTAAAGCAGATCGGATATCCCATAGACCTCTAAGCATGCCACCAGTATTGGGCAAGGTACTAGAGAAACTGTTAAAACACCGACTCATGCACTTCCTCTCATCTAATGAAATCATTAACAAGCAACAATTTGCTTTCCAACATCAGAGCGGTACTGATAACGCTTTACAAGCACTTACAAAAAACATTTCGAAGAATTACAGTCTACTACAAATACTATATTAATACGGCTTGGGCGATGGGCTAGAAGCAACAAATTAACGTTTAATACTGAAAAGTCAAAATCTATAATCTTTTCGCGAAAAAGAGAAATCCCGGCATTGGAAATAAAATTAAACTCTATAAAATTAATTCAACAAGACACTATTCGATATCTTGGTATAACGTTCGACAGGAAACATAACTGGAACCGACATATTGACAATGTCTATAATTACTCACTGCTAACTATCAACAAACTCGCCATTGCAGCAAGAGCCACATGGGGTCTCAGATCAGAAGTCCTAAAAGTAATATATGATGCTGCATTAGTCCCCAAATTATTGTATGGAATCCACGTTTGGCATGAGCTTATGAACAAGAAAAGAAACCTGAACAAACTTAAAAGGCTGCAAAGACTCATAGCCATAAAAATATGTAAAGGGTATAAAACGCTCTCATTTGAGGCAGCTATCTTTCTTGCTGGACTATTACCTGTCAATTTAAAAATAGAGGAAAAAATAGAATTGTTTAATATTAAAAAACTACTAACTGACTTCAGACATCTAACACATAACGATATTGAACTTCACATTCACTCTAAATTATGGCTTCACCCCTGTTCATATGTACATATCCAATACCAAAAGAAAACAAACAACATAGACATCACAGACATATACACGGACGGTAGCAAGGATGAAG
Source organism: Euschistus heros (assembly GCA_003667255.2). Taxonomy (NCBI): domain Eukaryota; kingdom Metazoa; phylum Arthropoda; class Insecta; order Hemiptera; family Pentatomidae; genus Euschistus; species Euschistus heros. The sequence goes on from RCWM02000227.1 coordinate 1,377,659, forward strand.
ATAACGTAGGCTGCGCTTGGTTCTATAGTGATAGGCAAGGGAACATAATGGAAGAGCAATACAAACTTGCTCCGTGGTGTTCAAACAATCAAGCCGAGAAACTAGCTGTATCAAAATCGCTTGAATATCTGTTTGCAAACCCCTCACATTCTCTCTCTAACATAATCATTCACACAGACAACATGAACGTTCTACACTCTTTAAGTAACATAAACATACATGACCCACTGACGGAGGAAATCAGGAAAAATATTTTCAAACTAATGACCTTAAAAGAATCTGTTAGGCTAAAATGGGTGAAAGGGCATGCTGGTGACGAGGGCAACGAAAGAGCTGACCGATTAGCCAAAGAGTCAGCTACCGCCTTCTTACAGCAAGGCTCCGATCTCACATCTCAGGGCGCTGATTACTAAAGATTTGGTCAATAAATGGAACATTTTATGGCAAAACTCAAGCAAATCACCAAGCCTACACAAATTCATTCCAAAAATAACACTACATAATCACAAACAGCTACATAGTAACAATTATAAATTGACACAATTTCTCACAGAACGCGGCAACACCAAATCCTACCTAACACGCTTTAATATCATACTAACTGACACATGTGACGATGACGGTCAAATCCAAAATTTTAGGCATATTCTTTATGATTGTAAATTATTTGACAGACAAAGGTACAAATTAATGCAAAGTCTAATTTTAAAAAATGGTTCGTGGTCTGAGACAGAACATATACTTTTTACTAAATTCAGAAATGATTTAATCAAATTCATCAAAGATATCGATTTTGATTTGATTCACTGACAAACCTATATGCTTATTAAGTTTTATTTATTTTTCGATATTATTTTTTGTTTAAATATTAATCGTTTATTTGCTCTTTAAATTAATATTTATTTATTTATTTTTTTTAATGTTATGATTTTTTTTTTACAACCACACAAAGCTCATACAATTTCAAAATTCATTACATCATTGTAACAACACGCAAATAAACTGTTGGTTAAATACAATCACTCATATGTAAAATAATATAATGTAACACATATCATACATGTACTATGCATGTAACGGCATGGAACATGTAAAAAACATTAATATTAATTAATTTTATATATATATATATATATATATATATATATATATATATATATATATATATATATATATATATATATATATATTAGCCAATGTTTCGGCTTACTTTGATAGTCATCATCAGGGCTAAAATCAATTACAGAAATAAAATAAAAATAATTAAATAAATAAAATTAGGAATCATGGTATGTAAAAATTTGACATTATTGTAAGTAAAGAGATGTCAAAAATAAAATCCAGTAAAATAAATAAGATGTAAGATGTTCAAAAGAGAAGTTATGAGATAAGAAGGATTTGTAAATAAGGAAACAGAGTTGTTATAATTAAAAATATACCAGAAAGAAAAACATAATTATAAACTCAAACAATCAATCAGTCAAATTTTGTTTAATTTTCGGTTCAACGTAAAATGTTATACACGAATTGTAATTATAAACTAAAACTAAAAAAAAAAAAAAATTACATCTTATAGTTTTAGTTTTTAATTATTTTTTTTTTCTTTCTAGTATATTTTTAATTAAAACTTAATTCTGTTTCCTTATTTACTAATAGTTCCTACTTGTCTTATAACTTCTGTTTTGATTTTACTGTATTTTATTTTTGGTATCTCTTTATGTAATAATAACATCAATTTTTATATATCATAATTTCTATTGTTTATTCACCCTATTATATTTCATTTTACTTTATCAATATTAGATAATTGTCACAATATTGTGTACTTTATCAAATACACAGAAGATACAGTTCATAAAGCCGTATAAAAATACTAGCTATATTTTTATAATTATTTGGTTATTTCACTACATAGATTTTATTTAAGAGTGATATATCTATGAATTTTAATATAAATCTAGTACCTTGCAATAAAAAATCAAGGGACGAGAAAAATATTAAACTAACAAAATATGCAGTAATTTTGCTATAACAGAAAAAATCCGGTATCCAATTTAAAACCATATTCTATCTCCTTAAATCGTTTATTTAGATAATAAAAACAAACAATGAACATTGAGAGGGTTTCTATTGTAAATCTTTTTGTCTTCGTTATGTGTTTCGATGAAAAATCAAACGTCCTAATAAATAATCTTACTTAATGTTAAACATTTGTTTAGCCTAAGTAAGATTAAATGATCAAAAATTGTATCGAAATCAATTGATGCTTTTATTGTGAACCGTTGGAAGCTGCAGTAGGTAGCGGTACTTTTCAAATTGCATCAAATGCAACGAGTCTCAAGACGTCGGATTCACCGTAATCTCGTCCTACAGTTAGGGCACCGACTTTCTCCACTGCTGCTTCAAAAATACCGTTTTCATCCGACGTGAGTACATTTTCTGGAGTGTACTTTTCTAACTATAAAGTAGACTTTCATCGCAGAATTCATATTTTTCGCTAAAGTAAAAGACATATGATGAAAAGAAGAGAAATACCCTACAATTAAAAAAATCGATTAGGTTAACGGAATTACAAAAACCCGTGGTTCTAAAACGGCAAATGAAGGGAAAAAAATCTATTTCTCCCTGACTGGAAAAACAATAGATCACGGGGATATGTCTGTCTATAATCTTCTGATTTTCCCAATTTACATTTTATAATTAAAAGGATTAAACTACTTAAATTGAACAATAAATGGTCGTCGAGAGAAAAAAGCGGTTTCAAATGCGACTTTTTTCATACAAACTGATATGTTTCCTAACGGTAGGTCCTAGCAACAAGTGTTATACGACCAAAAGTTTTCTCGATTATGTTTCTGACAAGGAAACTGTGGTCAAATTTTCGATCAGAGCAACACCAACAGGGCTAGAGCGTATCAAAAAAGACCCAATATTTAAAAAAATGTAGAAAAACGTGATTTTATCATTCAAAGCAATATACGAGTAGCTCCTAAATGGTAGGTCCTATCGACCAATGTTATGTAACAAAAAGTATTCTCCATTAAATTTCTGACCAGCAAACTCCCGTCAGATTTTCGATCATAGCAACACTATCAAGATAGCAATCATAGCCGATTAAAATGTTACATTTTTGAATGTGAAAAAACGTTACACTTGTAGAATATTAAATGTCATATTCATGTAAAAAAAATAATAAAGAAAAAAAGAAGGATCCTTTACAACTATAGTTATTTATTATTTTCTAAACTTTAGAACGCACAGGCTGAATCTTTGAGTTCACTCTTCAAATAATTATTTATTGAATGATGTATAAAACAGAATGTGGTAGGGAATTATCAAACATTGACACGTAATCGTCCCCATGGAGCAAATGTCTTTCCAAATGAACCTCCTGAAAGTACCTCAGTACAGTACAAACATACATTCCGTAGCGTAATTATTTCGGGCACGGGGATAGTTTATTCTACCCCATTCTAAAAATGACTAATATTGCCGGTGGTATTGCACGTAGACCTTTGCGCTGGGAATGTCCCTAAGAATGAGTCGTATTTTGTCAATATCTGAACTGGCCCTGCCGGATTTAAAGAGCTTCTCTCTTCCTAAGTTTAAATTTCAACTTTCTTCTCATTGTCCTCACCGCGTACGCTGATGACACATGTGTGCTATCAGTGAATAATTATACTTTCATTGCCTCCCAAACACTCCAATCTCATACCATAAATCTTCAAGAATGGTGCCGAAATTGGAGACTAAATAAGCCCAAACAAATCACATCGAACAACCTTTACCCTTTGAACGTAAACCTACTACTTCTTCTCAACAGTATCCTATAATGATATTCCATTAATCTCTATTGAACGACTTACTTGAAACCCACACACAAAACTAAAACGACAAGACACTGTTTGTTGTTTTCGATTTCTTCAACAAACGTTCAAACCTTCTGGTCAATTACAAGAGACTCATTTACATGATAGTAATTAGACTTATTTAGATATACGGAACTGAGTTTTGGGGCTCCACTGAACCATCCAATTCTTCTCGTATTAAATCGTTGCAATCCAAAATCCATCGAAAAATACTGAATGTCCCTTATTTTGTTACAAACAAATTTATCAACAACATAAATTTACCACATGTGTTGATTTAGCCCAAACCAGATTACCCATCCTTTAACAGTAAACTCCATAACCATTCAAATACACCACTATCACGACTTCTATTCTAGATAATCCTGTTAGAGAGTTGAAAAGAAGATGTACTCGGGACCATCTATTATAGAACTTTATAAGTGCTACCAATAGGTAGTTTCTTTATATACAGGGTGAGTATCTCTTAGTGTATAAAAAAAAATTGGGTGAAACTATATCAAACATGTAGCAAAATGCCGCAGATCTCATCTTTCTATTCCAATCCTTTGCAGATATATGATAAAACAAAAACTTTTTTGTGGAAACCACGTTTTTTTCTAAAAGCTGTAATATCTCCATTTTCTTAAATATTTTTCAAATTTTGACCACATTTTCGGATTTAGCATTAAATTTTCTATAATAGTTGAGTACCTGTAACCTTGAATTTTACAAACTTAGTATCTAAAGAACAGCTTGATCTCCACCTTATTTGGGAAAGTCACAATGTCTTATATTACTTGAACGCTCACCGTTTTTTGAAAAAACTATCCAAAAACGTCAAATCTCACAAAAACTTGAAAATTTAATAAGCTTTCGAATGATATGTTAAACGTAACGATTTTGTTTCGATTTTATTGAGAAATTCGCTTTTGAAACCGAAAAAACATGGTGTTCTCAATTGGGATACAAATCAGTTACTTGTGTAAATAAAACATTATGACAATCCCTTGATGGAAATGTGAATTTTAAACATAATAAACTCTTCATTGGATTAAAAAGCATAGAAAAAAATTATTGTTTAATAGAAAATAAAGGAAAACTATCGCTTTATTGACCAGATCAGAAGATCTTATGTTATTACATTTATTTATTTATTACTGTGATTTAGGATTTTATTTTATTAAATTTTCAATGTAAGGTTTAAAACTCAGTGATAAGGAACCTAGACCACAATTTTGCTATTAGCTTCTGAATGCAGATGGATTAAACAATACCACTTTTTGAGATGAATTTTGACAAATTGAATGAAATGGACAGATGAGTCTGTTTTTACCGGGGAAGGCATTTCTACCGTTCCATGTGGAGTATAGTTAGTTTATTCATCTTTGTATTGCTATCGAATAGTGTTTGTATTGCAGTCGAAAATCATAGTTTGCCCAACAGATAAGATTACTAAGATTACCACAACTTCATCACGATATTCCATCTAAGTTCGGCAAAATATGGTTTTCCAACACCATGGTGCTCCTCCACATTATTCAAAAGCAATACAAATATAAACCAACGATATATATGATAGGTAGAAATGCCTTCCCCTCTAAAAACAGTCTCATCTGCCCACAAAATTCACCTCAAAAATTCTTCAACACAACCTGCAATCAGAAGCTAACCGCAAAATTGAGGTCTAGGTTCATTATCATTGAGTTTTAAACCTTACATTGAAAATTTAATAAAATAAAATCCTAAATTACAGTAATAAATAAATAAATGTAATAACATAAGTATATCTGATCTGGTCAATAAAGCGATAGTTTTTCTTTATTTTCTATTAAACAATAATTTTTTTCTTTGCTTTTTAATCCAATGAAGAGTTTATTATGTTTAAAATTCACATTTCCATTAAGGGATTGTCATAATGTTTTATTTACACAAGTAACTGATTTGTATCCCAAATGAGAACACCGTGTTTTTTCTGTTTCAAAAGTGAATTTCTCAATAAAATCGAAACAAAATCGTTACGTTTAACATATCATTCGAAAGCTTATTAAATTTTCAAGTTTTTGTGAGATTTGACGTTTTGTGGATAGTTTTTTCAAAAAACGGTGAGCGTTGAAGTAATATAGGACATTGTGACTTTCCCAAATAAGCTGGAGATCAAGCTGTTCTTTAGATACTAAGTTTGTAAAATTCAAGATTACAGGTACTCAACTATTATAGAAAATTTAATGCTAAATCCGAAAGTGTGGTCAAAATTTGAAAAATATTTAAGCAAAATGGAGATATTACAGCTTTTATAGAAAAAAACGTGGTTACCTCAAAAAAGTTTTTGTTTTATCATATATCTCAAAGGATTGGAATAGGAAGGTGAGATCTGCACCTTTTGCCACATGTTTGATGTAGTTTCACCCAATTTTTTTTTATACACTAAGAGATACTCACCCTTTATAGATAAAGGGCATGATTATGGAGAACAATATTATTTCGAAACGTCGCCAAAATAGTTGTTTTTATTTATTGAATGAACCTCAAGAACTTTACTAAACGTATATATATATATATATATATATATATATATATATATATATATATATATATATATTTTTTTTTTTTTTTTTATTTATTTTTTTTATTATTATTATTTTTTTTTTACTGTTACTATTAGGTGTTTGATGAGGTTCTTGAGGTTTAATCAGTTGACTGAGAGGACATAACAAGTCGGTACGCCATTTCAGATCTGATAGATTGATTGTGATTGCAATTAATTACCAGAATTGATCAACTAATTTTAAACTGTAATTTATCTACTCCTCCAATGGATTCTCTATTTTTATTTTTTTACTGATTTTTTGTAATTTTAATAAATGTGTGAATTGTATCTCCTTAAAATTTTTTGTGCAAAGTATATGCTTGATTCAACGTAATTGGAAAAGTTAATTATTATTATTAATATTCACACAATACACATTATTATTAATAACGGTCATAAATAATTTGATTGATATAACATTTTTGTCGAATCTAATAATAGCATTTTATTTATGTTTATTGGTAAGATTTAAAGTATTCTCTTCCATTTTATACACATCCTCGAACAGTTGCCGCGCTAATGCGTCCATATTTTCCTGTTGGTTGAAAAGATCTTGTAGGTGTTTTTTTCCGCCTTGACCTTAACCTCAACCAGGAAACTAGTTACCTATATTGAGTTCTTCTTTTCCTGCGTGTAGCTCAGAAGTATGTTCTTCGTTTTGTTTCATTCACCCGTCTGTTATTATAATTCCGGGTGTCTGATTTTGTATTTCTTGTTTTGTTGAGACACACTGATGAACTATTTTCAAATACTTGACTTTACATTGTATCCGAATTAAGGCACCTTTTACATTTTGTGAGATACAGAATTGGCCATTCAAATTCTCACGTTAAGATGGAAAGTCAATGTTTTTATGGCACTTATGATTCTGGTGTGGTTTAACTGGGACAGGAAAGAGGGGCTATCCTTCAGGTTACCAATCTATGCTAGCCTGAGTGGAAAAGTTAAGGATTCATTCCGTGAGTCCGCCACGAAATAAGTATCAACTTGTTTTAAGCTCAATATTTGAAATTCATATAAAGTTCTTCATTAGCTTAAAGATATTAGTTTATTTTCAGCTCACAATGTGTAAAAAAAAAATAAAAAATATATTAGCATAAATTTATGAATATTAGTACTGATTATCAAAACCATCACAAGTGAGTAATTTTTTTTCAATTCATAAACAATCAAATATAACTAGATTACTCTTTTTTCTCTTGGCCTGGGAGGGAAGGTCTAGATTTATTTCGTGGGTCCGCCACGAAATAAATTTTAATCCGCCCAGGTGGGAATCGAACCTTCTGGTTACGAGCCCGCTGAGACTCTCGCCCCAACTCACTCGGCCATCGATTCCCCCTGGATTACTCTTAACGAAATTTATTTTTTTTTAATCTGCATTAACACATTATTATAGTACCCATAACGTATAAAATAAGAATTCGATTTTTTATTTTTTTCCCATCATAGCCCATTAAATTTGCAGTACATTAATTTAGTAGGAACAGTAAGGAATCGATATTTTCTTATCAATAGTCCAGTCAGTGAGTACTAAAATCCGGGCTGTAGAGTGCTTGAAATGGGCGATAACTTTTTATTTCAGGGCATCGTTAGGAGTAGTTAGAGGGTAAACGTACTAAAAGTCCCTGCCCCTGGGGGGTGAGCAGACAGTGGGGGAGAGAAAAGGTCCCATTTTTTGGTTTTTCGATTATATCTCGAAAACGGTGGACTAGAAAAATATTTTTTAAATAAAAACTAAAACTAATTCAATTTCATACAAAATTGTCTTTTTATATATTTGTCTTACTTCCTACGGTTTTTGAGATATATGTTATCGAAAAACAATAATTTTCGCAAATTATCATTTTTACTTTTTGTCAAACATTTCCTTCTAGTGCTTCCCACGACAGTTTTTCAGAAAAATAGTCATAAACAAATTTGTATATTTTTGTATACAAAAACACTCCACGAAAAGTTTTCGCGGAGAAGTGCTACCTATCGCAACTTGGCTATACCAATCTTAGGGCGCTTGTGGTAGCCAAACCGCAAAACCGATTTTAATGTTATAAAATTAAGTAAACTAAGTGTAATGTATTAAATATTGTATTTTTCCCTTCCCCGCAGCTCTAAAGCTATTCACTATGCAAAAAAATTAATAGAACCAAATTTGATTTGCTTTAATAATGTATAAATTATTAACTTTGAATGCTTATTTTTTCATCATAAATTTTTTTTTTAAATTATAATTAGTGTATGTAAATATTTCCATTATTATTGTTTGATTTGTAATAATTTCAATAAAAGCTATAACTGTAAAAAAAGTTGGACTTTTGATCCAGCTAAAATAAAATAAGGACCGTATACATAAAATTGAAGTGAATTTAATGCTCAACTAATTTCGTTATGACTATTTTTCTGAGAAAGGGTCGTGGGAGTCACTGCTGATTTTTGACAAAAAGGATTGTTTTTCGAAAATTATCGATTTTCAATAGCGTATATCTCAAAAACCGTGGAAAGTACGACAAATATATATATATATATAAACAATTTTGTAGGATATTTAGCTTTAGTTTATATTTCAAAAACATTTTTCTAGAGTCCATCGCTTTCGAGATACAATCGAAAAACCCAAAAATGGGAGTGGAGTTTTAGTATGTTAAACTGACATACTAACTTCAAACTATTCCTAACAAAGCTCTGAAGTCAAAAATTATCGCATATTTCATTCACTCAATATGTTTATTGACTGGACTACAATATGTTAATAGGTATGTTCCAAGCGCATATATTACTTTTTTTACAGGAGTAATTTTTTTTTCTTAACTACTATTGCTTGTACTTATGAAGCTACTTATGAAGTTACGTATGAAGCTACTTCTGTTACAAACAAATAAATATATATTCCTCAATTTATAAATGTTAGTACTTTTTTTAAATTGTGTTCTATGTAAATGTCTTAAGAAGCGTATTTAAAAACAATAAGTAATTAGGTTTGGTATAGCAAATTTTTAAAACTTCGTGAAGAAAATCAATTTAGTGTACATATACTCACCACAATAAGATTTTCTATAGAATACCCAACCGTGGGTTCCATCATTATGACATACCTAAATGTCATGTTAGAGTGAAAATAAAAAAAAAAAAATAATTACACCATTGTGTATTTTTTATCGTATGTCCCAACTTGGGAATTAATGAATATTTGCTATTGGGGTTGTTAGTTGGAAATGCCATTCCACTCAATTATTGTATATTTTTTACAGATTGGCGGATTCTACTTACGTCTCTATTTATTGTACAATCTACTTAAGTTTCTCTTTACTATAATCATAAGTAATCAAATGATTACTTGATACCGCCCATTCCTGCTTCATACATAGCAAAACAAGACAAGATGAGGCACCTTGAATAATAGTCACGGAAAGGCTGATTACCCTGAAATTGAAAAAATAGCCGATGCAATGTTTTGCACAAGGATTTACTATTTTCTCTTGTTGCAAGGGGATGTGATTATTGTGTTGTAAATGATGTATTTATGAGCATCCTGTTGTGAGCATTATCTGACTAGACTAAGCTCATTTCATCATTTTTTTGTAAATCCTTATTATTTTTGCTTTATGAAGGTAGAAGACTTCTGACTCATACAGGAGGAAAGGGTTAAACAAATGTAGGGCCAGAGTGAGAAACCACGGTAGTCCACTTGTTTATTGTAAACAGTTGGAGCCATCTGATAGTATAGGAGGTGTACTTTTTTTTTTTTTTGTTACAATAATATTTCATAATACAATCAGTAAAATAAAGACTGTCCACATAAAATAGATACAAGGACGAAAAACAGCTGAAGTCCTCAACGTCGAGCGAAGGTTAACAGTATTGTTATTTCATCTTTTCTGAATAGCTTTTTATCCATCATGTGTACATTTTGAAGTTACTCTGAGTAATAAAAGTAATGAATACAGATACATGAAAGGCAGGTCGTAACGTTGGTACTCCTTATATAAAGGTTTTTAAACATAGATGTGTAGTGTATACATTTTTAAAATAATGATGTTAAAACATCATTATGATTTTTAAAAACAATTTTAGGAATATTTTTGATGAGGAAATTGCCATAAGATTTTTTCAACACCATAAAATTGTTCCGGAAATGAGAAAGTGTGACTATGAAATGAAATTAATACTTAAAGGGAAAATTGGATAGAGATGTTATGTGAAGATTTCCAAACAAGAACTTGGAGTGAGAAATGAAAACTGGCTGGATCTAGATTATATTTGGGCAAAGTTGTTCACTTAATTTACTGCTAGTCAAAGGAGTTTACCTCGGTGAATTTGTGCGAAGTGGAACTATGCATGTCGCACAATAGTTGCGTTGATTTCAGCAATTATTTAAGAGAGGTATTTGTTTGGAAGGTTGGAAGTGTACGTACAATTTGTGGTCAAATCATATGTTGAGATAGATTAAAGTTTGTTTTCTAAGCGAAAGAATAATGTAGGTAGAATTTAACAGCAGTGGGTTTTTTGTGGTATTTGCCGATACAAATGAATGTTTCATAGCCAAAGTATCTGACTTATTTTCGGAAACATAAATTAAACCTACTCATTTTATTGTTAATCATAAATACAACTTTGTCAATCCAACAACTTTACAACATAATCAAAATATAGAAAGATTGTGGAAATCAACAAAATGGACTAACACAAGAAGAAGGTATACTAGGAGTTTTAAAAAATCTTATTTAACGGAATTTATGTGGTGGAAAAAGTTAGCAGACAGAGATTCTTTTAATGAAATATATTAATTAAAGATATTAAAAAAATTTACAATTACATTTCAAACATAAATTTTTTTTAAAAATATGTAATACAAAAATAAAATAAATGTTTAAATTACATTTCATGTAAATAGAAAAAATATATTTTATTTAATAGTAATATAGTACCTATATTAAAAACATGTTTTATAGGCGGAACGATAACAGTAAAGTACCCAATTTTTTTCCTTTATTTATTTACAGGATCATAAAAAGTGCACTTTAATTAAGATCATGATAATTTATTATTGAACCTTTTATCATTGAAGATTTACCTAAGTAATGGATAGCTAATTAATGAATGAAAAAAAAAACAACCTTTTTTATACGATTTTTGTTAATAAAAGAATCTAAAATACATTTACGAAACATTTTTCAAGTAACCAAATTGCCCACTATTTGGTATTGATTTAACATGTCTGCAATATTTTTATAATTTCAGACGAGTAGTCAATCGTAAACATTTCCAGGGGTACGATTCAATAAATGAATTTCAGGTGGATAATAAAAAACCGGGAAAGTAGAATGTTGAGTGGATCGGATCCTGCCATGTCTACGTGGAAACGTTGCATGCTGCACCGCGTCACTGTGCACTTTCAGCAATCCTATTGTGCACATATTCTGCTCATACTTTCTATTCTATCTGGTATTCTTGACGCGCTGATGGTAACTTCACGCTGTTGATTGGCCTGTTCAGCACGTTTTTGCATAGAGAAATTTCATGAGGGGCTTTGTTTGATTAATTAAACTTAGAGGTCAAAATGCTACGTGAATAGTGAACATAGATGTGAACTTGAAGTAAAAGTGAATTTCTAATTTTGATGAATGGTTAGTGAACTGACTTTTTGATAGGATGGAATTGATGTTAGTAGAACATTAACGCGAGAAATACATTACAGTAGCGCGATGGAGGGAACAGTAGTTTGTTTACTTTATGTTAAACAATCTCAACCCACCTTGGTACGTTAGCAACATAACTTATAGAGGCCTCCTTCGCTGACCAACTGTATGAACAAATACGGAACCACTGCAAAAGATTAGTCGAAAAATTACATGGCCATGCCACTATACTACGCAAATACCAGAGAACACCCAGAGCCAACTTACAAGGAGCTGGATGAGCGACTTTGTGGAATAAGGAAAAATAAATAAATTGAGATAGGAGGAGGCGCCGCACAGTGGGGCAAAACGGCCCAAAATGGGTAAAAACCTCATATTTTCTAAACGGTTCGTGCTATAAGCATGAAATTTTGGAATTATATATTTCATGAGGTGCTGAATTGAATGGAACCATAATCAGCTTCATCAGATGATCAGAAAGGGTCAAAATGTAAGAACAAAAAGTAAAATAAATTTGGGGTATATTTATATGCTATCTAAGCTGCTGAATAAAATAAAACTATAACCAGAGCAATCTGATCAAATTGAATGAAATTTACTATTTAGCTCTATTACAACTCAAGATTCCTTAAATTAGATTAAAATTCATTATTAGGTTATATTTGGAAATAAATTAAAATGTTTAATATAATTTGAAAAATGTAATAAGTTTTACAAAGTAATTTCAGCTGGATTCTATTGAATAGACTGGACAGTTATTTACAATTATCAATATTATATTGACAAAGATTATATTCACTCGTTATATTACTTACAAAAATAAAAGCTATTAACTATAAAAGTAAAGAAAAAAAAAATTTCGGATCGTTCCTTTTTTCTATAACATTAAATAAGAAGCTTCATCATTTAATGGGAACTTCTTTTTTTTAAATGCGGACTTAAATTACTTATCACCGAATCAGAAGTCGCCATGATAAGATGAAAAGCATCTTCATTTGTTTGCTGTTCGAGAGCACTTTCTTGAATGATGATCTCTGTGATGTTTATTATAGCTCACCTTCAGTTTTAAAGCCAAATGTATTTTATATATTAATAAAACACATTTTTAAAAACATTTTACTTTAAATCTCTGAATTTAGTAATACATTTAGATCGAAAATGATTGGAGTGGTAGAATATCCTAGCCATTGATATAAAAAAATAAAATAAATAAATATGATAATCTTCATGAGAGAACTAATGTAAACAATAATTAGAACTTAGTGATACAAATAATAACCCCATAAATTGGTCATCCAAATTCCAAAACTTTTATTTTCAATTGATTTTGATTTTTTATTGGAAGAGCTATTTTTGAAAATTATTCTTTCTACTATATTCTGGTACTAAGTCTGTCAAGAAGAGTTACGTGTTTTTGTATAGAAAACAAGAAATCATATCTGATCATTTTACAATGAATAAAGAAGAGAAGAAAAGAAAAAAAAAAAATATATATATATATATATATATATATATATATATATATATATATATATATATATATATATATACATACATTAAATAAGACAAACTAATAAAAACAAATATACATATATAGTAAGCTAATTTTCAAATCCTAGTTATAAAAAAAATATATATATATGCTAAAAATTAGTTTCTGTATAGTGAAAAATAACACATAAATTCATCCCCAGAACAAATATGGCCGAAGCCGGGATTTATATTTATAACACGGATCCTCAGATACCTGTACTTCAATTTGAACCCCTAAAGAGAGCCTAGTTCGGTGTAGCTTTTTTTGAAAGACCAAGTGAAATGAAGATAAGTTAGATTTAAGAGACAGCTAACTTTGAAAATTCCTGGCAGTCAAGGTTGGGGCTACATTTACGAAATAAAAATCATCCATAAACCAGTAAACATCAATAGTGAAGTTCAAAGGGTTATACAAATTTTTTGCTAAAAATTCAGTCTCATAAAAAATTATTTTAACAGAACTTCAAAACCGTGTTATTTTCTCAACTCCAGAAAAGGGCAACTTCAAGGACGTGTACAGATCCTGGTACTGAAATAATCGAAAAATCAGTTCCACAACCTTATGCTACATTTATTCAGGTATACAAAAATAATGAAAAAGAAAATCATAAGATTTTACAACTGAAAGAACTAACTTCAAAAATCACAATTAATTAATTGACCGATTAATTGTGATCAACCGAATTGACCTAACTGATTCATATTTATAACACGGATCCTCAGATACCTGTACTTCAATTTGAACCCTTAAAGAGAGCCTAGTTCTCTCTCTCTCTCTGAGAACCCAACCCATCAACCTTTACACTCCGGCTCATCGAACTGCATCCTTCGAGAAATCCTTTATTATCCGTGCTTCCTCTTTATAGAATTCATCGCCCATCTCAATTCGAAAAAGTTCCACTCTTACTGCCTTTTAACATCATTTATTTCTTTACCTCCTTAATTTTCAATCTTTCGAGCTAATCTAAAACATGAATATTTATGTAATATACATTATAATAGTATACATAAGATGTCTCAGTTATTTTGTAACTCATAATTTAATTATTAATCAATTTTTTGTTGTTATTTATTATTATTATTTATTATAATTAATTATCATATCCAGACGATTTTCCTATGTACTGTAATCATATGTTATTCTTAGGGGACAAGTAGTCCTAGTATAAAGTTCATTTTCTTCTTTCTTCTTCTTCTTCTTCTTATAAATCGTATCAAAGCCGTTGTAAATGAGCGTTTGGAAACGAGACCCTTGGACTTCGAGTCAAAAACGTGGTGATACGAATACTATTTGTCGGTGTTAACATTTATTCTGCTTCAGACTGAAGAACACAGGCTGGAATATAATTTTTGGATATTAATAACTTTTACTTCCTACTCAAGTTGCCATAGATAAGGGAATTAACGTACAATAACGTTAATAGTTTTGTACTCGATAGTTACAGCAACTTCATGGTGTACTTTATTTTCAGTGCTATATAGTTAATCATCATGAAATGAAATAAAGAAAAGATTAAGTTTATTTGTACATGTTTGCTTTATTTTATTAATAAAAATAATGAGGGAAAAAGTTTAAACCTTGCATCCCCAAGAAGTGGAAGTAAGGTATCGCACATGACCTATTCCATAACTCCTGAATCCTCTGTACTTTCTCTTGCATAAACTTTCTATTGATGATACCACAGTCCTCAGAGCACTAAAAAGGTACAGGGATACTAATCCTCCATACTCCAGACGTCATGACTCGGGACGACCAAGAACGAAATTGGCTCGAGATGACCATATATTTAATTTTACCCAGCCTCTGAGATTTTCATTCTACTGCATTTCAGCTGGCTCAGCGGCTCAGGAGTGTTCGTGGGAAAGAGGTAAATCCACAAACTGTGAGGCGAAAACTATTACATTATTGGTTAAGAGCCAGAAAATTAGCTTGGAAGTCCCAACTGAATCTACAGTATAGAATAAAATAAAAAAAAACGTATAGAATTTGCCAGAAAACAAGAATTGGGCTGAGAACGACGAAGAAAAATATATTTTTACTCGAGTAAAAGAGGTAGGTAAAAATCTAATACATAAAAATAAAATCTAAAGATATTGATATAGATCATGGATCGATAACTTTGGTGGCATTCATCTGGAATTAATTTTTAAAAAGTATTACGTTGGGCTTCAATAATCTTAAAGTACTTTGTAAACGACTGTTGAAGATTGTACCTATAAGGCTGTTGTTTGAATTCGCAGTTTGTATTCTGTCTTCAGCTAGTAAAACATGAAACAGATGATACACTCAACATAAAGTTATCAAATAACCTGATAAACCAAAGATCCTGAGTTCTAGTTTGACTTCTGGCAGAATTAATTATGAGTCAATTATTTTTCTTGCTGCAGAAATGACAAAAAATAGAAAACATTTTTAGCATTTGCAGTGAAGAAAGTAAGTGAGAAACAGACAATTTTAAGTCTTCTTCCATGCTATCTTAAGAAAACTAGGATGGTAAACTCTAATTCAACCATTTGAGAAATAACTGCAGATACTTACGTTGGCTGTAAAAAAGATGAATTAACTGAGAAAACTTCTTAGAGACAACTAAGATCTGAACAATTCCTTCTTAAAGAAATTATATGCCTTAAACTTAAGTAGCAAAGAAGTGCTCTCATAGTATTTCTGGAGTCACTGGCTCAATCAATTGTGATGCAATGTTACTGATCTATTCCTAATCTATTACTGAGTTTACTGAAGAAATGATGAACCAAGTGCTTACTAGCCAACAATATACCCTTTAAGATGGGCCTACTAATTTCGTAATTTACATTGAACATTCCACTTCTGATATCGAAACATAAGGAAATTGGGTCCTTCAAACATAGAGAGGTTGACTAATGCCTCACCAAATTCCTAAGTGTGATAGGCAGTATCAAATTCTGTTACACCCAATAAAAGTAAATATGGTTGATCCAGATAAGAAATAGATTCACTACTCTCGAGTAAGAAACATTTGGGCTACCACTATAGTTACATCATACAATTTTTTTATACATTTTTAAATATGCATTAATATATTTAATCTAACCACAGATCAATACATTTTTCATAACCATTGATTTTATTCTCTTTACAGGTATTCCACCTATGTCATGCTGATGGAAAGAAAGAATCTTTCCTGTGCCCCATCGGAACCAGGTATGATAAGAAGTCAAATCTCTGCAATCCTTGGAGAACTGTACCTTGCTAGCTGTTCTAAATAATCTATCTCTTGAATTAAAGGGAGAGAGATTTAACTAATAAATCTTAAAAGGAGCAGGCAAAGGAGTGATTTCACAATGCTCCTTGCTTTATTGGCGAATATGTTTCCCTTCATACCTTTGTATTATATTATTGAATAAGATAAAGAACTTGCTGTAATATTAGCTTTTAAAAATTTTATACGGTAATGGATTATAATATTTTATTTGTAATTTTGTAAATCGTGCCAACTTTTATACATAGATATTATTGTTGAAAATAGGCTTGTATATTTATCATTTTATTCTTTTATATACATATATATATATATATATATATATATATATATATATATATATATATATATATATATATATATTTCTACTTTTTTGGAATTACTGTTTTCCAATTATTTATATTTGATTAATGTTATTTATGTAATTAAATTATATATTAAATCATTAAAATCAGATGATTCAACCTCTATAGACTTGTAATGTTTGAACCATAGTAACATGTATCAGAAATCATCAGTAAAAATGTATTAAATGATAATTTGCTCTCTTTCTAATAACACTGTTCCCAAGTATTTAGTTCACAATCCTTCAACATACACCAAAGTATGCTGTTATGATCATAACAATATCTCAGAGCTAATGTGAAAAAAAGAATTCAACTGTCCACAATGAGCATCAATATATTTTATAATCAGAGATCATAATTATATTGCAGTTGTTTGTTTGTTTATTTCGTTTAACGTCACTTTATGCTGCTATGGCTAATCGGACGATGCTACAGTGGGAGTCCTAAATTTTGCCTATCCAGGTATAATTAGGATAGGGATCTTTAACGAGTACCTGACATCGCAGGACCCCAATTTTACGTCCCTTCCGAAGGACGGCATAGCTAAGGATTTTTTACTCCCTTTAAAAAATCCTAAGGTCATCTGCCGGGCTGCGAACCCGCGATCTTGGGTTTAGTAGGTTGCTATGCTAACCACTACACATTATATTGCAGTAAGTTTATGCTAATCTGAGTATAGGGCTAATCCTAGCCATTTTAAATTAATTTTTTTTCGGAAAAAACAAACAAAATGATCAAAAATATTGTTAGCCTACAAAAGGGAAGTCACAAATAAGAATCATTTATTTAAAACATTTTTTTGTAAATAAATAAATATTACTACTTTTGTTTTTAATGCTAATGAATGTATAAACTGTTATTTAAAATCACATAAATAATTATTTTAACTTACTACTAACATATTTCAACTAGGTTTATTAATTATAAAAAATACACACCATGATATATTTTTATTTATCTTCTATATGTATCTAATTTGAATCATGTTCAATTAAAATGATGTTTGGTCATAATAATAAATATATGTCTGGATTAACAAGACTGTATTGTATATATAATTATAGTCACAAGAAATGTGTATGTCTACTTGAAAAAGAAATACTTCTTGTTGTTGGTTATATACATTATAGGAAGATTTTTTTTCTCTAAAAAAAGTTAACCAAAAATAAATATAACATTTATGATATTTTGCGTTATGGATTATAGATTAGGAAAAAAAAACATAACTAGTATGGAAATGTCAGGATTGGGAAAAAAACAAATATCGATTCTAAAAATCTTTAATACCCATCAACTAATAAAATAAAACATTTTCAAGATTAACTTATTAGTGTACAAAATTTAGTACTGGTAATATGTATATTCCATAGAAGGTGGTGGATGAAATACATTGATTTTTTCTTCTTTCAATTCAAGATAGAAGGAATATATAGTAAGGAAAATGTAAACTTGAATGGCTGCAACAATTAATAAACCATAAGGAAAAATCCAAGAAATTATTAAATTAAAGTCATTGAAAAAATTGAATGACTAATATTATATATTCATAATGTAAAAGACAAGAAAATCTAATTTTTCAGTCATTATCCATTGTTTTTATTTTATCATTACCTTATAAATTACTAAGTTTCAAAATGTAATAGTATTAGTTAGATGTTAAAAATATAGCTGATCAAATACAGAATAAGTATACTAATTCTAATACTTCTGCGTATAATGTGTTGAAAATATGATTAATAAATGACTAATATATACATATTAAGTGCTATGTATAAACTTAATAAAATTTTGAGGAACTACACAGGTTCTTTGGTTACAAGAAACATAACAGCATTTTGGATTACACAAGGCAACAGTTAATGAAAACATATGGATCCACTATCAGCAGTCTCACAGTAAACATGAAGAACACATTATTGTTGTAGAGGGTATAAATGCGAAAAAATAAAATAAAAATAATACCAGTAATAAAAAACCTTTCCTTTTCTCATAAACTAGACAAATCATATAAATTGTACTATTCTCTACCAGCAATTACTATCAATCAAGAAAAACCTTCTTTAAAATACAAAACTATTTCTGATATTGTACCTAGTTATCTGATAAATTAATAACTCAAATTAAAAAAACCTCAATATGTTAAGGCAAATGGAAATGTATATTTAAAATGATAATATAATACAATACTGTTAAAAAAGTATTCTTAATTTTTATAAAGGCTGTTTTTCAAATAACATCTATAAAGCAGTATATAATTAGAAAACTAGAAAAAAATATAATGAAATAGCAAGCTAATCAAAAGTATTCAGGTGCAGTTTACTATTTAAACCAAAAATTGACACACATGGACATGAACTGAGACACAAGGGCAAAGAAAGCAATAAATATTATTTGTCCACATTTATGTTTTTATAAACCATTGCAAAACATTAAAAAATAATTAATCTTTAGGATAATTTAAGAATAGAAATTGGGACAAAAAAAAAAAGTTATTTATTTGATAAGAGTGTAAAGAAGTACTTTTACTCACTCGAGGCAAGGTTTACACGTAAATTGCCGAGAGTGAGTAAAATTCTTTTTACTGGAGTTAAATATTACATTTTTTCTGCAATCGTTAAAAACAAACAAAATATGAAAATTTGTTTATAATTTTTATTCAGGTAGCAATAACATGTACTCATATTATTATTTACTATAAATGTTTATTGTAATATTACCATTATTGCCATTAGAAATAAATGGTTGATTTGAATTATTTCCATTGAAGTTAAGATTATTGCTAAAATGAGTATTTATTTAATAAATATTTATGATTTAATGAGTATGTATTAAGGTGGCACTGAAATTTTACTTTACACTCTAGGGAATTAAAGTTAAGCTTATGGGATTTTTTACTCACTTGAGAATAAAATGGAACGTTAATTAGCTGTTTTTAATTGAACAATGTTTCCATTATTTAACTGTTGCAGAAAAATAAACTTAAACCATGAAGAATATAAATTTAATCATTCGGAAAAGAATCAAATTCTCCAAACAGCTAAATCTATAAGAGACAAAATAAAATGATCAAAAATTACAACAAATTTATTGTGTATCTTTTCTAGTATTGACTCCCACATAAACAATAAAAATAACGCTTGCAATTTTTAGCAAATATACATTTAGGAGAGAAGATATTCCAAAAGGGCCAGATAATCAAGAAAAAAAAGGTTCTGAGCATAATTTAAACTAAACTAATCTCAACTCTACCAAAGATAAAAAAATTAATTAAAAAAAAACAAAAAACAGTTTAAATCAACCTTGAAATATCCAAAAAGCAGATATAATATCCGTGAATGTCTTAAAATGTTATAAGAATACAGAAGAATACTGTTATTCTATTTTATCTAATTAACATAGGATATACTTAATCACACACTTGTAGTTATGAATATATATTTATATTTTTAATAACAAGTAATTAATATTTTTAAAAGGAATACATACAATACAAAAAAAAAAAAAAAAAAAAAAAAAAAAAAATTGCAGTATAATACTTAAAACAAATCGAAATTTAAAAAAATAATAATGTTTAAAATACATGTTTACAGGTGACATAATTGGAGACACTGATGATTTGATTCATCTACGATATTACATGATAATGATGATAAGATGAACCTTGGCTTGTTAATGGTGTTGTTTCATTTAAATTTCTTTGTGTTTTCAATTCGTTATAGAAGGAAAAGACAACAAGGAAGACATAAACTTGGAAAGCTGTAACAATGAATTTCTAAAGTTATTATACAAATACAATACATCTACATACTACATATAGCAAGTCAACACACATAAACTTGGAATCATAACATCAGAGTATATGCAGACAGATTTATATAGATTATTCAAAATAACCTAATATATTTTTACAGATATAGACAAAAAGACCATGAGTCACTTGAAAGTAAGCAATAAAGCAGAAATAATAGAGACTATAAAACATAGGACACTACAAAAGTTTTGAAATGTGACTTAACCCATTCAACGCGGAGAGCATTATATAATGCTATGTGAATTATGGTGCCAGTCAGAGAGCATTATTTAATGCTCCCATCGTTCAGTATTCATACAAAAAAAAAATTTCCGATCGGGACAAAAAAAACCATTTGCATTTCTGCACTGAATAGGTTAACAGAAAGACCCAGGGGGCAGCAAGTTACTGAAAGTTACCCATGCCAGCTCAGTAGCTGCCAACACTTCTGTGGGCTCTGTTTTTCATTAACAGTAACAGATTAAAGTGTAGACTATCGCATTGTGGTCACATATTGTGGTAAGGGAAGTTTTCAGGTATAATTTAGTATGTGGTTTACGCATCGATCAATGATTAGAAGCCATGAAGATTGAATTAAATAATGTTTGTCAACATCATTCGACTATATTCAGGTGGTACAGAGAATTTGAAAAGGACAATTTCGCTCTGCAGGATGCTGAAAGAGAAGGAATGCTGTGAAAGTCGGTAACAGAGAGAATATTGCTGATTAGAGAAAAATGGTAGACAAAGTCCAGCATTTGACTTATCAACAGAGAGAGAACATCTTACATGTTCCTCATTTCCAGATGAAACTTGGCAGAGCTGGTTTAAGTACTAGTTTCAATGAATGAAGAAGAGTATTGAATGTGGTGGAAATTAATTTTTTAAAAATTAAATAAATAAAACTGTATTGCAAAACTTGCGTAATAACCTTTGTATATGTTCATATTAGCAAAAAATTTTTATGCAGTTGTTCAAATATTTTTTACGATATTTTGAATATATCTTCATTATCAATTTTTTTTTTTTTTTTTAAACAATAATAATAAGAATACTCATCGTATATTCTGATGAAGTTCCTTAAGAAAAATACTACAATTTCAAAGATGCTCTTCTGGGCCTTAGATTGAAAAGCAAATTAAATAATAATAATAAACTTGGGACTACTAAATGCAAAAGAAAGAAATAACATATTCACAAATGATGAATAGATATAGAAAAAGTCATTTACCATTTTTTAAGAACTTGGTAAATAGAAGAAGGTTGAATAGGTAATGAAAATATTTTTATAATTTATACATTTATAGATAACAATTTATTGTTTGTTTATTTCGTTTAACGTCACTTTATGCTGCTATGGCTAATCGGACGATGCTACGGTGGGAGTCCAAAATTTTGCCTATCCAGGTATAATTAGGATAGGGATCTTTAACGAGTACCTGACATCGCACAGGCTCGGGACCCCCATTTTACGTCCCTTCCGAAGGGCGGCATAGCTAAGGATTTTTTACTCCCTTTAAAAAATCCTAATCATCTGCCAGGCGGCGAACCCGCGATCTTGGGTTTAGTAGGTTGCTATGCTAACCACTACACCACAGGTGACCCAGATAACAATTTATATACATATATATGTATACCTAAATCTTTATATTCTTTTGTGAAAACTGAGAAAAAATTATATTTCTCGTGTCAACACCTTTTTTGTTATGTTTTTAACTTGTTATACTTACTTCCAGTAAATCTTAAGAGTTTTAACAAAAGAAAAATTCAATCTTTTATTAATGAAATTAAAACAAGAACATTAAAACAAGTCTGGTTGTAGTGGCAGTAAGAGATATCTTAAGAGAACATTGATATACCTACCTGATCTCACTCTCTTATGAGACATAACATAATATAAATAATAAAGTTCAAATAATTTACACATAAAAAAGGAATAGAAAGATATTGAGTAATAGTAATAACTCACCATTGGATAATACTACTACAGAAGCAGTGAATAGAAATGATTCCAGGGTAATAATATGGAACATTGACATCAATATAGTACCTGCTCCAGATATCATGCTTAGCACACTTGAAAGGCCAACCAATAGAATCCATGGTAGTAAAAGACAGGTATTTCTCTAAAACACAAAGTTAAATTGATAATAACTGAAAATTATTTTCATGTTACAACCAAAAATTGTAGGCTGTAATTTGATAATAATATGTGTGTGATTAATTATTTATTGACAGACAATTCACAAGTCATGTTAACACACAATTATCCTAGTCTTTTATTTATCGCTAATAAAACTTGTATAAGTGTATCATTATTTATTTTGTGAAAGTCATAACAGACATATCAATCTTTGCAAACTTGAAATATTGCTACTAGTCCAAGCAATGAAGGATTTTTAGGGGAGTTAATTCATGTACAAGCCAATTTTGGCACAGATGTAAGGGGAGGTGTCCTTAACAACATACTAAAAGTACTGTGGGGTGGGGGTGGAGCTAAGGGTGGGAGAGGCGCTCTGAAGGTCGGTTTTCCAGTTTTTCGTTAATAACTCGAAAACTCTTGCCTCCAGCGAAAATATGTTTATGCACTAAATTAATTTACATAAATTTGTTTACAAAAAAGGTTCTATACATGTTTCTTCTGGGATCAATGCTTAAGAAGATATACTGGGGGGAATATGGAAAATGTAAAAAAAACACGTTTTTATTGTTAAAATTTATATATTAATTGTTAAAATTCCAATGTTTATTGTTACAAATGAAAAGTTTATTATTATTAATTGAAAGCTTATTGCTAAAAATATAATTATTGTCGTTAAGTTAGGCGTCTACGGGGTAAGTCGCACTTTTCCTCAAAAACACCTTTGTCTGTACTCTTTTGGCTATAACTCCGAAACTATTTGTCTAATCTTGAATTTCTTGTTTTCATCATAAACCTGGTTAAATTTATAATCAGATACTATATATTTAGTTTTAATTAAGTTCCGTGAAATATCCATTCCACCTCGCTGAATTCCGGGTACTGTTGTGAAATCCTTATTTTTTCGGAACATTTCTCGTTATAACTCTAAAAATAATTGTTTGATTACGAATTTCTTTTTTCCATCTCATAGTTGGTTAAATGTGCTATTAAATCCTATATATCAAATATTCATTAAAATCCGTGAAACACTCACGCCATGTCACATATTAAGTGTGCTAGCATGGGCATTACACGGAATATAATTAAAAGTCGTAGATGGGACTTGATAGATAATTTAAGTAGCTTTAAAATGAAAAAAGCAATTTGGGATCGGACAAATTGTTTAGGAGTTATAGAGAAAATATGCCAAAAAAAAACTATAATTTTATAACAGTTCGCAGTTGTTAGCGTGATGGCAAGGGTATTACACGTAATTTGATCAAAATTTGATATATATAGGATCTAATAGCAAATTTAACCAGCTATGAGATAGAAAAAAGAAATTCGGAATCGAACAAATATTTTTAGAATTATAACGAGAAATGTTCCGAAAAAATAAGGATTTCACAACGGTATGCGGAATTCAGCGAGGTGGAAAGGATACTTCACGGAACGTAATTGAAAATAAATACATAGTATCTGATAATAAATTTAACCAGCTTCAAGATGAAAAAAAGATATTCGAAAATTAGACAAATAGTTTCGGAGTTACAGCCAAAAGAGTACCGACAAACGTGTTTTTGAGGAAAAGTGCGACTTACTGCAAGTACTATAATTAGCATATTAGGCTTAACGACAATAATTTTATTTTTAGCAATAAGTATTCAATTAATAATAATAAACTATTCATTTGTAACAATAAACATTGGAATTTTAACAATTAATATATAAATTACAGAAGTTGACAGCCTCACAAAGATTATTGGAAAATAAAAAGTAGTGTTCCAATCTTGAGGAACTGAAATATAAATGAAAACTAGACATCAAAATAAGTAAACTTTCAATAAAATAGTAAATAGTCGCATGAGTACTCTATAATATGTTGAATAAAAGGGGCAATAATCCAATTGATAAAGCAATACAACATAGAACAATTCATCCCTACAACAATCAATCCTTCTTGAGTATATAGATACAATATTCTATTACTTGTTTGTCTTTTCAAAAGTTGAGAGAACTTACTTTTTCAACAGACAAAGAATTAAAAAAAATAATAGTAAGATTTTAGGCAGCCAACAACTCAAACTTACCTTGTATACACCAAGGAGTAGCAACATATTAATAAGAACTGAGAAGCATAAACTGGCTATCAGTAAATCAACGATGACTTTAGCAATAAACACTGAAACATAATACCATAAAAATGTTATACATAAAATGAGTGAGAGTACATATTCAAGCTTATGTATTATTTACCATTTTAATTACATTCCTATTGGATTCAGACAATTGATTTTTTTTTTAAATTTTAACATTACTTAAATTCACTCAAATATAAATTGAATAGGTAAATTTGGCAGAAAATGTACATAGTAGAATCCTGAAAATTAAAACACCGATTTCCTGGGCATCCAATTCATTTAGATGGGATTAAAAAAAATAAATAAACATGAAAATTTAATTTTAAAACAACAAATTTCAGTTAATTTTCATCCTTATCAGAAAATAGGTATTGTTTTTATTATTACATATTTCTAAATTGTTGTAATATATTTATTGTGTTAAAATACAATGTAATATTTACATTCATTAGTATTAAAATACTTATTTGTGACTTTACAACAAAAATATACTGTCATTTTATTTCTTTTATAGTTCATATGAAGCATAGAATTCCAAAGCCAGCTATGTTCATTTTTCAAAAGTGGTCTATTAAGCTAAATGTTTGACTGAAATAGAAAGAGGACTTATTTTCTGCATTGACGTTCTCAACATGATTTAATTAATTTTGGGAGAAGAACTGCCACCTAAAGATAACCTAGTAGAAAAACTATTAAAAAAAAATTCCAGAAATTGGACTTGGCTGGTTTTGGAATTCAACACCTCATTCATTACAATGAGCACAGTATATTTGATACTACCTAAAAATGATACCTATGATACTACCTTTGATAATACCTAAAAATGTTATTTTTTGTTAGTCATATATCAGATCAGTTCATAGATCAAAAAATCTTTAATCTACATGTACATTTTATATGTATATATATGTATACATTATAATCCAAAATAAAATGACACAGAAGGAAAAACTAAGTTCAGATTAAAAAAAAATACTAAAATATCATTTTTCATTTTATTCAAATTCTATTTTAACCAGACTCAGCCATCAGGGCAGGGTTCAGTCCCAGAACTTAGCTGTAAATTAATTTTTTTTTTTCATAGTTACTACTATCCTAAACGACAACAAAATAAGCTAAATTCATTCACTATTAACTAATTGTTTTTGAATTGGGGAATAGGAATAGTTATTTGTAATTTATAAAATATAACAAAAATCTAATATTCTTGATAATTATTTTAAAATAATTGGGTTTAGTTCTTTACACTAAGAAGCTTTGGTGTTGGATTATAAGTTTTAAAGTGGCTTGGATCATATACCAGGTATGCAAGTTTAAAATGTCGTTTATTTCTTAAAATATATACACAGTAATTTAAAAAAAAGTATAATATATTTTATTCAAAGTACTGACCCTCGCTTTCTACACATTTTGTCCATCTCTCGGGCAATATATGGATACCATTCCAAAAGAATGCTTCATCTTTATTTGAAATCCATTCATCGAGCCATTTTCGTACGTTTTCGAAATTGTTGAAGTGTTGCTCCGCCAATGAGTGTCCCATCGATGAGAAGAGGTGATAATCAGAAGGCGCCAGGTCAGGTGAATACGGCGGGTGGGGTAGGAGTTCCCAACCAAGCGAAGAAATCGTTTCCTTAGTCAATCTGGCTGAATGTGCAGGAGCGTTATCATGCTGAAGAATGACTTTGGCGTGCCTGTGAGCCCATTCTGGGCGTTTTTTTCGATCAATGCGTGACTCAAATTGATCATTTGTTTTCGGTAGCGCTCGGTATTGACTGTTTCGCCGGGTTTGAGAAGCTCGTAGTAGACTACTCCCTTCTGATCCCACCACACACAAAGCATTGTCTTCTTCCCAAAACGATCCGGTCTTGCACTCGATGTGGATGGTTGTCCTGGCGTTACCCATTTTTTTTTTTTCGTTTGGGATTCTGAAAATAAATCCATTTTTCATCGCCAGTTACAACTCGATGCAAAAAAACCCTTTCTTTCGTGGCGTAAAAGCAGCATTTCGCACACAGTTTTTCGTTTTTTTTTTTTTTTCCATCTGTCGTTTGTCCAATTCATGTGGAACCCATTTTCCAACCTTTTGAATCTTTCCCATAGCTCTCAGGCGATCGGAAATGGCTTGCCTAGTGACATTCAACTGTTCTGCCATCATTTGTTGGGTTTGGGTATTGTCTTCGTCTAATAAAGATTGCAATTCGAAGTCCTCAAACTTTTTTGGTCGATTTTCTCGTTTTTGATCAGTAACATCAAAATCACCACGTTTGAAACTTTGAAACCAACGTTCACATGTCCTGACGGTTGGAGCAACATCGCCATAAGTCTCAACAAGAATTCGATGACATTCAGATGCCTTTTTCTTTTGATTAAATAGAAAATCATGACATGCCGCAAATGCTCTTTATTTGGCTAAAATTAGACATTTTTAACACCAAAGAAAGGTATGATACGTCCACGTAAACGACTTAAAAACAACTGACTTTTGTAAACAAATGACTAACAAACAAAATAGCGTTTAGAGATAAGCAAATCCTTCAATAGGCTAAGAGCGCATTCTATTGGAATTAAAACGACATTTTAAACTTGCATACCTGGTAATGGGTGGACCCAACAAGTGAAGAATGGTAACAATTATTCGGAATTGTAGGAGTTCGGCATTGGTGGACCTCAGGTTTCAGTTCTCAATTGTTATTATTCCTTACTTACCTTAAACACTGAGAAATCCACAACTTTGCTGACGATGAATTTATTTGGGTCTCTGCATTACCTGAAGATGTAACTACAACCATGGATCAGGTAAATGAAGACCTTAATGCCCTTAGGCTCTGAATACTCAAACAGATTGTACCTTAACTCCAAGAAATCTGTTAATTGGGAATCCAAAGCTTCTTGCAAAAGCAGATAAGGATATTGTGCTGCCAGCCCTGAAGTTCTATGACAAGATTATCCCTGAACTGAGTGTGATGATAAGCAGCTCCTTATCATGGCACTAGCAGGGAGAAGGATTTTATTGACCAACATTAGGAAGAAGATTGTTTCTTTCCTTATTTAGATTAAATAGCATTTAAGCTATTCACTTCATTTTCTGCACTAAAAAAGATTATCACATCACTCCCTTAATAAAAGAATTGAGTAGGTTGTAACTGCATACTGGCAGAGGCTCAACTTAATGTGCCTTGCAAGAAAAGTACTAGCTCATGAATAGCTGCAGAAAGAATTAGTTCAAGTTCAAAGCCAGAGAATACAGGGCATTTTCCAGTTGCTGGCTTGGGGGACTGAAACTTTAAGGAATGCATTACATATAGCAGCTGCGAGAGAGCTTAACAAGCTTCCTGTAGAGGTTAGAAAGGTGTCCTTCTGCAAAGCTTGCCTATATCAACTCCAGGAGACAAACCAGGTGAGTACTCCTCCATAAGGATCTAATCACTGTCTGTTAATTTGTTAAAATTAAAAGATTGTAATACCTTCAGCTTATAGGATGTTAATACCTGTAAGATAGGACCTCAGACCCTAAAACAATAAAATAAAATCAATCAATCTCTCCCTATCTCTTGTATATGCGCTTGCGTGCGTGTGTGCATACCTGTGGGTGTATTTTTTATTTCCTAAATGGGGGGAAAAAACAACTAATAAAATATTTTGAGAAATCAACTTAAATTTTATAAATGAAATTAATAAATTATATACTTTTCATTTCAATATCTTGTCCATCAGGTGTAGGGACTGTTTGATTGTTTAATTGTTCTTCCACATACTGAAGTGCTCTGGAGTAAAAAATACTAACTACCACCAGTTCAATTGATGAGAAGATCTAAGAATAAAACAGAGCATATTGAGAATAATTTTGTAATAATTTATATTATGCGCATAATATGAATTTACTTAAAAAATCATGTCATAATATCTTTTGATATAAATATTTTTGATTAGTATCAGAAAAAGGTAAACCCAGATTGTAGGCTGATTTCTTCAACTGGCTACTTTATTAATTGTTATACAAGATTGTTGAGCAACGTTTTTCTAATACATGCAACTTTAATGAACCTCAAAAGCTCAAACCTCATGAGAATGATATTTTTATTTGAATATCCAAATTCAAGATATAAAAATAATGAGACTTTAACTAAAAAAAAAAACAAAAAAAAAAAACAATCAATAGAGGTATGAATGATTAAATAAGTAAATAAATGAAAAACATTAGGTTTTCCTATTAAAAAATTAATAATGTTAACATACATGTAGTATTAACATATATGAATTTTCTATGTCAGCCTTTTTTGAACTTTCTATGTCATTCAGCTTAAATAAGTTTAACTTTCTCTTTAACCTTCCGATAGACGCAAGTAATCTGTAAGATGAAGTGACATGTTTTCATTTTGCCATTGGAGCGGATCTATTGGTGGAGGTGTGGGGTCCCTAGTAGCTTTCTGACTCCTCATCACTCAACAAAGGGTGCCTTAGAGATTTGATGGAGTTAGATGAATTGCGACGAATCATCTATTTTTTGCTCTTATAATTTTGGAATATTTTTTGATCCCCACAACATAAGGAAGAACCTACACCTACATACCATAAATGACAAAATGTGGGTAAATAAAAAATATTCATTACTCAAAATATAAATGCCTGATATGTGATATAAATGTGTTTTTTTTTTTATGAACATGTTACGTGAAAAATATTGTGATTCAGCTTTTACAGAGGTTGTGCTTAGGTCAAGCCATGAATTTGAATAACCATTTTATAATAAACTATTTTTTTTCTTACTTATTTTTATGACAATGGTCACAGATTAGTTGAATATTGAATTATGTTTGTAAAAAATTGATTTTTGAGTGAGAATGTTTTTTTAAAAGTTACTTACTGCACAGCACTACAGCCTGTGGGCCTTGGCTTCCCTGACAATCCTACTCCACACATCCCTATTTCTTGCCTTCTCCCTCCATCCAGTCACTCCTAGCATTCTCAGGGCTTCCTCAACGTTCTGCAGCTATTATCTGCGTGACCACCAGCCAGCTCTTCTTGTACCAATAATTGTTCCATATAGCATCCTGTTATTTAGCATCCTTATTATGTGACCCAGCCACTCTGTCTAGCCTTGACAAATTGTAGCACATTGATATCTTCATATATCACTTATATTTCACCGTTTGTATGATATTTCCATTTATTGTTGTCGCTATCAAAGACAGGGCCATAGATCTTATTAACATTTAAAGAGGATTATAACAGTTTTTTTAATTAGTGGGGGGACTGTATTTTGACATTGAGAACGGCTCAGCCAATTTTAATAAAATTTTATAATTATGTTTCATTCATACTTATTAACATTTTTAAGGATTTTAACAGTTTATATAATTAGTGGGGGGAAGGTGGAAGGGGCTAAATTTGTACATTGGAAATGGCTTGGTCGATTTTAATGAAATTCTATCTATTCTGTTCCAAATATTGAAAGAAATTTAATATAAATCTAAATTGAACAAAATTAAATATATAGCTATATTATAGACCCAAATTCTCTGAAATAGTTCAAAATTTATTATTAAGTTATTTTTGGAAATAAATTAAAAATTTTTGAATATAATATTAAAAATGTAATAATAAAGTTGAACACAGGTCTGGAATATAGCTATACATTTAATTTCATTCACTTTATATTTATATTAAATTTCATCCAATATTTGGAACGTAAATTTTATAAAATTTAGATAAACATTAAATACAGTATTTCCTAAAAATTGGCAAATATAGCCCCTTCCCTCCACCCTCCACTAATTAAAAACTGTTAAAACCCTTTAAAATGTAATAAGTATGAATGAAGCATAATTCTCAAATTTCAAAAAAAAACTTAAACCTTAAATTTTGGAGGTCAAAAATGATATTCGGATATTTATTTACCTATTTGATATTATTTGATAAATAATTCATATCTTAAATTACAAGTAATATTAATCCATAATTCAACTATATAATCCCTAATCGAATTACATTGAAATCCCAATTGAATTACTTTGTGGAATGACTATACTTCATAAAAGATCTATTTTGATTACATTTGTTTGAAATAAAAAGTAATCCAATTATAATCGGATTACAATGTAATTGAATTGTGCCCAGCTCTGAATGATTCATTTTTAATTCGTTAGTTCATATATTTAGTTTTCTTTTCATTCACTTGCAATCCTAGTTTCTTACTTTCTTTGTCAAGAGTTGTAAATAGATCCTTAAGGGTTGGGATATTGTGATCCCCACACAGATGTCTGCATATGCAACTGGTTCAAAACAAGTTCACCACTATTTATGAAAAATTTAGCTAACATACCGTCCTCTTTAGGTGGTTTGTTATTTTTTAATATCTGAACAGCATCCAAAAAGTCCGTAATTCCGTCCAAAAACGCCTCGATGTCAGGCGATTATATCATTTTCACTGCTTAATATGACAGGTTCATTTTCTTGGGTACACTCACTGTTTGGGGTCAACAGCTCATTATAATACTCGGTCCACCTATCGACAATTTTTGCTCTGCCTTTAACTAGTTTACCCTGTTTATCTTTATAGCTGTCAGATTTCGGTTGGAAGCCCCAGTTTATAAATTTGGTTGCTCCATAAAATTTTCTGGCTTCATTGTTAACCCGAAGTTCCTCAATATCTTCAATTTGCTTTCTAAAAAACTGTCTCTTTTTGGAATGAATGATCTTGTTTTAGTTGTTACTATTTTTTTTAAAAATGTTATAAAATGTTTTAGTTTTTTTTTTTTCAAAAGAGCAATGTGATACAGAAATGTTACCTAAAAATACTCAATTAAAAGTAAAAAAGTTCATTTACATATTTTCCCCCAAGCCTACACATAAGATGTCATTATTGAACTGTCTGATAAATGTGTCCAATTGTGTTACAGATTGATTACATCTATCAGAAGGTTAAGAGAGATGGAATAACACTTTGAGTGCAAATATGCAATGTACATACATAAAGTTCTTAACTAACTAATGATTACACAATAATTATAAAAGGGTTACCCTGAAAACCTAAAAGCCAATGGTTGCAGTTATTGGGTACTTAACCCTTTAACGGGCAGGAATTTTTTAATCCATTTCTTCTTTTTTTTTGCCTTTGAATGGCTATAGCCACGCTAACCGCCACACATGCATCATGAAATTCAAGGTTGAAAAAAGGATATTAGACTATAATGAGCAGGATAATGCGTCGGACATTGTGTCATTTATTGAGCAAAAGGCATTAAATATGTGTATCCTGAAGGATACATCGCCTGTTAAAGGGTTAATAAAAACTTTTTCCAGTAACTGAATTAAACAGTTGATAAATTAAATTACTTCATTCCACTCATGAATTATCTAAGCATTTCTTCAAGATATCAAGCTCTAAATGTAAAAAAAAAAAGAAGAAATGCTTAGAACAAGGAATATTGTTAAGCTATTGGGATCTGACAATCTATAATGTATAAACATTGATTTGACAGTGTCATTTTTAAATCCAAAATCTGATCATTTTGTTTGACTGAAAAATATCAATGATATTTTCTACACCATATCATCTTTTTTATTTTATGATTACATCATATTTATTTCTGAATGAGGCAACATAGAGATAGGAAATACATTATATGGGGAGTAAATGTTAGAATGGCCAAACCTTTAATATATATGAAGTAAATTATTGGTGTATATATGAATATAATGTTGCTTACCAAATATAACCAGGCGATTATCAATGATCCAGTTTCGATTGAGAAACAATAAAGAAATGATTTAAGTCTCAAGAACTCACAAGCCATAACTGATCTAAAATAAATTCGGTTTATATGTATATAATGTATAACTACAATATTGATCACAAAATTTTAAAAAAATGATAAAACTCACATACTGATTTTAATTTCTTTCATTAATTCAAGTAATCCTGTTTCACTACATTTATTATTTTAGGTTATTAGAAAACATGTAGAAAAGTCAATAATAAATAAAAATACTACCATGCAAACATTAAAACAAATCAGCAACTGTCTTGTCAAACGTGTTTCATGTTCATATCCTAAGAAAAATTACTTTCCACCCTCCACAAATCAATTAATCAATAGATTAGGTAATATTTTTCAAATCTATTTGAATGAAAAATTTTCCAAGAAAAACATTCAACTCTGATCTGATGACAGAAAAATCATTAGTAGTATAGGAAGGTCACCAACTATTTAATCATTGTTTTGGTATTTTCATAAATAAAATCATTAATACAAACTAAATTGACTACATAACTCCATTGACACAAATAACCAGAATCCATATTACAGATTACTAACTAGATTACAAACTGAAATTATATGCAGCTTGTAATAGATACAATTAATAATAATAGCTTGTAATTTTAGCCATTAATCCTGTCATGCTAGTGAAACACAATACACAAGCTTGTATACAATGCTTTTAAACACAGCATTCAGATGATAAACAGCACAAACTACAAATTGTTATTCATAGACACGTTTTGTTCATAAAATACAATATTTAGCAAAGCATCGTAATATTATTCATCCGTTACAGACAGGGACTGGATATTTTCTAAACCTATGTTTACATATAAGTAATACTAAATTTAAAAATGTTATTTCCAAGACTTTAATGCACTTAGAAAATCAGAACAATTAATAATTTATTTTATCCAGTTTGAAAACAATTATAAAGCTAAACTAAAATACCAACAAATAATACAATACTATAATACAAACAGTACAGTAGCAAATAATGACAATACATTTACCTCTTTTATGATGTTTTTTCTTCAAATAAAATAATCAAGGTGTCACAAAATGCAACCTTCTGCAGTTAAAAAGTAAATGATTCACCTCTGAAAGATAAGATAAGATTACACATTGACTACTCACGTGTTAGGTAAACAAACTTTGATATTACTCCTTAATAAATTGTATTCTCACTTCAAGTGTGTTTGCTATTTTTACTCATTTATATGTTATGGTTGAAGTAATGTAAATTTCTGTTTTTGTTTTTTCTGCGATAAATTGCAGAAATATACAAGTTTTAAGTCACAAGACTAGCCCAAATCAATCTATGTATTTGTATTATCAATAGTATATTTATCAGATAGAAAATTATGTATTGGTAGCACATTTCATTTATATATATATATATATATATATATATATATATATATATATATATATATATATATATATATATATATATATATATATGTCTGGATTTGTTCATAAATTGTATTTATTTCTTTTAAATTACAGTAAGTGTAACTATTTTGATTTTTTTTCAGACACTATATTCTATTACATGGTAAGAATATAAGTTAATTTTTCTGATGCCAGATTTTGCCAAAATTTAATCATAGGTAAATATTTGACAACTAATTTCTTGGAATCAATCACATAATTTAAACATAATTAAATTAGGTGATTGATTCCAGGAAATTAGTTGTAAAATGTTGAGCTATGATTTTTTTTTTTTTTTTAAGATTTATTAATTTTAAGTGGAAGTTTTTAGTATTACGAGTAGAAATATTATGTTTCATGATGCATCAGGATGTGTTCGAGGTAATGGTGAAGAGAATAAATAACAATAAATATTTGAAATGAAAGTTTATCGTATAGCTTTATATTAGTAAGATGTTCGAAAATCAAAGTTGTCCATAGAAGGAAACAGATACAAATATTTATTATTAATTCTGACATGAGTCGTTCAGTAATTTTTAATGACAGCCGGTTGATGATTAGAGATGATTATTAAAGATTTCTCAGACATATTTTCAACAGTAAATTTTTGCTCAAAAGGACTATTTCCACTGCTTCTATTATAAAGCACCTCTTTCAAAGCAATTTTATCAGTTCTCTCAATATCTGAGGTTTCTATGATGCGCTGAGCTTTCCTGTACAATAAATTTTGAAGATTTATTTCGGCAGATCGTTCAGTAATAGTTAATCTTTCAGGCATGATGTCTGTCCTTGTTTAGCTTCAGTTCATACAAACTTGGAAAGAAATTTTCATTTATGGAATTGATAACAGGTCATAGAATTTTATACCAGCTAATATCAAAATAAAGGGCCAACGTTTCGACAGGAGGCTTGGAAGATTGGCTGTCAGAGTCTGAGATATCCTTTACGACCTTTGAAACTCGGCAAACTCAAGTTTTTCTTATGATCTCGTCGTAACTTTTCTTAGTTTTCAGCTAACGCTCTCCTAAGGACACCCTTAAACTTCCTAATTTCCCTGATGTTGCAAGTGAAGAGTGAAATCTGAATTTAACCATATTTCGTTTTGCTTTTCAAATCGCTGCTTAAGTGGACCTTTGTTTTTAATTTTTTTGAGGGTTCACAAATATTTAATTCATTTTTAAAAACTAAATATACTGACCCCACAGGGCCCTTGAAAGAGGCCTCCACCCACTACTATCTAGCGGTAGTTTAACGTAGGAAGTAACTAATAAAGATTAAAAAACAACAACTGACCTTCGAAGCACTGTGCGCCCGCTCGATTTTTATCTCTTCTGTAAATTCTGAAGGCTGGTACCGGTACACAGTCTAGTGTAGAGAGCCGGCTCACACTAACTGATACTATGAATAATAGTATATATATATATATATATATAAACGGTCTGTTGTCGAAAAGAAATTATTTAAATTCTATATCATTTCTATGGACCTTCTGGGCTTTCTTGGTCATTAGTTTTAAATTTCTGTGTTTAAGGGTCATTATTTCATAATTAATAAAATAAAAATAGTATTCCAATTTAAATATTCATAAAAATGTGATCAGTAGCGTGCTTATTATTTGATTATGTATAATATTCAGATTTAACAAATACGAGGCTGTGAGTGGGCAGTTAAGTATTTGAATTTGATGTGACTGTATATCGTCGTATCTGTACATCGGTGGAAGCCAGTGTAATTTTGGTATAATTTCAACAAATGGTATATGTTGAATGAAGACAAACAATACATAAGGAACACAAGGAAGGTTGATATAAATAATAAACACTTAACTTGATATTATTGAAGTTGCACATTAATCTACTAAGCTCAATATGCCTTCAACTAATATAAATACTTCAGACATACCGTCTCCTGCTGGTTCCGTTTCTGAAAGAATGTTTTTAAATTTTTCCATTTTATTTGATGTTTTTAATTAAAGAGGCCGGGTATGTTTTATGTCATTAAAAAAATCTTTAATTGAAGGCTCATTTTTGGAAGAAGAGTTTTCCGTAGTATTATCATTTTTAAAGTTTTTTTCTTTTCCAACACGAATTTGTTTTTGACAGTACTACTGGAAAATCATTATCATTTGGTTTGGAGATACTGCGTTCCGAGGGTTTGATTGTTGGTCTCTGTTTGCTTAATTAAATTAGTTGATTCCTTATGTATTTAGGACAGTTTTTATAGTTGGAGAAATGTTGTTTCTGGCACTTACAACACTTCGGCACAAAACCGTCTGTTAATATATTTGGACAATCACGTGATAAATAATCTTTATATTTAAGGCATTTTGGGGTTTTACAGTTCCGTACCACGTAGTTTATGGCTCAAAAACATAGAGTTTAAGTTTTTACTATTATATTTCTCCCATTTAATTACAACACTATTGCAATTTTAATATGATTTAATTTAATTGATTGTTCTTTGTTTTCTAGAATCACTTTTGGAAGAGGAATTTTTGTTTCTATATCATCAGATTTTTTTATTATTTGAAAAACTTTGATAATTTGTAGTTCTTGTTTTTTTAAGTCATTTAAAATATGTTCCATAGAAAAGTCGAGGGGCGTGCCTTTTAGGACAACTTATGATTTTATTTCATGCTTCGAAGTGTATGTATGAAATTGAAACTGAATTTTTATTCAGTCTTAAAATTGGCAAAATTCTCTCCAGCGTATATATAGACACATCAAAAAAAGTTTGGTATTACTTGATTTTTTTTTATTTCGCTTGAATATTTAGGAGAAATATTTTTAGAGAGTGAAAGTGCAACTAATACTGATAAAAGGCATTGTAATTAAAAACAGAAAACATACTTGTAAAATTACAAAAATTAATAATATACGAAAAATACGGAAAAGAGGAAAATGTGACATTGTTAAAAATTTGCTGAACAAACATTTATCGTTTACATAGTACTCTGTGTTTCCTCCCTGGGCTCTAATTAGAGCCAGGACTCGTACTGGCATCCGTAAAATAATGTGGTCTATGTCTTCTTGTCGAAGATTCCGCCATTCTTGAATCGCTGCTTCCCTCACTTCTTGAAGAGTGGTTGGGACGTTGTTAGCGTCCGAAAGTGTTGATGACAGGCCACGTAGTGGTAGGCCACGATGTACCACAAGGCACGAGGACCGTTATATAGGGCTAACAGCCAGAAGACAGCCCTTTTCCACTGCAGGTGAGTACTGGGTTTAGGGTTTGTGTTGAGGCGTTTAACTGCAAGGTTTTTACGCCATTTCGTTATTGTTTGTTATTCAGATAGTTTTTGTTCACTGCATTTTGTTCCTGTAGTATTTGTCTGTTTATTGGTGTATCTTGGATGCAATGATCTATAGATTTCTACATAAGAATTATTTAGCTTAAATTGTTCGATTTTTCCCCCCTCTCTTTTTTCCTTTTCTTTTTTATTTATTTATTTTTTTCTTCTCTTTTTTTTTTTTTTTTTTTTTTTAAATTTAGTTTTCTTCATTTTTTCCTCTTAATTAGTTATAAATATATACATCGAGATAGCCTCCATAAAGTAAAATATAGACAAATTATTTACATTGTTATATATTAATTATGACTAATAAATTCGAATTTGGTGATCTGAAATCAAAATTTTCTTCGGTGATGTTGTAGAGAAAAAAAAAAACTCTATTAGAACTGAAATTTTTTGTTCATGTTTCCACCCTCATTATCACTGTCCATTACTGCAATAGGTCCAAAGGTTATCATTATTAGTTTCAGTTTGTTTATTAGAAGTGCCATGGGAAAAAGTGGAATAATCACTCCTATTTTTTGGTGTATCTGTTTTGAAATTTACAGCTGTGTCCAAATTTTTTGTTATGAAGATGGATTCCCAAATTTTCTTTGTAACTGTTTCTTTCATAAATAAAATGTTTGGTTTTTTTTAATTGAATTTTGTGGTTATTGTTTATTGCATGTTGTTAATCTGTTTTTATTGATATTTTTTTATGTTTTGGTGTCTGCATTATGCTGTTTTATTCTTTTTTTCAAGTTTTTCAAGACCTATTGCAGTAATGGACAGTGATAATGAGGGTGGAAACATGAACAAAAATTTTTCTAATAGAGTTTTTATTTTCTCGTTATATTGAGGTATTATATCAATTAACAATAGCTATACGATAATAAAATTTTGCAAAATATTGTTCGCAATGACCATGAAACGTCGCAAATATGTGATCTGATTTTTAATCAAATAAAAATTATTGCTTTTTTCTTCTTAGTAATTGATATATTGGTTATGTTATATATTAATTTGACTAATAAATTCGAATTTGGTGATCTGAAATCAAAATATGTTTGATATTGTATCTAATCTTTTCAGTAGATTGGATTCCTTCAGGAACTTGAGTAGTCTACTTATTGTATCTTCGCAGTCATTTAGCGTTTCTTTAAGAGATCTTTTGAGGTTGTATTTCAACATAAGCTTATCATAGCCCGGGCATTCTTCTATAATATGTTTTATTGTGACGGGTGTTTGGCATCTATTGCATATAGGTTCTGGTTCTTTTGTAATTAGATGGATGTGAGTCAGCCGTGAGTGCCCAATCCTTACTTTGGTAAGAGCCGTTTCTTCTCTTCGAGTTGATCTCACTGAGGTCTTCCAGATGTTTGTATTTGGTTTTATTTCTTTTAGTTTGTAATTGTTTACATTGTCCCACATACTTTGCCATGCAGCTTTGGTATCTATGTGTAACAATTTTTTAATATCAGTTTTAATGCAAATGGGAACAATGTCTTGATTACTGAGTGCGGCTTCCTTTGCAAGTTTATTAGCTGCTTCATTGTATTTGATGCCAACATGCGATGGTGTCCAAAGGAATTTAACATCTTTTTGTAATGATTTTAGCATAGCTAAGTATTCATGAATTTTTATTACTAATGGGTGAATGCTGTATAACTCTAGTAGACTTTGTAGTGCCGAGAGTGAATCACTGCATATTATGTGTTTGTCTCCCTCTTTTGTCATTATATTGTGGAGGGCATATTTTATAGCGGCGAGTTCTGCTGTGAATATACTGCAATGAGGTGGTAGTTTATATTTGAATGCTTCTTCTGGTGTGACAACAGCCGACCCTATATTATCATTCATTTTGGAGCCGTCTGTGTAGATGAATGATGCATTCTTATTTTTATTTAATATTTCTTGAAATTTATGGTTTATTTCATACGGTGGTGTGGTTTTCTTTCTGAACTTTTGTAGTGCTCTGTTAATACAGGGAACTGCGTATGTCCATGGTGGGGTGAGGGTATCCTGGCTTTGTATACTTTTTTGTTCTATTTTTTCTATAGGTCTTCTGTATCTTATTGTTAGAGGGGCTGGTTTTGTTGGGTTATTGCTGTAAATTTGTTGATATTTCGGTCTAAATATGTGTTTAAATGCTGGGTTTGTTGGTTGTGTTGCTATGGGTACTATGTAGTTCATTACTAGTTGATGTCTCCGGAAAGTGAGTGGTGGCATATTAGATTCAGCGCATAAGCTAAGAATTGGGCTTGTTCTGAAGGCTCCCGTTGCTATCCTAATTCCATTATGGTGCACTGAGTCAAGCTGTGATAGTAGGCTGAATCTGGCTGAGGCATATATATGGCTAGCATAATATAATTTTGATCGTATGAAACATTGGTATATTTGTAGTAGCCTCGATCTGTCCGCTCCCCAGCTAGTGCCTGCCAACACTTTCATAACATTTAAACGTTGTAGGCAGCTATCTTTTAGGTTCCTGATGTGGTGTTTCCATGTGAGTTTTGAATCAACTATTAATCCTAAGAAGGTGCAGTGGTCATGGAAGCTTAACTCTCTATTGTATAACGTAATTTTCGGGGGAGTGCTTAGTTGTTTTTTCCGGGAAAAGAGAACACATTTAGTCGTTTTTATTGAGAACTTGAGACCGGTATTTTGTGACCAGGTTTCTAGTTTGTTCAGAATTGACTGTATGGTGGCTTTTGTTCTGTTTGTGTCTGTATATTGAATGAGGATGGCAAGGTCATCTACAAAAAGGCTTGGTTTGAGGGATCGATGAGTGAGTGCGTTTTGTATTGAGTTGATGGCAATTAGAAACAGTGTTCCGCTTAGCACACTTCCTTATGGAATTCCATTCTCTACAAGTGTTTTTTTGGAAATATAATCTGCGATTCGCACTTGTATAGATCTTTTTCTCAGAAAATTTTAGATGAAACGTGGTAGGGCTCCTCTGAACCCCCAGTCATATAATTGTTTTTATATGGTTGGTCACCAGACTGTATCAAAGGCTTTTTCAATGTCGAAGAGAATGCCTAGGCATTCGCGTTTATTGATGAAGGTGTTCAGTATCTCGGCTTCTAGTGATACGAGATAGTCAACAGTCGATTTTCCTTTTCTTTGTCCACATTGAAAGTCAGTCAGTAGCCTGTTCTTCTCAAGATACCATAAAAGGCGCTTGTTTATGATTTTTTCTATTAACTTGAATAAGCAACTCGTTAGAGATACAGGGCGGTTATACTCTTCTTTCAATTTGTTTTTTCCTGGTTTCAAGATTGGGATGACTATGGATTCTTGCCTTTTTTCTGAGAGTTCACCTTCCAACCATATTCTGTTGTAAAATTTTAGGAGGTGTTTTCTTTGTTCTGTTGGGATATTTTTGATCATGGAATTATGGATGCTGTCTGGACCAACAGCGGACATTCTTAGGGAAGATATGGCCGTGTTAAGTTCCCATTCGGTTATTGGTTAGTTATATACTTGATTTTTGTTATTTGAATTGATTTCAAAATGGTTGTTCGCTGATTTTTTGTCGGAACTGCAGATTATAATGGGTTGAAGATGATGTTTCTGCGTAGTATTCTGCAAATATTTCAGCTAATACTGAAGGGTTATATATGATATTCCCTTCTATTTCGAGGGTTGGTCGCTCGTTTGAGTAGTTCCCTCTAATAGTCCAAGAGCCGAGGCCAAATTTCGTGACTTATTTGAAGAAAAATTTTAGACATACAGCCATAAAATGTCCACCCTCAGCAATCAATTTGAGTCTGCCAACTCAAAGCGGGGGCGTTTCAAAATGGCGACCACCGAAAGGGGGTAGCAAATATCAAAATATAATATTATTTGAAGTTGATTTATTTAAAGAAAACAAGAAACTGCAAACCCCCTAGGTGCCAAAAAACGCTGTCTGCCAAAATTTGGAGGGGGCGTCGCACCGGCAGACAGAATTCAAAATCCTCGTTTTTTGAGTCCAAAAGTGGACCATTTGAAGCCGATTTATTTCAAGCACACAAGAAACTGCATGGTCACTATATGACAAAAAACGTTGTCTGCCAAAATTTGCAGGGGGCGTCGCACCGGCAGACTGAATTTAAAATCCGCGTTTTTTCAGTCCAAAAGTGGACAATTTGAAAACGATTTATTTGAAGCAAACAAGAAACTGCATACTTCCTAGATGACAAAAAACGTAGTCTGCCAAAATTTGGAGGGGGCTAAGCACCGGCAGACAAAATTCAAAATCCGCGTTTTTTCAGTTCAAAAGAGGACGATTTGAAGACGATTTATTTGAAACACACAAGAAACTGCATACTCCATAGATGACAAAAAACGTTGTCTGCCAAAATTTGGAGGGGGCTAAGCACTGGCAGACAAAATTCAAAACCCTTGTGAAGGCGTCACACCGGCTGACATTGTTCACATCACTCACATCCTTTTCGTCCAACAGTGAACTTTTTGAACATGATTTCCTTTTTTATTTGATTGATAAGTAGTTTTTCT
This sequence comes from Euschistus heros, assembly GCA_003667255.2. Classification (NCBI taxonomy): domain Eukaryota; kingdom Metazoa; phylum Arthropoda; class Insecta; order Hemiptera; family Pentatomidae; genus Euschistus; species Euschistus heros. The sequence goes on from RCWM02000227.1 coordinate 1,419,873, forward strand.
CTAGAATAATTTAAGGAAATTATATTATGTTGCTTCCTACGTATGGTACAATATAATTATTTTAATATAAAATAATGTTGTTTAAAAATTTTAATGTTAAAAATACCAATTAATACATATGAACAGTAATAATATAAATACCGGCGATATAATTAAAAAATGAATAATATTTCAACTTATAAGTTATGAAATATGTACTATCCTGGAACAAAATACGTGGAAAACATGTAGTTCTTCGTAAACGTATGTTCTTGGAAAATCGAATGTTCTTAGTCGTTTGATCGAATAACTCGGAAACCGTTCCTATTAGTATATTCTGAGCTATGTACATTATGAAGCAAATCAAATTTGCAAGAAATTTGGCACTATTCATTTCTTTTTCTCTCATCTATAGTTTTCAAACGGTTTGGCCACCAATGATTGGCTAACTTGTGGTAAGTAACTGGCTAAATTTCCTACCATACTACATATATGAAATTTATATAAAGTCATGTAAAATACCCACGCCAGCATTTTTTGGTACATTTTTCGTTAAAACCTTAATTCTGCAATCAGACGCCATATATTAAATTGATACAAAGTCATGTAAAATACCAATGTCAGCACACCAAAACCTCGTACTGTTGTGAAATCCAAGTTTTTTGGCACATTTTTCGTTATTACCCTAAAACTATTCTTCCGATCCAAAATTTATTTTTCTCAACTGATAGCTGACTAAATTTTCAATCAGGCCCATATATTAAATTGATATAAAGTCATGTAAAATACCAATGCCAGCACACCAAAACCTCGTACTGTTGTGAAATCCAAGTTGTTTGACACATTTTTTGTTATTACCTCAAAAATTTTCTTCCGATCCAAAATTTATTTTTCTCAACTAATAGCTGACTAAATTTCCAATCAGACCCATAAATTAAATTGATATAAAGTCACGTAAAATACCAATGCCAGCACACCAAAACCTTGTACTGTTGTGAAATCCAAGTTTTTTGGCACATTTTTCGCTATAACCCCCAAACTATTTGTTTTATCCAAAATTTATTTTTTCAATGAAAGCTTACTAAATTTACAATAAAATCAAATTATATAATGATGAATGAATCCCGCAAAATACCCACGCCAGCCCACTGTAACATGTAAAATTGTTATGTTTTTACCAAAACATACACATTTAGCCTGCTAGCATGGATTTCAATTAAATATTCATGTATAAAATGTGATATCAAATTTAGTCAACTTTCAGTTGAAAAAAGTAAATTTTGGTTTAGACAAATTGTTTTGGACTAATATCGAAAAATAATCTAAATAATTTGTATCTAACAACAGAACTTGTTTTTAGCGTGCTGGCACGGGTATTTTACAGAGCTTGATCAAAGTTTTGTATATGGGGTCTGATTGCAAATTTACGTCAGCTATCAGTTGAGAAAAATAAATTTTGGATTGGACGAGTAGTTTTGGGGTTATAATGAAAAATGTACCAAAAAACTTGGATTTTACAACTGTTCGGGGTTTCAGCGTGCTGGCATGGGAACTTTACATGACTTTATATAAATTTCATATATGAGGTCTGATAGAAAATTTAGCCAGCTATCAATTAAAAGAATAAATAAATTTTGGATCGGATGAATAGTTTTTTTTGGTGTTATAACGAAATATGTGCCAAAAACTTTAACTTTACAATAGTACGGATTTTTAGCGTGCTGGCATGGGTATTTTAAATAACTTTATATACATTATATAGATAAATTATATTATATTATACAAATAAATTTTATGTATAATGTCTGAAAGGAAATTTAGTCAGCTATCAGTTGAAAAAAATAAATTTTGGATTAGGGTTATAACCGACAACGGAAAAGTACCAACTGCTTCTTTTCACGAAGAAGTGCGACTTATATGAAGTTAGTCAATCTTTGGTGGCCAAACCGCTCTAAAACTATTGATCTGAGAACAAAATCACTATTACAAAATTTGTTGCAAAGTTGATTTGCTTGAATAACGTATAATAGAACACAAAATATACTAAAAGTAACGATTTCCGAACTTCTAAGAAATACTATTTTCAACTCCTTTCCCCCACTGTCATTTTTGCGGCACTCACCTTTATTGGAAAATTCATAAATTTCCATTCATAACAGTGGACAGGTTACACCCATGCATTACAAAAAAGGGGTGAAATAACTCGGTATGTTTTCCTATCGGGCTCTTGGTCTATCATTTTACAAATCAATTAACTGGACTACTATACAAGTTTTATAAGAATTTTGTTCCAGGATAGTACATATTTCATAACTTTATAAGTTGAAATATTATTCTTTTTTAATTATGTAGCCGGTATTTATATTATTACTGTTCATATATATTAATTGGTATTTTTTACATTAAAATTTTAAAACAAGATATTTTATATTAAAATAATTTTATTGTACCATACGTAGGAAGCAATATAATATAATTTCCTCAAATCATTCTAGAGAAAAACTACTTATAAATCAAATAAAAAAGGAAATCATGTTCAAAAAGTTCACTGTTGGACGAAAAGGATGTGAGTTTTGAACAATGTCAGGTGTGACGCCTTCACAAGGATTTAGAATTTTGTCTGCCGGTGCTTAGCCCCCTTCCAAATTTTGGCAGACAACGTTTTTTGTCATCTATGGAGTATGCAGTTTCTTGTGTGCTTCAAATAAATCGTCTTAAAATTGTCCACTTTTGGACTGAAAAAACGCGAATTTTGAATTTTGTCTGCCGGTGCTTAGCCCCCTCCAAATTTTGGCAGACAACGTTTTTTGACATCTAGGAAGTATGCAGTTTCTTGTGTGCTTCAAATAAATCGTCTTCAAATTGTCAACTTCTGGACTGAAAAACGCGGATTTTGAATTTTGTCTGCCGGTGCGACGCCCCCTCCAAATTTTGGCAGACAACGTTTTTTGTCATCTAGTGAGCATGCAGTTTCTTGTATGCTTGAAATAAATCGTCTTCAAATGGTCCACTTTTGGAATGAAAAAACGCGGATTTTGAATTTTGTCTGCCGGTGCTACGCCCCCTCCAAATTTTGGCAGACAACGTTTTTTGTCACCTAGTGGGTTTGCAGTTTCTTGTTTGCTTTAAATAAATCATCTTCAAATAATACCATATTTTGATATTTGCTACCCCCTTTCGGAGGTCGCCATTTTGAAACGCCCCCGCTTTGAGTTGGCAGACAAGTGCAAATTGATTGCTGAGGGTGGACATTTAATGGCTGTATGTCTAAAAGTTTTCTTCAAATAAGTCATGAAATTTGGCCTCGGCTCTTGGACTATAATGGCATTGATCTTCCTCCATACTGTACGAATTGGTGTGCTTGTGTTAATATAAGTTACAAAGTTGTTCCATGTTTGTTTTTTCTGATAAGGTTTCTTGACTGGGCTTTTAATTTTTTAAAGTTTATAAAATTTACTGATTTTTCGGTATAGGTGAAAAATATAGGTGATTTTCGGAATTTATTTAATGCACGGTTTCTTTTTTTAATGATTTCTTTACAATCATTATCAAACCATGCTGGCTTTGGATTAGAGGAAGATGGGTTTGATTTTGGTATTGAGGCTTGTGCTGTTTCTATTATTTCCTGAGTGATGTAGCTGTTGATTTTATTAATATTTCCACTAATATGGTTTAGTTTTATCTTGTTTTGAAAGAGGTCCCATTGTACTCTATTGACGTCCCATAGCCAATGTCTTTTCCCGGTGGTGTGTCTTCCAATCATTTTCACCAGGATTGGGAAGTGGTCAGAATTGTGGGGGTCATTTATTACCTTCCATTCGAGTAAACTGAATAAGGTTGGTGAACACAGGGTTATATCTATTGCTGTGAGTGATACATTTTTAGGGCATAGGTGTGTCATCGATCCTGTGTTAAGTAGCAGCAAGTCAAAATCATCCTGAATTCGTTTAATTATGTTTCCTCGTGAGTTGTTAGTTCTGTTTCTCCAGCTTTTGTGAAATGCGTTTACATCTCCAAGGATAATAAAAGGTTGCGGGAGCTTATTGATGAGTTTCCCTAATTCATATTCATTAATAGGTTCGGTGGGTGGTAGATGTTGCAGATATTTATTTTTATGTTCGTGTCAACTGTTGTGGTAATTGCTTGAATGGAAGTATCTATTTTTATTTCCTTTGAGACTAAGTTGTTGTGTATTGCCGTTAAAACTCCGCCACAGGCTGGGTTATCTGTTATTTTATCGGTTCTAAATATTTGGTAATTCTTGATTTTAAATTTTCTGTGCGGTTTTAGATGCGCTTCTTGAAGGCAAACTATTCCAGGTTGATGTTCTGTTATGAGTAGCTTCAATTCTTCATATTGTGAGGTTGTGCCGTTAAGGTTCTATTGGATAATATTCGTGTAGTTATTCATGGGATTTGAAGAAGATAATTGTAGAACATTATATTTCTTTCCTACTGCCCATGTAGTTATATACGTATTTTTAGGAATTTAGAGTATCTTGGTATACAATGATAAATAAATAATAAAAAACAAAAAATAAAAAATAATAGGTTGTATATTCTAGAACATATTATATCATTAATCCTTATGCATTTATTATTCTGTTTCATTTTATTTATCCAATAGTGCATTTTTAATTTTAATGTCAATGTCAATATCATTGTCAGTTTTAACACTGTTATATTAAAATGTATTATTTTCCGTCTTGTAAATTTCCTATATGGACTAATTATTCTTATTACGATATTTTTATTAGTTTTAGAGATTTAAATGCATTTGGACTATAATTAATTATCATAATATGAGTATATATATCATTATTTTTTTTTTATGACATAGAATAATATATTTTTAGATCTATTATATATGTGTTTATATTTTGTGTATTTAATAAGTTGGAGTGGGTTATACATTGAATTAGAGAGTTGTTTATTTTCGTTATGATAGCTAGCGGGCTTTGTATTGTTTGTGGTTAGAAGGGAACTACACGGACTAGGATATTTGAAATTAGAAAATTTTATGATTTTAATTAGAATCGTTAATTTTATTTTCTTTAATTCATTTATTTTTATTCTCCTCAGATCATTATTCTTATTTTCTCTACTTGACAGTAATTTTCTATCTTGGGTGTAGATGGCTTTTGGCTGATTGTTTGTTTATTTCGTTTAACGTCACTTTATGCTGCTATGGCTAATCGGACGATGCTACGGTGGGAGTCCTAAATTTTGCCTATCCTGGTATAATTAGGATAGGGATCTTTAACGAGTACCTGACATCGCACAGGCTCGGGACCCCCATTTTACGTCCCTTCCGAAGGACGGCATAGCTAAGGATTTTTTACTCCCTTTAAAAAATCCTAAGGTCATCTGCCGGGCTGCGAACCCGCGATCTTGGGTTTAGTAGGTTGCTATGCTAACCACTACACCACAGGTGACCCCGCTTTTGGCTGATATTTGTTAGTTATTATTTTTAGTCCTGTTTGTTTTCTGAGTAAACTATTACTAATTAGTGGGGTGATATTTGAAAATGTCATGTTATAAAATTAAGGTAAAATGTAAAAGAAAAAGTCATATATGAATAAATTGATAGAGGATAATTTAATAAATAAAAGGATTAAAAAGATTAGGATATAATTATATTATTGTGGTTTTAAGATAATGATAATATTAATTTATCAATCATGAGATTTAATATAAATTTAAATTATTAATAGGTATTAGTTTTAATACTAAATTCTATCTATTTTTTCTATGCTCGGATTTCGGATCGTGGATTTGGTTCGAGACTTACTCCTTGATTTTCTTTCTCTAACTATAGCCCACCAGCCCTGTGGGTCATCTTGGTGACGGAAGGGGGGAGGTCATTTCGTTAGAGTTTTCTTTTTCCGAAGGTGAAACCTTCGGTTTGATGGGGGTTTCCGGAATTTTTGTATAATTTTGCCCGGAAGGGTTAAAGGGGGTTAAGAGGGGAAGTGGGTTGGGTACCCAGGATGTGGAAGGGGACGGGTGTGGGATGAGTTGAGGGAGGGTAGTGGGAGGTGGTAGTGTGGAGGGGGAAACTCAGATATCATTCATATTCGAGTGTCCAATAGGTGAGGGTTTGTAGTTGTTAATTGGCTCTAACGGTTTTTTAAAAAATAGAATGATCATCTCTTAAATCGTCTGTTTGTACACTAACTGATACTTCACTTTTTACTATATTAGAAAAACTTACATGCATTGTTATTGGGTGTAGTAATCCATATTTTTTTTTTTTTTTTTTTTTTTTTTTTTTTTTTGCGGCTAGATATGTAATTTTTTCACCATCCTGGATGCTTTTAATTTCTTTTTCTTTTAAAAAAATAGGGCAATTTTTCGAAAAAGAGTCGTGTTGACCCTGGCAGTTGACACATTTTATGGGACTATTACATTCAACCCCTCCATGTTTAAGTTTACCACAGTATCTGCACAGTGGCTCTTTTTTACAAAATGTTTTTGTACGACCGATATTGTATACATAACAACGCGTTGGGTTTGAAATAAATTGTTTAACAGTGATGTTATAGAAGCCTATTTTTATTTCTGTGGGAACAGTAGGGTTATTAAAAGTTATGAGATAATTATGACTGTTTTGTTTTTCGTTGTTTTTGAAATATATCAGTCTTTTTACGTCTTCTACATTTCGTGATTTTAATTCTTCCTTTATTTCGTTAATGGAACAACAATTGAGATCTGGGCACCATATAATTCCTTTACTTTGATTTAGTTTACCATGCGGTTCTACTTTAACAGGAAAGTTCTTGATTAGGTTTTCACATTTTAGTAATTTATTCCATTGATTTTCTGAAATAACTTCAACTAGAAGAGTACCATCTCTTAACTTTTTTGCGGCTTTTACATCACCGATTAAATTTTTTAAACTTTTATATATTAAAAATGGCGATACTTTATGGAAATCGAATGGAATTCCATCATTATCACAACAGATTCTTTTTATAACTAAGAATCGTTTGTAATTATTTTGTTTATTTTCATTATTTAATGGGAAAGGTTCTTTAAATTTTTCCGCTAGCGGGCGGGGATTCAGCCATGGTTTTTACTTACTTTTATAGTAAGCAAAAAAAAAACCCAAAAAAAACAAGTATTTAAAATACAGAATGAAAAAGAAAGCCTCCTAAAAAAAAGAAAAAAAAATTAAATAAAAGGAAAATGCTACTTATCGCTAGTTGCAGATAATTAATCACCAGGAGCTCACTATATATACGTCCACACAGCACCAAGTATCAACACTAACTCCTAGGTGACTACTGTTGACAGCTTCAGCAGGCTACCGGCACTACTGTAAGTGACCAAACCGTCCGAAATCGCCTCCACGAAATTGACCTTCGAGCAAGAAGACCCTTACACCGCCCACTGTTGAGTAGGAACCATCGTCGACTACGACTTCAGTGGGCAAGGACTCACGAAGAATGGCTGTTGCCTCAGTGGAGGAATTGTCTGTTTTCTGATGAAACCAGACTTGCCCTGGTCCCTGACAATAACCGATTAAGGGTATGGAGGGTACCTGGGAGGAAGAGTCGCTTGAGGTACCCATCTCATAGAGCCCAGCAGCATGGGGGCTCCATCATGTTTTGGGCAGGAGTAATTGACAGGTCCAGAACTGAACTGATACCCATTCAAGGGACCATGACTGCTAATTCTTACTTGAGCGAGGTGTTACAACCTATCGTGAGACCACAAGCAAGAAGACACGGCGATGGCTTTATATTAGTGGATGATAATGCTCGCCTCAGGGAAGCTGAAATTCAAACTGGCCCGCATTCTCACCAGACATGAACCCCATAGAAGATGTCTGAGACATGCTTCACCGAGCGGTACAGTGTCGCCAGAACGTCCGTACCACTCGGAGAACAGAGGGAAGCAGCAATTCAAGAATGGCGGAGTCATCGACAAGAAGACATAGACCACATTATTTTACGGATGCCAGTACGAGTCCAGGCTCTAATTAGAACCCAGGGAGGAAATACAGAGTACTAAGTAAAAGATAAATGTTTGTTAAGCAATTTTTTAACCTTGTCACATTTTCCCCTTTTTTGTATTTTTCGTATTTTATTAATTTTTGTAATTTTACAAGGATGTTTTCTTTTTTTTAATTATAATGTTTTTATCAGTATTAGTTGCACTTTCACTCCCTAAAAATATTTCTTCTAAATATTCAAGCGAAATTACAAAATTCGGGTGGTGCAAAACGTTTTTTGATGTGTTTAGAACATTTTCTTGTTGCCACTGTATTTAATATTATTTTCGACTTTAATTTCGCTAAAATATCTTTAAGGTTATTAAATGCCTCATTTACTACAACTGGAGGATGTTTGATTGTTTTACTATTTTTGCCAGAATTTGAGTCAGAGTCTTGGTCATCAAATCTATTGTTTATTGGGATATTATACTAGGTTGACTCACTTCTTCTTTTTTGAGTTGTATTAAAATTTTCATTTCTTGAAGTATTTTCATTTCTGGGTTTTGGATCATCCATAGTTTCTAGTTTACCCCAAGGAGCATAGTTTTCTGCTCTGGTAATTTCACAAATGTCACTGATAATAAAATAATAGAAATAGATATAAAATAAAGGAACATAACTGGATGGAAAATAAGAGAACAGGACTTATAAGTTTATACCAGGGCTACTAGTTTAAACTCTTTAGCTTTAATTTAATTTTGCTACACTCTGTCTGGTGTTAAGTTTTATATTACGAGGTGTAACCAAACCAGTGAACCACTATATTTATATTTAATATAAATCTAATAAAAAAAACTCAATTTCTCCCAGACTGGGAAAAATGATAGATCATGGATATGTCTATCTATGATCTACTGCTTTTCCCAATTTATCAAGTTACTTAAATTAAATTAACATTCAATGATTATTTGAAATAAACAAAGTTGACAGCTATTGAAGTAAATTATCCAACCCAGGAAACACTTCTTCATGAGAAATTAATAATGAAAATTTGTTTCCAAGTAGGCTGTCCTCCCCATCCTCCAGTATTCTCGTAGTAATCCTCTTAAAATAATGCCTAATTTCTTGTTCAGCAATTTAATTTTTGTGAAAAAAAAATAACATCTAATAGACAATAAAATAAAATTTTTAAAAAATGAAAATGTTTGGTTGATCGAGACCTGAGTGTATATAACTTTACACAAAATTTCTGGCTTTACTTTACTTCAGAAATTGAAATGTTTGCTTATCCATACTAAAACTTAAGCTAGTCCTGGATGTCTTTTTTCATTACTGCATAGAACTTATTTAGCTCTTATGTTTTTCTCTTCGTCTTCACTAAGATTACTTACTTATAGTCTAAAACTCAAAACCTAGATACCATTTTCTTACATAGTTACAATTTTCGTTGGAGCTAATTTATTTGTATTATTTTTCAGTTAGAGCAAGTAGATAAGATTCTATTTGATTTAGAATGAAGCTCCAGTGAAAAGAAACAAAGTGAAAAAGATGTTTACAATAGAACAAAAAGCAAGGAACAAAACCCTTTCTAATTTTTGGTAAATATTAAAGAAGGGCCTTTGCTCCTCAATGCTACAAAAACGACAAGAAGGTGTCTATAGACTGGAAGTAAAAGTATTTTTTCCACTCGCACTGTCTAGCCAAGGGTTGCTGGCATATATTTACACTTAAGGACAATAATTTTCATACTCTACATCTCTAGTCATTGCACTTTATGCTATTTCTTTTCCTGTACCTATATATATTTAATGTTATGAAATAAGAGATCTAATAGGTATAGCTAACTGTTAAGTAAAAGAAAGAATTTATTTATTGCAGGAGATGAGTAAAATAGTCTCAGTATATAAAGAAAACAGCAAACTGTTTTCGAACTCCAGATAAAACCAAAAAAAACTTGTGGATTCAATGCCTAAGCGGCTTCATGAGGTAATAAGAATAAGAGGATAAACAACAAAGTATTAGATTTTATTTTTACATGTTATAGCGATGAATTATTGTGTGAAAAGGAAAGTCATACATGACGAATGTATTACAGTAATGAATAAAATCATTATTAAAAAAAAAAAAGAATAATAGTGCTAGTACCAAACAATTTATTCTCAATTCTCGGTACTGGTACCTAGGTTTAAAATAAAGTGCTATCGCAAAACATAATCCAATAATACGAGTGAACCAGATGTATTGAAAAAACAATAATTATTCAAGAAATAAGTTAGTGAACACCAAATAGCATTTATCATCTTCAACAGATAATACATAAGTTAACTTAACAGTTCAGAAAATATAAAAAGAAATAAATCATTTTTAAAGTTCTATAACAAAACAGTATGATGAAAAAATGATCTGCTATTAAAGATAAAAAGAATAGCCTTTGTAAGTTTCCTTTTTTTTTTTTTTTATTATTGAGTAGAATTGATACATAATAATCGAAATTAGGTATAACAACGTGATCGTCAAGTCGGTTCCTAGGAATTGACTTTTGGCCCATTGATTATCGATACCAATTCATTTCTCAAAAATCGGTGGAATAGAGAATCAACGCATCCTTAATACATATTAATTGAAAAAATATTACTATTAATTAATTTTTTTTCTAATTTGATTAATTTAAATGTAAGTCCAAAAAGCTTTTCTTAAGTGTTGTTTTTTCTCCTAGAATTAAAAAATAAAATTTTGGGGGTAACAAAAAAAATTATAAACCATGGAGCATATTTAATTTTTTTTTTTAAATAAAAATATTTCAATCACTGTATGCTGGAGGAGATTCTCCAGTTCTACATTGACTTTACATGTAATAATATAAAATAAATTTAATGCTTTTTATATGATTAATGTCTACTTCTACATATGAAATGTTTATAAATAGAGAGCGGAGGAGTTCTTCCCTACTGTTTTTCACCCTGTTACAATAATGGAAGTGATCAATAATCACTTTAAACCGTTTAGAAAAGTATAAACAGGGTAAAAATGATGGAAATATGTTTTTAGTTTGTTTGTTTTTCCCCTAATTTTTATTGAATTTTAAACGTCCAATCAGCTTATTATAAAAGATATTTTAATGTTCCTTCCAAATTAAAAATAACAATTTTTTTAGTAGGGAGTTCCTCACAAGGTATTTTAAAAAAGAAAACTGTAAAAAAAAAAAAAAAAATCATCTTGATTTTTTGCTTACAGAAAGTTCTCCCAAATTCTTAGAAGGAGACAAAGTTTTACATTTTCTCACTGTACTAAATAATCTTAATGTACTAAATAAAATAAAATAAAATTTGATAAAATAACCGTAACTATTTCATTTTTAAATTATCTTTATTATTTACTTATTTATTTATTTTATTTTTTAATGTTTGTATCATCTTGGTCACATCTAATTTTTGTTATTTTAGCCCAGGATAAATAAACACGTCAAGTTTTTAAATGAAAAACTTTATATTTTGGCGTGCCGACGTTTCGACCTGCCTTGCAGGTCTTTAACATGGCTAAAATAACAAAAATTGGATGTGACCAAGATGATACAAACATTAAAAAATAAAATAAATAAATAAGTAAATAATAAAGATAATTTAAAAATGAAAAAGAAACAAGAATTATTATTTTATATTATTTTTATCATATATATTTTTATAATATTATTTTTTCTTGTTTCTTTTTCATTTTTAAATTATTTTTATTATTTCTTTATTTTTTTTTAATGTTTGTATCATCTTGGTCACATCCAATTTTTGTTATTTTAGCCCTGATGAAGACCTGCAAGGCTGGTCAAAACGTTGGCACGCCAAAATATAAAGTTTTTCATTTAAAAACTTGACGTGTTTATTTATCCTGACTGCACCCCTGGCCATTTCATCACCTTAATGATAAATAATAATTGAGGCAAGCCTCATGAGAATGTCAAGAAAAAGGTCTAGATTATTATTAATCAGGATTTATTAATGAAAGATAGAATAAATAAAAATAAATAGTTCACATAAAAATATATTTTAGAATATAACATAGTAGAAAACTTACAAAACTATAATTTCAGGAAAAACATACAGTGGTTAACATAATCGAAGAAATGCCTAAGCTAAAATCAAATTGTAAACACATTAATTTAAACTATTCAGATTAATAATATTTAACATCAATCAACAAATTGTAATTATTTTAAAACAATTTTTATGGCGCTATTTAATAAAAAATACGCAAGTTATATATAAAAATATAGAGAGATGAAAATGGCGACTGCCTAAGATAAATGTTTTAAGCACCAAGTGGCTTAAAGCGATCATCATTCATTTGTCTCTCCTCCTTTATTTGTGCATAATAAGAATAAACCAGGAGGTAGCAGTAGATTCCAAAGGCTAAAAAAATGAGAATGAAAAAAAGAATAGTAATTTTATATTTGATATACTATAATTAAAATAGTAATGTTATTAAAAATATAATAGTATTTATTATTAAAATTATAAATATAAAATATTAAAAAAAAATAAATATACAATATTAAAAATATTAGAATAAAACATTTCAGAAGAAATTTACTTAATTACAAGTCTAAATAATTAAATAATCAAGCTATTTATAGGAATTGATTTATAGGAATGAAATCTAAAATACAAATACTGATCTTAATTTTATAAGTGCCAATATACATTTGCAAAATGTGACAACACTTTTTGTTTGACTTTGCCATACATTAATCGTACCTTATGACTGGAATAAATATCATGGAAATATATAATAGCCTACGTCAAGGGTTAGGCTCAAATTCAATGTCTACTTAACTCTGAAAATCCCAGAAGAAATAATTATTATCACAGTTATTTTTGTAGAAGAAATCAACAATTGAAATTCTTATTTTTTTTTTTGTTGAGAAAATTTAAATCTCCTTATTATAAATAATAATAAATATATACACTGACTGACCTACAGTCAGAGTAATTCCTTGTTTTTGAAAAATATATCTCAATATTTCACAACATATTTTAATAAATCGGGAATTTCCACAATGGTAACAAGTTTGGTGAGGTATAAATTGTTTCCACCTACAGTTTGAGTGGTTCCTGATATTCAGCAAAAATATATTGATGACATAGTATTCTCTTAAGTTTATTATTATTATTTTTTTTATTTTTTTTTTAGTATAAAAATTGTGTCCTACTAATTATAACATATCATATTAACACTAATCTTAAAACATTTGGTAATAATAAGCAGCTTTCTAAAAAACTATTAATAATAATTACTAATTACCTTAAAAACGAGTACTTACCAACAGCTAACCCTTGTATAATAACTATAATCAGTGTCACAGGATTTACAAATGCAGTTATAAAAGTTACTAAAACTGCTAGAATTCCTAACACACAACCACAACCAGAAAAGAAGATCCATGGTGTCATAAGACAGTGATTTCTCTGCAAAAGGAACTCTGATTAGAAATCACAATTTTAAATTATATGAAATTGTTTTAGTTTAAAAATGAACTATGAACTCAAATTAGAATATTTAATAGGCACAATTTTCAAAAGAAATGAAATTTTCATAAATTAAAAAAGAAAATAATGATATATTTATAATATATATTTAAATTTAAAGAATTTCAGACAAATCTAGAGAAATTGATTTTATTTTAATCATTTTGAAGAAACTATTAAAAATCCCAATAGAAGAATTAGTACATCCTACAGATTCGAAATAATGTTTTTATTAAACTTAATAAACAAGAGTTAAATAAACAATTAAATTTAAAATCAAAGTTACAGTTCAATAATTTAATAGTAAACCTCTTCCCCATAAAGCATATATTTCTATAAAATACAAACATTTCTCATTTTAGCTACATGTAATGTAAATTAATATATCAGTTTTATACAACAAGATTAAACCAAACAACTAAAATTAATTATTGTTACAATGGATTTTAATTGTAAAAAATAAGAAAATTTGAGATAATATAAAAACCATGCAATGGTTTATTTGATTGTTTTATTTTTAAAGTATAAACTAGCTGTGTTTTCCAAGTTAGTACTAGGCTTCCCCAAAGATACTGTATAAATTATGGCAATAGAATACAAAAGGAAAGGTACTCCTAGTTTAAAATGAAATAATAAAAAGTCGAGATAAAGATCTTATTAAATGCTTTGCAAAATTATTTGATATAAGGCTTCAATGTCTCAATGTTTGACTATACAATCCAGCCTTAGAACCTCTAGCACAAACAGAATTCTGGATGGTTTTAAAATAATACTTTAGGATCACCAGTTACAGCTGTGATCATAGTCCACTACCTGGCACACAAAGGTACAGAACCTAGGCAATGTGAAACTCATAGCTTCTAAATTTCTTACACCATTGCACTAGCTGATTCCATGAATCCAAGCTTTATAACCCTATTCCACAAAGATTTAAAAAGTTAAAAACCTGTTATGAATGCTTTTTAGATAACTCTAATATTATGAATACGGAATTATAAAACCTTCGGAACTGTTTATGAATCATAATAGTTAAATTAAAATGTAAAAAATAATTGTAATTATTCAAAGTACGTACCTTGTAAATTCCAACCAAAAGCATAGAATCAATAGCTAATGAAATAGAATAAATTACAAACAAGACGGCAGCAAACAATTTTAATTGCAACACTAAAACAAAATATAATAAATTAAATAAAAATTATAATAATAAAAAAAAAAAAAAAAAAGATTAGATAGATGAATATTCTATTCACGAGTGACTATTTCCAAATATATAGTTTCTACTTAATATAGAAATAGTCCCACAACCTACAGTAGGTAACCTTATAACGTGGGTAGTTTCGTATTCCCTTGACATACATTTCAGGTAGAGTTCACTGAACTTAATTTTATGAAACAGAATGGTAAAAACTATGAATAATAAGCTGCAATTTTTTATTTTTTTATTTGATCTAACTAGTAAGCATAAAAACAAAAACAAAAAAAGGGAACTAACATTAGTATTAGCCAGATATAGACATTATCCTCTTATATTTATGAATAATATGTTATCGTGATTGTTATATTGCCATAGTCAACAATTTCTTTAATATTAACAAACAGCAATTTTTTGTCAGTGATTATATTTTTTTTTTTTTTTAATTAATATTACTTATTATTACACTACTTCCACGGCCACTAAAATCTTTATAATAGATACTAACTTAAATTATAGATAATATTAGTAGTGTGAAAATTCAATATAATTATACTATTGCAAATCAGTGGCATATGTTCTGCGGAAAATCAAAATTAAAACTTAAAAAGAATTGTTGAATCAACTGAAAATATGAAAAAGAATTTAACTCCAACTTTCTACTGTTGTTTTTTTTTCCTTTTCCAACCTGCATGTTAAGTCTAAGGAAACAGAACATGAGAAAAAATAATATTTGTTTAGTCTTCAAGATTAACAACAGGAAACAAAAGCTTCCTTTTATATCAAAGTAAGAATATTTTGGCATTGAGATGGATAAATTACAAAATGTTTAAATTTCAGCAAGGGCAACTTCTTTAAAAATATAAATTTAAAATTAATATGACTGATATTCTGAAGCTGAAAGAAAAAGACACATCGAGGATAGATGAGTCCAGCTATGTATATTCTTGGTAGGTTGTAAAAAAAGAAAAAAGAGTAAAAAGTTGGAGTTAACATTTTTTTTTCTTTTCTTTTATTTCAAATTCAGTTGATTCAACAATTCTTAGTAAGTTTTTATTTTGGTTTTCCTCAGAAGACATGAGACTGTTTTGCAATAGAATAATTATTTTGAAGTTTTGGTTTTCCTGAGAACATATAAGAATGGTTTGCAGTAGTATATATTTTTTCTATAAAATATAAATGCTATCTTCAATTACTAGGTTCTTACAAAAGTCCTTGCACATGATTATAGCTTTATTTGAGATAATATATTTTAAACATTATTGAATATTACTCTTCAAAGTTCAACAACTTTCATCCATCTTTCTGCCAGTAATTGGATTTGATGCCATTACTACCCCTTTGGTTTTAAGGCAAAGAACTCTTCACTTCCAATTTTTACATCCTCATAATTATAAAATAATCAACCTTTAGAAAAATGAGGCATTAGCCTAGAAAAAAACATAATCTTGGGGTGCAATAACATGGGGCTATACACAGAATAAAGCAAAACCTCACAAACTCCTAGAAAGACAAAATCCTTGCAGTTATGAAAATATTTGGACAAATGAGAACAATGAGCAGGGACATTGTCGTTTTGCCAAATAGCTTAGGTCCTATTAATCAAAGCTGTACTTAGCACTTTACTTTACTTCAAATGGTTTTAGGTTTCGGTTTGAATTAGGTTGTGGCAAGGGACCCAGTTGACAATTTTGCAAAAGTTACATTTATGATCAGAATCAAATTCTCTTGTTGCTAATGCTTGAAGCACACAAATTTCTATTATATTTTCTATAAGTAACTTATTTTGGATACACATTGCTCAGAGTATCCAGAGATTAATAGAAAATCACAATAATATAATAACAGATGAAACTAACAGCAAATTAACACTTTTAAAGTTCTTATTTTCTCTATTAATAAACTATCTATCATAATCAAACTAATTTCTGTCACTAGAGTGAAAAGTTATTAAGATATCATAAGTAGAGAGGGAGTAGAGAGAGTAACATTCTTGTTTATGACAGTCAAACATGACTTCAGCCAAGCATCAGTTACAGTATGTTCTTTTGAATATGATCTTTTCACTTATCTGTTGTTAATATTAACACTTGACAACATCATTTTTTATCTATCCAAACATATTGTATCAATAAAATCCTAATTTCTTGAGTTAAAAGGTATTGGTACCACAATATATATAGTTTGAAGTAGGCTCTCAAAACTCATACTTCCCAACTGTATGAGTTTTTAAAATATTGGGGAAAGAAGTGACATTCTCTTGCCTTCCTCTCATCCTTCCCCTTCCCCTTTCATAATGATAGCCCTGTTTGTATAAATGTAAATTTAGGAATTTATAAAAGCTAATTAAATAAAAATAAGTAAAAAAAAATATAACTTCATACTGGTTTCCTCGATTTGGTCTCCTGGAACATCTTTTTTTTGCATTTCATTTTTAACATTATCAAAAATAAGTCCAACCGTACATAATCCAATAAGTAATTGGAAGGCCATTCCTAGCTGTAAGGAAGGGGGAAAAAGCAATCTATCAGACAAAGTAAAATAAATATATATTTGATTCAATTATTTCTCTTTTAAACAACTTACCACACCCAGCCATGCTATTATCAAGGAGCTTGTTTCAAGTGAACATCCGCAAAATGACTGCTTAAGTCTTGGTAAGCTCACCATTTTATATTTAGAATAGAATCTGAAATAACATAAATAATAGATTATTTATCCAACCCAATATATAACAAGACAACTGTGTAATATATATAAAACAACAATTATATTTTTTAGATAAGGCTTTATCTAAAAGAATGAAAATTATAATATTGGAAATAATTTTTTACAAGATACAGCACAGTAAATAACAGATACATGAGTTGAGGGGGAAAAAGTAATAGTTTGTTTCTTTACAAATTTAGATAACAATCCAAATTGGAATATTGATTCTCAGGGGAAACTGATTATGAAGGGACTGAAAATCCTTAGAAACAATCTCAGATAATTCAATCGTTATTTCATACAGAGTACATTTTATGGATGATAGATTTCTATCAGAGACATTAAATTAAGTTATCTACATTACTTTCTAATTAAAATTATTTTTAAGTCACTAGTAAATTTAATAATATAAACAACTGATGAAGGCATGCCTTTTAGAAACTAAATAATTATTTTTGTAATTGATTCACCTAAAACTAATAAAATAAACAGGTTAAGCAACATATCATTAAGGGTAATAGCTAGAAACAGTAGTTTATGATGATGGTTTCTTACTAAATGTTTTCAGTTAAATTAAATGTTACACAGAATATGTAATTAAATTTCAGAAAAATCCACAAGAAACTCCTTTACAGAAAGCAAGGTGGAGTAAAAGGCGGGGGAAGCCTGGACAGGCTTTGACAGCGTTGGTCAAAAGATATTGAGGTAGACCTGAAGGCAATAGGTATACAATAGGATGGAGCGAAAAAAAAAAAAAAAAAAAAAAAAAAAATTGGGAATCTGTAAAACACTGACCCGGGAATAGTGGTGAAATTCGGTAACGTTAATTGTGTAAACATTTGAGAATTAAGTATGATAGTCTTGAGATCGCACAAGTCGTTTGAAGTTTTAGGTGTGAACAAAAATGCCAAAATACAAAAATTCCTAGTTTTATTATTTGTAAAGCAATATTTTTCAGTCACAGAGCTTGAAAAATGATCCATAAAATTTGTAATCATTCGGATCAATGCCCTGGGGGCCAGTGTCATCAATATTGAGAAATTACTTATTCACGTCATATTGTGGAAGTTGCTTCCTGGAGTTTATTCCAGTTCTCATGAACCCGTCTCATCAGTATGTTCCATTGCCAACTTATTTGATTTACAGGTAATTGGGTTAGTATCTCTTAAAAAACTAGGAAATGGGCTTTCAATAAAAATTAAAAAATCCAGAGAGAAGGATTGCTAACGATTAGAATATTTTTTTTATTTTTTAAAGTTCAGCAATAGAAAACGTAAAACGATTAGTGCGACCTAAGGATGACACATTATCAAATTGAGATTTGTACGCATTTGTTTTAACCTGATTTCGCCACTTTTCCTTTTTCAGTGATCCTCAGATTCTCAAACTTTTTTTTTGTTCCACCCTAATATACACGCTATAGACAGAGCCGCCGAATGGAGCAAGCTGCTGAATGAGGTCAAGGTCCTATACATACTGTAGTGGCAATCCAACCAACGAACTAACGAACGAACGAATTATTTACCTATATTAATTTGCGTTAAAAAAGTGTAATTCATTATCTAAATTGTTTACAATATTTTAATTGATTATTCATGGTCATCAACAAACTTAAAAGAATCCAAATGAAGTAAAATTATTATTAAATTATTTAGCATCTATCTGCAGCATTAATTTTGTCTGGTACAGTAAAATAATTTTTGTTTAACGAAATTTACTGTCATATCTACCTTACAACAACTATCTCTCCGTTATACCTTCAAACTTCTAGAAAAAAAAAATATGAAGCTTTTATCTAAAAGTTGAAACATGTCACAGTGGGCATGACAGGCATATGTTTGATAGAAGTAACTCTACTTAAATGTAATTCACTTTGCATAATTCCGAAATCATAGTTTTTATAAACTTATACGAACTTCTTGTGATATCGTAGTTGTATATTTATCTATTCAAGAACCACCTTAAGTTAACAAATAATCATCAATACAATCCTAAAATCAGGTCCCTACAAAGGATTCCAACATGCCAAGGTCATCCTTAGCCGAGAATTCCTGGAAGGCACACTGGATTTCCCTCCCATTAAGAAATCAATTTGGCATTTCAGATTTCCTCCATCCAATTTATCTGAGAAAATTACAACTTCTAAGCATTCATAGGCATATAATGATCTCTTTGACTCTAATTATTAATAATTGCTGTAATGATATCTCGCCAATACTGAAAGGTACTTAAGGAAGACAATGAAGAAGATGTCATAATAATCATCTATATGTCACAATCTCAAACGAAAAGCACGAAAAATAAAGTTGGGTGTCTTAACTAGCTGCGGCTACAGCAACTATGTTCAAGGAGAACATTTTTTTCCGGTGAAACTACATCATAGTCCAGTCAATGAGTGCTGAAATGAGGGGAGCGTATAGTGCATGAAATATGCGACAATTTTTTATTCATAGCTTCGTTAGGAGCAATTAGAAAGTAAACATAATAAAAGTGGAGGGTGAGCTACCGGTGGGGGAAGGGGAGAAGTCAAATTTTTTTGGTTTTTCGATTGACTCTAGAAAAATATGTTTCAGATCAAAATTAAAGCTAATTACATTTCCTACAAAATTGATTTAATAAAAAATTGTCGAACTTCCAACGGTGTTCGAGTTATAGATTATTGCAAATCGATGATTTTAGGGAAAAACAAATGTTACCTAATTTTTTGTCAAACTTTTGCTTTTAGTGCCTTCCACGATCGTTTCTCAGAAAAAATATCGGAGTCAAAATTGTAGGGCGTTAAATTTACTTTAATTTCATATATACGTTTCTGCATTTGAAGCTGAAATCGATTATTAAAAATTGATAATTTTAGAAATAAAAAATATGTTTACCTCAATTTTTTTTAAACATTTGGTTCACATGCTAAATACGTATAAATGAAATTAAAACATTTAATACTCTACAATTTTGATTCTGACATTTTTCCTAAGAAACGATCGTTGAAGCTACTAGAGGAAAAAGTTTTACAAAAAGTGAGGTAACATTTGTTTTCCCCGAAAATAATCGATTTTTAATAACGTACTTAATTTTGATTCGAAAAATATTTTTCTTGAGTCAACCATTTTTGAGGTATAATCGAAAAACCAAAAAAATTTAACTTCTCCCCTCCTCACCTATCTTGTGATTATTGACTGGACTAATCAACAAATGTTAACTATACGTGTGCGAGTGGTTATTGAGAATAGCCCGGTAAAAAATTTTGAAGTTACTTTCCATAAGGTCATAACAATTTTAAATCTCAGGTTATAACGATAGTGAATTGGTAAGTGCCTTAATATAATATATTTTTGGATCAAAGATCGAAGAATTATATGTAAAAATTGACTATTTTTTACTAAATCCAATGGATGAACCAAACCTAAGTTTGTAGGTTTATAAAAAGTAATGAGCATTGAAAAATAATAGCTGTATCTTGTATACTGAAACCCTCGAATCACTGAGGGTGTTTGGTGAACCTACATCAGGAAAAATATAAAGAAGCTAGCAATCCGAAACATTTCATACGACTACAATTGCATTGTTTATTATAACAAGTATTCATTCTTATTTGTGCCAAAAAGCTTCTTTTGTTTAGAATGTCTCTGCTATAGATTACTACCTGTTACTCATCCCAGACAGGCAGGAATTATCAGTTAGTTTTCGTCTTTTTGTAAACAACCTTAAGTATCCTAGAGGAAGGTCGTATCCATTGCAAGGCCAGAATGACGGACCGTGCTACTAATGCCCAACTTGCTTGTTATTCTGAATACATTACGTTTTGTTGGTGCCCAAGCTATTAAAAAATATATCAATTTGTTTCAAGCTGTCTTAGTTGTGTTATCCAGAGGCGTAGCGAAGGGGAGGGGCACACAGTGGGGCAATCGTGGAAAAAAATCCAAAATTCGAAATGGGACTTAATTTGTATTGAGTGTCAAACGTTGAATAGCCGACTTATTAAAACCTATTTCCTTAACCAAAAAGATTTTTCTTTGTTAACGTTGAGAATATAAATATATTTCTTCATCAATGTAATCAATCTACCTTTTTTAAAATATAATTTTATATTTATTGTATATATAATTGATTAGGATTTTATTAAATGTATGTACGAGTATATATGAAGAAGTTAACACATATTATAGTAGCCGTCGGATACAAACCATTAAAATTCCCTACCCACATTCTATTCCTAAATCAGCTTCCCTAACTTCCTTTAAAAATAATTTTTTTTACACCTTTTAGGCAATCAATATACTGCAAATATTTAAATAATTAAGTAAATACTTAGTTATTACTACTTTTTTTCTATATATATGATTGTATTTTATGTTTTAATTGAATTTAGTTTTTTATTTTTATTTTTTTCCTGTCGAAAATATATCCCGTAACTACTGAAGCATTTAATTTGTAAGTAATACGGCCAGACAATTGTACCTGTAATAGTGCATTATTATTATTCTTAGGGGGCAGTAAGTCCCAGAACAAAGTTTATTTTTTCATTTCATTCATTTTCATTTAAAAAAGAGAAAACCTAATAAGCTGAGTAAAAAAGTTGAAGCAAGATTATTATTATTATTATTTTTGTGAAAATTTTCAGCCGAAAGTTCAAACTTTTATCATAAAAGTAATTATTAGCTTTTTGGTATTATGTAAAAGAAGTCGCCGATCTCATGAATTTTTTTTTTATTAAATAAAATCTATAAAAAATAATACAATTTTATTTTATTTTAAAATTACAAAAAAATTATTTCAATTTGTTCCATTGTTTGAAATTTAATAATAAAATCTATTACTTTTCTATTTATGTTTATTTGTATTTATACTCAATTTGGATATCGTTTTTAATAAATGAGTTATTTTATTTAAATCTCATTAATTTTATTTTAAGGAAATAGATGAATGATTCATTTAAACTGATCTCTATATAGGGCCTCAAAATGTTGGCCTATTTTTTAATTAATGTCAAAAAATAAATACAATTTATTTTAAAAGTTTAAAAATATAAATCAACCTAGACAACTATAAAAACATTAATTGACAAGGGAAATTGGCCGTAAGAGTTGGTGTCCGGGTTTCAAAGCGCCCGGTACAGAAGTTATTTCGTAATGGTACCGCCTGAGGCCTAGCGAGCGATGGTGGTTTCAAGGCCCCGTTGATGATATTCCCTAAAATGTTGGAATTTTTTTTAGGTCCAGTACTGATTTCTTGGAATAGTTAAGAAACAACAAATAAATAAATAAAATACCAGTTTAATTTAAAAAATATAAGCCTTAAGCATTTAAATTTTTTTAAACAGAGGTTATCAGTTGTAAAGAATTTTTTAATTTTAAAAATTATTTTATCCTTTTATACAGTTGATTCGAACGTGTTGCAATGACGATAATCACCGAATGTGCAGGGGGAAAAAAAAGATAAACGATAAAATGTGATAAATGAAAGAGACCCAGATAGATAGACCAGATTCATGACTTGATTATTTTAAATCTATTTATTGAAATTTAAAACTGTCTAACATAATTTAACTGAATTAAGCAGACTTAAAAAAATAACATTACAAATACTAAGTGGAGAAACTGGTGAAGCTCCAAAATTTGATTTTAAGGTGTGTTTTTTTCTAAATGCTATCCGCACGCCCTTTGTATTAATACACTTTAATTTTAAATTAAATTTAAATTTAAATTTAAATTAAAAAATGGTGATAAACTATTAAAATTTTTAATAGTTTATCACCATTTTTTAATTTAATTTTCCCACATAAACTTCGAAAATCTGAGTGTGCAATAGTTCGAGGTAATCATAGTCCAGTTCGCAAATTGCGAGAAACTGTTGTATTTCACAGTAAAATTAAGATTTTTTATAAGCTCCTTCCATATTTAAGTTGGCAATAGGTCTCTATGAGAGATATTCCTCAGTACACGGCAACAAGCGTACGCATTACTTCCAATAAAACAATAAATTAACATGCCACGATATTATGGTGCTTGTTGAGGTGTCTTTTTAAACTTATCAGAAACGATATAGAGGAAATAAAGTACATATTGTAAGAAAAATGAACTAATAAAAAGTACATGAGTTTCCAATGGATCGTCGCCGATCCACTTCGTTGTTAACT
This sequence comes from Euschistus heros, assembly GCA_003667255.2. Lineage (NCBI taxonomy): Eukaryota > Metazoa > Arthropoda > Insecta > Hemiptera > Pentatomidae > Euschistus > Euschistus heros. The sequence goes on from RCWM02000227.1 coordinate 1,443,343, forward strand.
TGCACAGGATTTTTTTTAATAAGAAAATTCATTGTTTTGCATAATTCCGAACATTCTTCTGAACAATGGAAGATGGAGTACTTTATTGGTGTAAATAAATTTTCATGCTCTCTTAGAAAATACAAATAAAAATTGATTAAGCACAAATAATCAAGATGATTGTTTGTTGATTAGCAAACAAAATTGTTAATAAAAACAATAGCGAGCTGGAAAACATGACCGTCGAAATAATCGAAGTCATTAAAATTAATCGCATCCATTCCTACAGGAAAAACAAGGTCAAGAGGCGTTCTTTGCTGAATAAGATGAAATATCCTAGTAGAAATGGAATATACTTTTTGTATATCAATTCATAATCACGATGAACAAATTCTTTCTGTGATAAAAGTTAAATTTTAATGAAAATGTAAATTAGTAATAATGGTTGGAAAATATTTCTTCCGCTAGAATAATTAGAAATGTGTCTTTCATTTAATCTTTCATTAAATACGGCATTGGAGCTAGATTAAAAGTACAAGCAACAATCCGAAGTTAAGTATCGGAAAGTTCAAAATCATGATATTAATTTTTGTAAATATTTCTATAAGCAACAATTAAATATAATCGTTTTGCAAAAGACCATTAAAAAAAAAAAATGTGTACTAAGAATCAAACAATAAAATTGTCAATAATTTTAGGAGCTATCAACTAACCAGGTATTGCTTGCGAAGAGGTGGCTAGCTCCTTTTAACAACTACTTGTGGTAACCAGTTACTGTTTAATTCTAGCGGTAGATATTCGAAATGAAAACTTTCAAATTTCCCACCTTTTAGCATGAGATCCTCAGATTCTATCCTAGATGCAAATAGAAATGACTCTACATGCTTTTGTAAATTGTACTTCAATGGTTCAAATTTTATTTAATTTAATAAATATGAAATTGTTATTATAATATTAACCATGGTATTCTAAAAGTATAGAAAAAAATAGTCAGAAAAGAAATGAAAAATAGTGTTTAAATTTATTATATTTATAATCAGTCTCTAAATGAAACGAACAAAAATTTATAATAAAATAACAATAGTACAAAGCCAGATAAGCTATAAATAAATGGCAAAATGTGAGAATGATTTAATTAAAAATTAATAATATTATGTTATCAGTAGTCGAATAATATTATATAAATAATATATGAAGTATATATGGATTAATATAGTTTATTATACGGATGAATAAAAGATGAACATAAGGTATTCATTTTATGTTTAAAAGTGATATAGAATAATAAATGAACATTCTTTCGAATGTATACCGCTAGAATGCGCGCCGGTGAAACAGTAACTGGTTACATGTTAAAAGGGGCATGCCACCTCTTCGCAGGTAATACCTTAACTCAGTGGTCGGCAAAGTGCGGCTCTTTGGCTACTTAAGTTTGCCTCTGGCACACCGAGTTGAAATTTTCTCCTTTTGATTTTGACATTGGTACCTTTAAAATACAATTGCTGGATTTTAAAAACAAGGAGATAAGGCGCTCTAAATTCGAACGTCTTTGTGTTAAATTGGAAATATCGAAGAAGAAAAAACGTGATCTTAGTTCACAACACAAGTGGTCTGCTTTGAATGACCTAGAGAAGGAAGACGACCACTTTCAACGCTTGGGGTAGTATTCCTGACTCTTACGATCAGCTGAAAAAGCTCGCGTTTGCTGTTCTTTCCCTTTTGGGTTCTACATATATGTGGGAACAATATTTTTGAAGCATGGACATTATCAAGAGTAAACTGAGAAGTCGTCTTATTGATGAGAACTTGGAATCATGCCTAAAATTAAAAACAACAGCATGCAAACCTGACTTACTCAAACTTTCCAAGGAGATGCAAACACGTAGTATTATTTAGTGTAATAAAAGTTTACTAAACAAGCAGATTTGGCTCCCAATTTTTGTTTAAATTGTTGTAATGTTCATATTTGGCTCTTTGGCTAATAAGTTAGCCGACCCCTGCCCTACCCGAATCGGCCGGCAAAAAACTGCCAGTTTAATTTTTAATAGGTTCATATTAAAATAACTTGTGTTGTAAAACAACTGATTCAATTTGCATTAAAAAGATACAACCCTTGCCTTTTCAACATTTTTTACTTTGGAAATAAATTTTTAAATTAATATGATACAGAACTGTGACTTCCTTTTAAAAAAAAAATTAATATATAATGAAATAAAATAAACAATTGTTTTTTTATTTAATTCTAATATTGAAAATAATAATAAATAATTTAGGAAAATTAAAGGTATAATTATGTGACGGTTTAACAGTAAAAAATGATCTTCTATCCCTATAGTAGTCCAATGAATATTCGACAGAACTAGAGATGCTCAGCAGCTTGAGGTTGGATAATAGCCCATGCGGTGACCTTGGTCGAGAGAGGGAGGAGGAGGGGGTTGGGTATGAAATTCACAGAACTGCGGAGAGGCCAAAACAATTATCGCTTTTCTGGGAACCATACAACACATGATGTTTTTTCCTCATATAATAAATGTGAACTGGATTAAGTTCGAAGCGAGGTTAAAAAAAAGTACTTGTAACGACGAAGCGCTTCAGACCCTTCACGCGACAAGATCCCTTTCATCGATTCTAAACCTGATCAGATTTATTTAGGTGATTAATTAGTCGCTTCTTTTTGAGGGAGAAGGTTAATATAATGTCAACTTTAGATAAACGTTTTCACATTAAGGAGGTGGAAATAACGAATTACATAAAATACATAAAAAAAGTTCTTGTGTTAAACTCTCACTCATTAGTGAAGAGGAAATAACATCAATATAAAAAACACTTAACCCACGTTAAAACTAATGTTGGTAACTTCTCTTTCACCTTTTTCCATTGAAGAAGACTAAATATCAATATAACAAACTAGGGCTGGAACTAGGAGGATCAAGGGGGATCAGTCTGGGGGGATCTCCTCCCTCCCCCGCCATTAAAATATTATATTTTTGTAACAAAATATAATAAAGTTTATAGATTATACAAAAAAAAAATCAAATCAAATTAATCAATATCGATTGGAATATTATTATTAAAACGTTTTTAATAACTTATTAAATAAGTTTATTTTATAAACTTTTCAATTTTTGCCGCTCCCTGAAGTATGCCACACAAGGCACGTGCCCTCCCCCCACCCTGGCCTGCCCTAGTTCTGGGCCTGACACTAAACAACACAATCCAAGTAGGACTGTAGAAGTACACGTCCTCCATAAATTCATATCATTCGTTGAAAATTGCAATAAACAAATTAAAATAAACATATAATATGGTAGAAAAAAAAAACAACAGAAATCCAATTGTTAAATATCGATTTAAAAAAAACAACACAATGTTTCCCTCACTTGGGGGGGAAAAAAATAGATCATGGATATGTCTACCTGAGATCAACTGCTTTTCCAAATTTACTATGCACTAGGAAACTATCGTCAAAATTTCGATCCCAGCAACACCAAAAGAATTAGAGCGTGTAAAAAAAAAGCCAAAACTTAAAAAATGTTGTCAAAACAACTTTTTTCATTAAAACCAATATATAAAACCAATAGCTCCTAAACGGTAGGCCCCAGCGACAAAAGTTGCTTGACAAAACATATTCTCCACAACATTACTTACACTATAGTTGATGTTAAAAAGCTACATTTTTGAAGGTAAAAATAACGTTCAATCAATATTGCTCCTAAATGGTAGGTTCTAGTGAAAAAGACATATATAACACAATATTTTCTCGATTAAATTTCTGATATAGGAACTGTCGTCAAATCTTTTATCAGAGCAGCACCAACAGAGCTGGAGCGTGTAAAAATTTTACATTTTTGAATGTTAAAAAAACGTTACTGCTCAAAAGTATAGATCCCCAGCAAAAAGACATATTCGTTTCAAATTAAAAAAAAAAAAAAAAATTGTTTTTAGTAACAGAGTGGAAACATATTATAAATCATATTGTTGAATATAGTTTTAGAAAGTTTCCAACAAAAGGTTGGTTAGACTTAATTAATGTTTCATTGTAAGATGTCTTCAGTGTCATAAATTGTTTATTTAAATTTTGAAGTTTGAAATTATTTGTGAATTACGTTATTTAATGTGTTGTTTTTTTTTTTTCAAAAAGTATTATGTGTGTTTTCCTTTATTGTGAATTAAATTAAGAGGAAGATAAATTGCGAAAATTTATAGAATCCTTACAACAATCTTTCAGATTTCTGATTTAATAAAATCAAGTTGCCACTTAATGGAATCAAGTTTGTTAAACATAAAGCTCTATTTGTCAAATCAGATACTGAATTCAGAATGTGTAGCCGTTAATAATAGAGCAAACAGATTTTTTTCATCTAGTATTCTTTTTAAATTTTTCATTGAGAACTTTATTGTATATTTAAATAGTTTTTCGGCTCTCCTCAAATGTTTCAAATGCTATTTAAGCATAACCTCGATGATAAAATCAATGTCACAACCGCTCTTTTGACACCAGAATCACATGCTGCAGGAGTGAACTATTGTCAATTATTCAGTTTGATTGAGGAAAGAGAGTTAAAGTTATTAGTGACAGTGATGGAACTGGTGCTGGTATAAACTCCTGAAAGATACTAAGATTGGTGAAGTGCTGCCGATTCCAACATAACAGCTTTCCCCCGAGTAGCAACCCCCCCTCCCCCCCAAGCCATTTTAAAACTTCCCCCGATTTCTCCCAAATGACAAATGAGTAATGCTACTTATTACTATAATTTCTACTCTTGTTAATGCTACTTATTTCAAATTTAATAATGAAACATTAAGTTTATAAATGTCTTTATGTATTAATTAGAAATTAAGATATAATTCGAATATTTGATGTGATTTATGTACTTAGGTATTGTTATAAGATAAAAATAAATATTCACTTTTTTCGGAATCCGATCATTATTAAACCCAACGACTTTACACGCCCATTTTAACCGTCGCGCTGCTACACCTGAACTATATTTACCGGATATAACTCGCGCAGTTCCGCATTGTGAAGCCTTCTAAATTCTTCGGTTCCTTCATTCTTTTTAGTGCCAAATATTCTACGCTCAACGTGTTCAAACTTTATCCCGGAAATATCTACATCACTAAAATATTCACCGTTTCTACTACTAACCATATATTTCCTTTTATCGGTATTAATTACTAGACCAATTTCGTTACCGGTTTTTATGAGCGTAGTAGCGTTTAATTTAATAGTTTCCTCATTTTCTCCTAAAAGTACCAATCATCAGCATAACCAAGAAACGGAAATTTATAACCCATCTCTAATCCTTTTCCCATAAGCATTACCTTCCTAATGACGGATTATGGTGCTAAGTTGAACAATACCGGAGAAAGAGAATCTCCCTGTTTTAACAGAACATACATCAAACTGGAGTACCGATTCGGACTCAATTAAATGTTTTGGACATGCACATCTTTCCTTGATTAGCCAATTTCTTTGGTATCCCCAGTTCAATCAAAATATCACACAGTTTTTGACAGTTAATCGAAGAGTAAGCCTTTTGGAAATCAACATGGAACTGATGCATTACGCTCTTAAACTCTAATTTTTTCTCTAATATTTGTCGAAAGGAAAATATTTGATGGATAGTTGAACGACTCCGTCTAAAACAATATTGATAGTCTCCAATTATTTTCTCCGCGTAATCAGTAATTCGGTTTGTTAGAATTGATGTAAATATTTAATAACATGTCGGAAGGAGTGAAATACCACGATAGTCACTACATTCTGTTCTATGGCCCATTTTGTGAATCGGAATAAGTATAGATTGTTTCCATTCTTCGGGAATTTTTTCTTTTTTCCAAATCATTGTTACTAATTGATGAATTTTAGAAACTCCAGCTTTGCCACACGCTTTGAATAATTAGGCAGGGATATTGTCGATCCCTTACGTTTCGTTTTTTAAGCTTCGGAAGTAGGAGGCATTGTTCTCGCTCGGATTATTGAGAGCTTTTAATTTACCAGCATTCCGTTTCACACGCGCATTTAAACATTTATCATCGAACCTAAGTTTATTTTTTTATTATTTTCAATACGGCCCAGATAAGAATCCCCCACAGCTTTAATATTATCCCTGATACCTAACCATAAATTGTCGATATCCTTTATATATGCATCTAAAGCTCCTAGATCTGCGAACCTATTTTTGATTTCTAAGGCGAAATCGCTACTAATTACCGGATCTTTCAATAACTCTAGATTAAATTTATCGGACGAAATATTGTTTTTATTTTTCTTGTTTATTATAAGCTTTTGGCGTACTTTCCCAATGACGAGTTCATGATCTGACCTACATTCTGCCCCACGCTATGTTCTCACATTAGTTACGCTGTTTTGCCATCCATTCGTGTCTGTGAGTCCGGTGATGTCCACGTATACTTATTAATATTTTTATATATCCTTTGATATAGCAAAGTGTATAAGTCGCGTTCCATTTTCATTGCTGTATTCGTGTAGACTTTCTTTTTCCGATAGTCGGTTGATATATTTCTTCCCTTCCCACTTTATCATTTGCATCTCCTAATATTATTTTTACACAATATCGCGGTAGTTTATCTTAAATTCGCTGTATTGTATCGCCACTATCCTCGGTAGGAGAATGACTATTAATTAACGCAATCTTGAACTACCTACCCTGAAATATGGCCACCAATATTCTATTATTAATAAACTGTACCTCCCTCAAAGCAGTAGGAAATTCTTTATGAGGAACCCAGTTCCTAAACAATAATTACCGCTTCCTCCATACCAGATGGTGTATTTCCCTTCGGTTAGGGATCCCTCCTCCGGCCACCGAACCTCTTGCAATACCACGATATCATATCTAAATCGTACCCCTTAATCTGTATATAAAAATAATGAATAATAAAAGCAATTATAATTATAAAGTGAATGTGGTACTTAGGTTAGTACATTTTGCTGATATAACGTGTAACCTCCACAAAAACCAATAATTGCTCGAATTTCCACCAAACAGTATTTCCCCATTTGGGGGCAAAGGATTCTAAAATTTCCCCTTCGGGGTAAATTTTTCCGCCAATCGGCAGCCCTTTATTGGTGGCAGAATGGGGGGGGGGGGGGGAGTGGGCAACTCTATTAGTTTATGATACCGCTCTGCTTAGATATAAAGCCATGACACTTTAGTATGTGTTACATACATTCAATTAAAAAAATCCATAATGCAATAGCAAATATTCTAATAATTAAAGAACAAATTACACAATTAAATAAGTATTTGAATTGTTCAGATGAGCAACAATAGAAATAACATAGCTGTCTGAGAGAAATATAGTTTAAAAACAGATCTGATTGAATTGATACATTCGAATATTTCGCGATTTGGATTTAGTATTTATGTGCCTAGTTTTAGATTTCAAGATGGCTATACACAAAAACCGTTATTTTCGAATACGAGGGTGAAACACTAATTCTGACTTGTCTCTATTCCATTGAAAGTTATATTTTCCATCAAATTCTAAAGCTTTTAGGCTAACTAGGTGAAATAAATGATTAGTTTGATGGTGGAAGGTTGGGTTACCATAGCCCTAAATTAATTAATTTAATACACCACGCGACAGCATCCACGAACTTTCAACATTACTTCAACCAATTCCGAAAAAATGTTTAATTTTTAAAAGCACAAGTTGTCATCAACATATGAGCCGGTGAGAATCGAAGTGGTGTAAGTCAAGGTTCTTTCATTTCATTCATGAGAAAATGAAGGTTTTGCAAACGTTCTTATTAAAAATTACAAAAGCAAGATAGAATGAACTGCGTTTCAATTTTAGAAAACAATGCTTTGAAGCTTATAAAAATGAGTAGTGTAAGTTTTAATAATAAGTTATTAATTGGTTTCAATGCGTTAAAATCCATTACGCCACTTTCATTCTTATTTGTCGCCCGATTTTTCTTCTTTTTTTTTTTTAAATTTCAAAACCCCTATTTATCAAATATATACAGTGGTGGGCATTTATATGAATTATACAAGCCAAAGGGAGTATGCGCCTTTTTCTGTAACCATTTTAAGGCGGTTCTATGGTAAAGTTTACATTAATGTTGACTATCTTGAGGTTTATGAAGACGTTGGGGCACATATTTTTCTGATCTGTTTCTTAAACTAAAATGAATAAAAATATTATATGCATGTGTAAAACTACACAGTCATTTGCCAACGAACAGGAGGTGGTGCGGGGGATAAACTTTGAAATAATTGGTTAGTTATTGAAGGGAGTCGAAAAACTTGATGTTGCGTCTGTTAATGAACTCTGGTAACGGCCGATTCACTTGCTCCGCTCACTTGATTAAAAAAAATATGAAAGAATAAAAATTTCTCAACATGAAAACATGCACAATTTGACACCAAATTTGAGTCTTTACGACGCTCAGTAGTTGAGTTATATAGATTATAAGAACAGCGCCACATCGACTATTTCCGTCTCCACCTCCGCATAAACCTAGCACATTCTAGAGAGGAAACATGCAGTTTCATGCTCAGTAGGACCCCCTGAACAATAATCAGAAGAGAAACATCGGTGCGTGATTTTTTTATACTCAACCACAGTCAGCGCCTAGACTAAAACTATTGACTTATAAGAACCACCCCAATCATCAACAGATATCCGTTTTTGTTAAATATGATAATTATATTGTGAGTATACAGGCTTTAGGTAAAGTGTTAAACAAAATTGACAATGTCAATTAATAGAGCAGTGCTAAAGGAGCAATATTAGTGAATAATCCCAATTTTCGAATTTTTGACACACAACTTTCATTCTCACCAGCTCATATTATGAACATTAAAGCTGAATTAAACATTTTATTTTTATGTTATTCATGCTCTTGGTTGTGTTGTTAAAAATTAACAATTTTAATTATGTTTTATTCCGTTGCTATTTGAAATGCTGATATTTTTTAACTACACAAGAAACGTCAGTTCTTTTCTAATTAAATCCGCATTGTTATCAACATTAAACTGATTTCTCACTACATTAATTTTATTTTAATTAGAGTATCGTAAGGCTGACTCATATTTCTTACTATTGTTGTATCTTGTATTATAATACTTTATTCATGGCGTAGCATCGTCAAGGCTAATGAAATACAGAGCTGCTAACATATAACACGAGTATTATACCACAAACACCAAAACTGCATAGCAAACAGATACAAATTTCTTGGAAGTGTTATCTCGCAGTTCCCTCGATGTGATGACTAAGGTCCGCTACGTATGCACACTATCATTATCTTTTAAAACTGATATGCACTCTCTGTCGTATAAATTAAAGCTTAGCACTGTGGATTTAACAATTCAATCCTAGTTTAGATGTGTAGATAAAGTATAAGATGAGCGACTTTTAAAAAAATAACAATTGTTTAAAAATAATTTGTATAAATAAGACCTAATAGCCAACAATATAAAAAATATAAATATTTTAGAGGTCAATTGAACAAATTTTCGTTTTCAATATTCAAGATATATTTAAACGTTAAAAATAATGTATAACATGCAGAAGGTAAATCATTCGCAAGACTAAGCTACCAAATTAAAGAAAAAGCATAATTAAACGAAGCACATACACATCGACAACATGACACCGACTGCAATTGTGGAGAATTAAGCAATTAAGACTAACTTAAATTTATTATGCAATGAGCATTTTGACTCAAATTCTTGTGATTATTAGTAGGGCAAACATCTGTTGTTAAAATCTAAATAAGTGCCCCTCGTCACATTTCGTTCCCAAAATAACCTACTGATCGAGTGGAGCTGCTCCTTCCCATTGATGTATGCCAGTCAATGTTTTCGTTATACTTTTTGCATCTTAAAGAGGTTCATTTTTAGTCGCCTGTAGTCCTAACCCAAAGTTGTCACAGGTGTTTATTAAACAAAACAAAAAAACATTGCGCTCTCTTGAGAAACTGTTCCTATTTATTATATTTTAATGTGTGCTGAATTAGTATATGAAGGCGAAAAAATTCTATCTAGCATAACTTTTGAGAAATTATACGTTGTTTTTGAAAAACCTGAAATAGCGTATTTTTTAACTCCCATGATTTTTTTTTTTTTTTTTTTTTTTTTTTTTGTATCTTTATATTTATAAGTGTGCTGAATTCGAATCAATAGTAAAATAAAATTCTATCAAGCACCATTTTTTAGAGATTGGAGGTTGTTTAAAAAAAAAAAAAAAAAAAAAAAAACTGAAATAGCATTTTTTTCATATATTTTTATAACACTTTTTTTGTTTTTGTGAAAAACAGTAATAAATAAAATAATAATATTTAATGCAGAACACAATTAATGTGCATATTTTTTCTTTTGTACTCTACATGTATCTCCCGTTGTAGTGTGCAACAGCAGTCGACAAGCATCTTATTGCATTTACCGCTATACCTTTATTTCCATAAGGGCTATCCCTTGATGAAATCGTTCTCTGTTTGTCATCTAAAACTGCTCCCAAGTTGGGAGGAAATAAATTTAAATGGGAACGCAAAAAATGAATTTTCAGGACACGCTGCAACCCATGGCCTTATACGATAAACGCAATTCTTCTACAATGTCATTTTTTTATTTTTTTGTTAAAGCTTTCAATGATACAAAAATGCTCGAAATGTAAAAAAACACCTCATTTTTCGACCCAAAACAAATTTAACTAAAAATGGTTCCTGATTGAGATTTTCTGAGTTCGGATTAGTACTAAGCAAACTTCTAAACATAATAAAACAACATTTTTGTTGAAGGGAGTATTTTGATGCCGAACAGTGTTACCAACCTTGGTCAAGAAATATGACTATACAACTGTCAATTTTAAGAAATAAAAGATAGTGAATGTCATTGATGTTTCATCACCTCATATAAATCTAATGATTAATTTTTTAGTATGACTTTGGACTGTTAGCGATATGGAATTATTATAAAAATAATAAATTTCGAAACAGGTATACTGTTTAGTGCCATGTCAATGAAACGTTTTGTGGATAAAACGTGTTTTATTATTATTTCTTTCTAATTGTAAATCCATTTTAAATATACATTGGGCATGCAATATTATAACAGAACAAAAGCAATTTTTTTTTCCGAAGAGGTTTCCAAAAAAAAAAAAAAAAAAAAAAAAAAAAGATGGAAAATTCTTACCACAAGTAATAATTGAATAATAATAGTTTCCTTAAATGAACAACACAAAGAAATATGAATGCTGCATCGAAATGGTTTGATGCTAAGAGTGTTGGGGTTCACCTTTTAACCTATTTTATTCTGGTAGAGCTTAACCCAGCTAAATTGACTTATCAATAATTATTGATTAATTTGTAATAGGTTTTAAAGAATCGTTAGTGTGTTTGATGGAGCTTAACTTACTAACGTACTCCAACTAATGCAAGAAGCACGGTAGCCCTATACTACGTCTTTCAACACGTTCGGAGACCGCCATCTTCTTTTTAACGAGTTCACCCGTCTTAGAGCCGTCTCTATTCCTTATTCATCATTCTAAAATTTAAACAGGACCGACTGGAGAACAGCCCCTATTATTTAAGAGGAATCACGATCCGAAATATAATTTATACACCAATATATTAATTTTAACAGATGTAATATTGCATTCATGATTATAGAATCGAGTTAATATTTTTTCATGAGAAAATTGACTGAATTTAGCTTAATATCTTATACATTATAGTAAGATGCCTCATTTTTATTAGTCAAAAGTATTCGTACACTAGAATTTAACTGTAGTTTCTACCCCCTCTCTTAATATTTTGAGGATAACCTGTAATCAGTCTATACCTTGACATCATTTGTAAAGATGTAGCAATTATTAGTGTTTATTATTACTGTTCGTAAATTGAAAATGGGGCGCAAAACCAGAAGGCGACTGAAGAGGAAACAAAAATTATTTTACGACTAAATAATGAGTTACGGTCGCTTAGAGAAGTAACTGACCTCACTTAACGGTCCAAGATGCTATTAAAATCTATGGAACGAGAAAAACTTTTGAATATATAGAGAGAACAGGATGATTAAGGAAAATTAACTCCGAATATGAAAGACATATCAGGAGAAAAGTTAAAAGAAAACCAAGAATTAGTGCCACTAAATTAATAAATGAACATTTGTCTGAAAGAGGGGAAAAAGGGGAGTGTTTTAACAATGCGCTAATGCTAGAGACGGAACGAGCTACGAGAAAACTATCAATAAGCAATACTAAGAAATCAATGTGCCAAAGACCATAAAAAATAAGATAGTGGCCTTGGGAATAGGATAATCTTTACCGACGAGGGTAAAATTGAAATGTTGAATCTTCAGACGGGCCAAAAAGTATGGAGAAACAAATATAGTAATGGAAATAAGAAATATAGTTTCAACTGTTAGGAATACAGGAAAGTGACTCGTGGCCTTAGGTTGTTGGAATGATGCTAGAGTGGTGTGTCTTGAATCTATCGATAGAATAATGAATCATATAAAATACATCGACGTAATAAAAAATTTCCTAATCAGTGCTGAAAAATTTGGTATTACAGAAAATTAAATTTTTCAGCAGGATAATGATTCCGAGCATACAGGTTGGAAATCCAAAATGTTGATCCTGTACAATGCATCAAAGTGGAGGCCACATCCCATGAATCACGATATATTAATCCTTGTGCATTTGTGGAAATTTCGAAAGGATCGAGTATAGTAAAGGTGTGTTTCTTACAATCAAAATTTAAGCGACGTTATTATTACAAAATTATAGTTACTTTGACACAAAAATTAATGAATTAAATGCCACAAAGCATATAGAGCATTATTAAAGCAAAAGTTGGCCCTACTAAATATTAATTGTTCTCGAATGTCAATATTAAATAGAAATTTTATCAAGTGGACGAATACTTTTGACTCATGATGTTGTTTTTCAGTTATTCTTTATGTATTATTTAGTGAAATGCTCTATAAATACAAAAATATATTCATAAAGAAACTTGTTGATGTATATATTTAATGATTTATTGTTTTAAATCAATGCTATTAAATAATGCTAATATTTGTTATTTCTTATGATTTATAGCAGGTGTACGAATACTATTGACTCTGACTGTATTTAGTTGAGTACTTCAAAGTTTTCATCAACAAAATAAATAAATTATGCAGGCTGAAAACAACTATAATTTTAGCAGTGAAGGAAAAGTAACCACCAGGCGGAAATCGTGGAGGAAATTATGTCTGCGTGACGTCATCTCCTTTTTACATAAGCGGAGTTCCCAAGCAAAGCTAGATTAAACACTAGAATAATAAACGAAGTAAAATTTAATCAAAAAATGTTATTCTTTGTCTTATCTTTATCTATTTTTGATTATTAGGTTTAATTTTATCTTATTCATAAAATAAGCTTTATCTCAACAATGGTATTCTATATGAAGAAGAGGTTCGTCATTTACATATGGCGAATAAAAGAAATCAAATCGATAGACAGACATCGAGCGTAGTTCGACTAGTTTCTTCTTGAGTTTCATGGTGAAGTGTGTAATTTGGGTTGATCTAGGTGGCAGGGTCGGCAACCTTTTCGGAACAGAAGGCCGCAAAGTGGCTCAACAAAATCTAGAATAGTCTGCTTATTTCAACATTTAGGTCTTCGCCCGAATTAACTTAATACTTTGCAATTATTCTAAACAGTTACATATTTATTTTATTTTGTTCAGTTAAATAATTTTAGCTTAAACATAAAATTACAAAAATTCAATATTCCTAATTCTTACATTTGATATTTTTTTATTTCATTAATCAATTTTTTTTTAATAAAGAGTAAAAAGACTAATCCCATTTTATTTTGCTAAAGAAATGAAGAGTTATATATAATTTTGAAATGAATAATTTTATTTTTTAAATATTATTATCAAAGGCAGCGGCCTTTTAAATAATATTAAATTAAAAGATTTCAATGTTTTTGATAAATTGGTTTAATACCAAATACTATACACATACTCCATATAATTACGAAAACTTGCACATATATAATTATATAATTTATATTATTAATTTAATTTATTTGTAGTAAAAACAAAATATGTAACAATTAAATGTGCAATGTAAAGAATCTTTTTTTTTCTTTTTCTTTTTTTTTTTCCCCCTCTTTCAGATTGTAATTCACAACTGTTATTAGGGTAACAATCAGTGAATGTGATGAAATTGAATACTACAGGCCTTGTATGCGTGTGGGAGACTAGTACTCAATAGTACATCCCCCTGGCATGAATTTTAAAGAGATTTATTTGAGCAAATCTCTCATCCAGCTTCTTTGAAGCCTTCTGAGAGTATTTCCAGGTATGTCAGTCGTGGCCATGTCATTAATGAGTATGTTGTTATGTCCATGAAGTCTGTCATGAAATCGTCTATAAAGGTCATGTATATGTTCCTTTACTGTGGGTATTTCTAAATCAGTGTGAAGTGTGTGGTTTGAAACTTACCAAGGTGATTTCGTGATTAGTCTGAGTAATTTTGATTGGAATATTTGTATTTTTTAAGGTGTGTATTTTTTGCAGTCCCGTATATTTGTGTGGCGTATGTCCATATGGGTTTAAGTAAGTAAGTGTATGTATTCAGTCGCTGTCGGAGTTTTAATGTCGACCGTTTATGAAGCATTGGATACAGAAGTTTTAATCTCTTGGTTAGACTGAGACGTTTTTGTTTTACCTGTGGGCGCCAGGTCATTCTTCTATCAAATGTAAGTCCTAAGTAATGAATTTCGTTTGGTTGATTGTCGATGAAGACAGGTGGACAAGAGTCTTGTCTGAGTGTAAAGGTTATGTGCTGTGATTTGGTGTAGTTTAGTTTTATTTTCCATTGTTTGAACCAGTCTTGTAGTATTGTTAAGTGGTGTTGAAGAGTTAATGATGCAATTGTGGGGTCTTTATGTCTTGTTAATACTGCTGTATCATCAGCGTATGTTGCTGTCAATGTTTGAGGGCTAAGTGGCATATCGTGAGTGTAGAGAATATGTAACAGTGGAGTTAGTATTGACCCCTGTGGTACTCCGGCTTTTACTGGATAAATAGAGAAGATTTCTGAACCTTGTCGGACAGAATAAAATTTATCAGAGAGAAAAGATTGAATGATAAGATAATAGGTAAAAGGAAGAAGATTTTTCAATTTAAAAAAAGTCCACCATGCCAAACTCTGTCAAATGCTACATCGAGAAATGTAAAGAATCAAAATACATTTTAGGAAATTATGTAGTTCACTAGGAATAAGTAGTTATTTGACACAAGCGGTGCTGATTAAGAAGGCATTGAAAGAGAAGAGATAAAAGTTTCCGGAAGAAGAGTCACTTTTAGGCCAGAACACAGTTAAACAATATTTTGGGCACAAGGCGACATTAAGAAGAAGCTACTTGAAATAATGAAGTAAATAAATATTGAACAGCAATTACATCTGTGAATTTATAGCAGAGCGGCGAATATCTGATTGTTTAAAGAAGAGGAAAGTTAAAGGTTGTACAATGCAATTTTTTGAAATTTTATAGTTTAAATTTAACCTATTCAATTCGTGTACAGATATATTAATTTTTGATGTTTTGATTTTTTTATATGTAAAAAAGTAATTTTGAAATATTATTTATACAATAGGTGAAACTTGATTAACGGCAAAATTGAGGTCTATGTTCTATGTTTTAATCCCTACATAAAAAATCTAATAAAATAAATCTTCAATAATAATAATAAATATATAAATGTAATAACATAAGATCCTCTGATCTGGTATCGCTTTATTGACAGTTTTCCTTTATTTACTATTAAAAAATCTTTTTTTTTTTCTTTGCTTTTTATCCCAATGAAAAGTATGATTAAAATGCACATTTCCATGAAGGTATTATCATAATGTTTTATTTACACAAGTAACTGATTTGTATGCCAAATGAGAACACCATGTTTTTCGGTTTTAAATTTCTCCATGAAATCAAAACAGAATCATTTCTTTTAACATATCATTCGAAAGCTGATTAAATTTTTAAGTTTTTGTGAGATTTGCAGTTTTGTGGATAGTTTTTTCGAAAAACGGTGAGCGTTGAAGTAATATAAGACATTGTAACTTCCCTCAATAAGGTGAAAATCAAGCTGTTCTTTAGGTCACAAGTTTGTAAAATTCAAGGTTACATGTACTCTGCTCTTATATAAAATTTAATGCTGAATCCGAAAATGTGGTCAAAGTTTGAAATATATTTAAACAAAATGGAGATATTACAGCTTTTATGGTAAAAAACGTGGTTTCCTCAGAGTCTTTGATTTATCCTAAATATGCAATGGATATAGATAGAAAGGTGAGGTCTGCAGCATTTTTCTATGTTTTTGATCTAGTTTTACCCATTTTTTTTTTTTTTTAACACTAAGAGGTACTCACCCTGTATATTAACCATTTTTTTCAATTTAAAATTTATTTTAATTTGAACAATTACAACTGCATGCATAATGTATTATAATATTTAAAAGGTTAACAAAGCTCGGCAATTACCAGATGACAGATCTGAGATTTTCCAAGAAACCTGCCTTTATATATATTTTAATTTTTTGTTAGACCACGTTGTGTTAGTATTTAGATCATTTTCGTATTTCTAGTAGTTCATTAATTAATAGTCATTTTTAAATTATTAAAAACATTTCTTCTAAGATTATCTGGCCAGAGCTAGTCTTCGCTATGACCAGAAGCGGTACAACATGCCGATCTCAGGTCTTTTTAGCAGTTATTAAAACATTATACAAATTTATTTGAAAGGAAGCTTTAGCATATTTTACAATTTAGATTTAATAGAAAAAACTTTTGAGAATCTAAATATGTTACCAAAATTGTCTTAAAAACCGTACCAACGAGATTTCCTTGAAAATATACCAGTTCCCTTAACTATGACCATAACCAGTGATTTACCAAAACATTATAAAATATTTTAAATATATTCTGAAAGGGTATATTTCAACACATGTTTAAAATTTTTAAAGAACATGAAATATGGTGAGTGGACTGGGAACTTGGAGGACCTTGGGGTTATCAGCATGAATGATAAAATTGAGAACTACAGCATTTCTGTATATAATATGGAATATCATAAATTCTATTCCCTTCTCACTAAATTATAATATCCATAGCAATAGTCAG
This sequence comes from Euschistus heros, assembly GCA_003667255.2. Lineage (NCBI taxonomy): Eukaryota > Metazoa > Arthropoda > Insecta > Hemiptera > Pentatomidae > Euschistus > Euschistus heros. Next base: position 1,460,478 of record RCWM02000227.1, read on the forward strand.
TTAATTTCTTTATTTCTATACCATCATGTTAATTAGAAAGGAAATATTTGGTAAAAGTTAATTAATGAGGAAAGATACTATTTTAATAACTAATGAGGGAATATATCATTATAATTGTTATTAGATGTATTACTGTATGCTGAATTATTCTAAATTGAAATACAAATATCAGAATTCATAAAAATACATTTATTTTTATTTTATATGTTTATCTCCAATATTTCCTGGGCTTATTAAATTTGAGCAGCAATCAGTTAAAAAACGATTGGAAAACCACAAATTTAGTTTACAAGCAGAGTTTTTGATTTTAAGTGATATTTATTTATTTATAAATATTTATTTATTATTTCAAAGATGCACTCTATCCTCTGAACCGTTCACTATGATGTAGCACAAATAAAATTAATGCCATTGAACAAATTCCAAGAGCTCAGTTTATTATTTCCGATTAATATCATTATTCTGAGATAGGGCAACGAGATATTTGAAAATAGTTCGCACTACTAATACAACCGAACGAACTTACGGATCCACCACTCTCTATTTATTACTATTCCAAACCGTTCTAAAAATTCCCATATGTACATATTTTACTCAACAGACCGTGTTTTATAGTTTTAATTCTTAATGCAAGAACAACCAATGTAAGTATTTGCTATAAAAAGTTTATAATTCAGCTTTATCGGACACTTATGAATAGTTGGTAAGTGCAAAAATCGTATTTTAGAATGATTCACAAATTACTAATCATCTTTGTAATATCCTCATTACTAATTCCATTAGATACAAATAAATTAGATTTCTTGTCATACCAATAACCCAAAATTCACTAACACACAAAATGCACTTAACCAACTATTCAGTGCCACAGATATATGTCGTGATCATGTCATAGAATTTATCATACCATGAAGTAGTGAACTATTTTCTGAGTCATTTCATGATATAGTCAACAATATTTTATTGGCAAAATCATTTAATTTAGTCATGGCGTGGCCCATTGTCGTGTATACAATAAAAGAAATAGTAGAAATACACTTCATAGAAACTTATTTATTATTCGTATTAGCAAAAAAATGTGTTTACAAATGAGATATTTCGGAGGAATTTACTTGACTGAATATTAAAATCTGAAAGTATCACAAAATATCTTAATTTATGTCTTAAAAGTTAAAAGATTTGGAAAATTACAAAATATATAATAATACTACTTAGTGGCAAAAATATTACAAATAAAATTATTTAAAATAAGCATATTATAATTAGTCCGTGACTTACATATACCAAACCAAAATAAATCCATAATTTAAAAAAGTAAAATAGAAAAAATAATTCATAAAATCTCTAAATCATTTCTTGGTACATGAGGCCAGGTCCTCACTAGGAGACGATGTTAATCGATTCTGTCTACAGGCAACGTCACCCGACGGTCCATAGGAATTTGCTGAGACCAAACATCGTTTCCAGAGACCGTTTGGAAACCTAAATAGCCGTAAAAACACCACCCTCCAACATGCCAGGCGGAAAAAAAAAATGTGATTCCTAACCCTGAAATAGTATCTGGAAATGGTGTTTTGTTTGTAGATAGTAAGAGATGAAATGAAAATGATCTCAGAGAAAATTTGTTGGCACTTCGAGGTTCAAAAGGATGAATTTAAAATAAGACAATTGGATTTGTCTATCAATTGACATCATGTATATTGACTGAGGGTAAATATGAGTTAATAGATTTATTTTTAAAACATGCACAACTGATTATCCGGCATTGATTCTCGCTTTGTTTTTTATAGTAACCACATTACACTAAAATTTCCCCCAAAATTATTGCATTTTTAATACATTTTATAGGAAGAGAATCTACATTGTTTACCTCCACTATGATGAACAGTCAAAACAATATATGTACAAACAATACCCTCTAAGTACCACTAGTGGTGAAGAATATAATTATTTTATGAAGGGATGTGTCGATTCTTGAGTAAAGGATCGGTATCAAGAATCGATGGTCCAAAGTCGATTCCTAGGAACAGATAGGCACAGGCGATTTTGATAATAGTTTTGTGATACCTAATTATTTAATTCTTATTCCATCCTATTCTTTTTTTTCTCCCTGACTGAGAAAAAAAAACAGATCATGGATATGTCAATCTACAATCTACTGATTTTCCAATTTATATTTTAGGAGTAAAAGAATCAAATTACTTAAATTAATAGTTTAATAAATAAATTAATTATATTAACCATCAATATTATTCTAAATAAACGAAGTTGAGAGATAGTGGCGTTTTCAAACGTGAGCAACGAATGTTATAAAACTATATTTTTCATTGAATTTCTGATTAGGAAGCTGTCGTCAAATTTTTGATCCGAGCAACACCAACAGAGCTAAAGCGAATCAAAATGTTACATTTTTGATTGTGAAAAAAAAAACGTTACACCAAAAAAGTGTAGACCCCCAGCTAAAAGACATATACATGTCCACCAGAAATTGTAACCAAGCTATTTTTTTAATCAATAATAACAGACCAATTTATGATCACATTGTTTTGTTATTCTAAATGGCTTTTTGTCACTACAGAATTAAAATTATGAACTAATATATGACTAAAAAGTCTGTAACTTAAATTAAATATTATCTATTTATATATTAATGATATATGTGTCTTGAATAATTATTGTTTTTTCAATACACATCGTATGCTCTCATTATTGGATTATGCTTTGCAATAGTAATTTATTTTAAAAATGAGTTATCGGTACCGGGAATTGAGAATCGATTTTTTGGTACTTGTAAATCGATTTTTTATAAACAAAACTAACATGACATGGTCATACGTTCGGTCATTATGAAATAGCTCTTAAATTTTTAATGATAGATCTTGAATGTTAATAATTTTCTAAAATAAATTAAGAACTTAGATTATTTTAAATCATGATTGAATTTGATTTGATTATCGATAAACTACATTTATTAATCTTAATTGCTAATTTATATTCATATTACATTCCCTGGCAGATATACAACTGATTTGAAACTGTAGAATCAATTATCTTTCCGATAATTTTCAGTTCTTAAAAAAGGCTATCTTCTGTCTTTTAATCTAGGATCAAAAGTTATAATAGGCTATGGTTTATGTTTAAAGACTGCGTCAGTGCTATCTGATAGCGCGCAATGTTATTGCACTTTATTTATCCCTGCATTTCTTCATTTTTATGATTTTGTGAATATATATATGCTCTATATTCCAAAAAACATAATAATTTCTAATACATATTAATGCAGATATATATATATATATATATATATATATATATATATATATATATATATATATATATATATATATATATATATATATATATGTATATTGATACACAACGACATTTGCATACTATATTTTTTATTTGATAATACTACGGACAGATTTAGTAAGTCTTCATAAGATTAACAAGATTCGGAGATAAAGAAACAGGTAAATCAGTAACAAGATTAGGTGAAAAAACTGTTAGATTGTATGCCTCCTTTGTACCTATAAAAGCGAAAAATTCTATCCAGCATCGTTCATTATGGTTTTAATTTTATTAATAAAGATAATAAATTGTTTTTGAGATCCGGTGCTGTATAAAATCTGTACGCTGACCTAACTCCACGTCCTTGACAGGAACTATTGAACAAAATGCTGACATATAAAAAATATAAAACAATCGTGCGTTTCATTGTAACTCTTCCCACTCCAAAACACCTCTCAATTAAAATGCAAGGTCTTCTTTCTCGTGTTCATTGAATGAAAAATTATAACGCTAATATATACATATATACATATACATATATATATATATATATATATATATATATATATATATATATATATATATATATATATATATATATATATATATATATATAAACGAAATAAATAAAATAATTTGTAAAGAAGAAAATGGAAAAAAATAAACTGTTTTAGAAGGTATCCCCAACATTTTTTTATTTATTTTTATTTTTTACTTTTTTCAGAATCCATAACACTAAGAAAATAATATCATGAAGATATAAAAATTAAATATTATGTTTGAAAAATGGCAACTTATTTATAACGCACCATGACAAAAAATGAACAGAAGTGGTTGAAAAATTAAGATAAACTAAATTACAGAGGTGATGGGGGACTTCTATGTATAATAATGGTTTAAAAAAATCTAAAATTTATAATAGTTGTTGAAGTTAATAGGTCATGCTAAATATCAACGTTGTTTGCTAACGCACAATTGAGTTTTAAACATTACATGGATTGTGTACCACATGTCATTTTTTCACATCAAGGTCACAGAAAACTCATTATTGAAAATTAAGAATAATTCACTGCTTTAAGTGGCAAATTGTAATGTTTTTTCTGTAAAACGTTTTCACTATGAAAAGAAAAGAAAATGTGCAGACGTTAAACAAATTTGATAAGTTACTGACTCACTTGGCTCGAGTATTCAACCTCTCAGGACAATTTTATAAATCTGGAAGTAAGCGAGATATTAAATAAATGATAATAATACTTGAAATAGAGTTTTGAATAGTTTTAATACATGCAGTTGTGTATCATGCGAATTGTGTCCAAAATATACCAGAACTAGGAGATTTGTTTGGGGAAGGGGAAAGATCAGTTTGCCGCCCCCAGCTTCCCCTACCCTCTTCCTCTCCCACCATTAAAATACAATACCACCGTAGCACAGTATAATAAAATTTATAAATTATGCAAAAAATCAAATAAAATATAATATATGTTATTTTGTAAACGTTTTAAATATATTTTTTATTTTTTTCATAAACATTTCAAATTTTGCCGCCCGGTGCTCGTGCTCCCCCCTTCCCTGCCCGCCCTAGTTCCGTGCCTTGCATACCAATACCCTCTAAAGGAAAAAGGACTTGTGAGTAAAAAACTCAACAAATTCAAATTAAATAATTAAAATCCAATTCAAATTTAAACTGTATACAATTCAAGATCCTTCGTATAACCCTTAATGCTACTTACTATATTTCACAAATGAACTTATACATAATGACTTTAATGCCCTAAATATGTTGCTGAATTTGGCAAGAACCAGGTACCTACATTTTCATAATGAACTACAAACCCACTTTTACCTCAACATTCTATGGCCGAAAATCCTCCGAAGCTGGTCTCGGACCGAAGATGGTCTCGGGACCTTCTAATAAATGATATGCGTTTTTGGACTAATGTATGTTTAAACCAATAGTAAAATAAAAATAAAATTTTGATAAAATATTCCACGAATCAGCATATTAAACTTTATTAATATTAAACTCAACTCAAATACAACATTTAGATTTACTAATAACAGTAGCTCACCATAAAAGTAAACAAATAACTCTAATATATATATATATTTTTTTACACATTTCCGTAATTTAATCTATTATTTTTCAGGCTTTTAAGGAAGCTTTTGAACTGAATAGGAGCGTGAGGTCACCACAGTTATCGATACACATTGTCTGAGGTAGACATACTACTTTGAACTGTTTAAGAATTAATGTTTACTTCAACAACCAGTTACATAATACAAACATCCCCATTACAAGTGAAAATGGCTCAAAACGGTGTCCTTGTTGCATCATTGAAAACATATTTAGGTAACAACAGTTTTGCATTTAGCCATTGTTAACGTAGACTATACTTGACAAGAAATGAATGAGTACATATTTAAATAGTACCTCTTAGTTTACTCTCCATTTCCCCTTCAGGTAGCGTTCCTCCCACGAAAACAAATAAAAACACGCTTTTTACTACAAATTAATAACATTTCCTAAACATAAAATTTTATTTATTGGCATTTGCAACTTTATGGCAAAATATTTCCAGTAATTATGCTGTTAGGAATATAATGTGACGAAAAAAACATGTAGAAATACTACGCATTGGCAGTTAAGACACCGTATAATATTGAAACTAAAATCAAACCAACAAGGCCAGAGAAGATGGAAATCGAACTGCTAAGTCAGGCTTGAGTCAGCAACGGAGAAAAAAAAATACCATCTGTTGCATTCCTAGCATCCAACAGAGCAAAACAAACACCACGAATATTGACATGTATAACGTTATAACTATCAATACAACAGATAAACTACAACTGCGTTTTTTTTTGTTTTTTTTCAAGGAATTTGTAAGTTAAGTTAAGTTATGTTGAGTTTTTATTTCTTACATTTGAGTTTTTTTATTTCTGTTAATACAAATCTGATCAACTAAACAAATATTTCCCCCGTAAATCACAAGATAATAAACTATATTCAGTTAGCTATTAAACTTAATTAATGGGATAAAGTAAAGTTGAGTCTTGTGAACAGATAAAATATTATAATAATCTGAAATATATATATTTATATTCCTGCTATACAATTTCTTCTTGTGCCTCAGTTGTAAATTACTCATTCAACTGTTACTAAATTCTTCAAATTAATAATTCCTTGTTCTTATATAAATAACGGTATACAAAAAATAACGTATGTCATAGAATTAAAAATATTACTATAATATTATAAAGAGTACATAAATTTGTTATTATACAAATTTTTGGTTACAATAAAAAGCCACAAGGAGTGCTTAAAAAGAGTAGAGGTAATCATTCTATCAAATAACAGGTTATTTTTAAAGGACTTAAAAAAATCAAGTTTTTTTAATATGATTACTGCGTATACATACCCCAATAAATCAGTTCCTTTGAATTAAAAGATCGGATAGCAGCTATGTGATTTTTGTAACACAATTATTATATTGCCATTTATGTTCTTCGAATGACAAAATAGTTAAAAGTAATTGTATTTCAAATTATTAAGATACTAAAAACCGTTGTGTACCGTTACAGTACACAATTTTGGGCTATTGTAGCCACTGAAGGATACTGGTTTCAGATCGGTCTGGATCTGACGATTTTTTACGGTCGAAGGACATCTTTGGCCATTATTCTTCCCCACAAATTAGTTTTTTTCCTTTTTTAAATTGATCTAATTGTTTGAATTTTAAAAGGGCACTTAAGCATACTATTTTCAGATCTTCCAGGATCCAACGAATTTTAAAATGGCGATGGATATTCCGCCATTGCTGTCCTTTTTGCAAATTGAATTAATTATTAAGTTCTTTTAAAATGAAGCTCTCTCTTCCTGTGTAATCCTTTTAATTTTTGTGCTGAAGTTAGTACTGTTACAGAAAATTCAATATTTTTTTTAAACGTATTTATCTTTTTTTTTAAAAATGGAGTTGTATATAACGATTTATGTAGCGCTGATATGAAACTAAATATAATTAGATAAATATGTCGGACTGTTGCTAAATTTCTTAATCAACTGCAACCTAAATCATAATATCGTTATCACATGAAATGTAATAATAACCCATAATTAATCAGTATCAAGAATGGATATCTTCATACTGTAGTAATTGTTTAAAACATTTTCTTTGGTTTTTTCGTAATTTTTTTTTCAATAAAAAGGTTTTTTTGATTACCTTTTTATAGAATTTCGGAATCGGGAAGAAAATTAATTCTTGAAAATTATTATTTTGTTTTTCATAAATTAAAATTTCATTAGGAACAAATTGAAAAAAAATAATAGGTTGCTGATATTGGTTTGTGAAAATTTCAAAATTTGCAGGTTTTGTTTAATGAATCTTTAAATAAATAGTATCTTTTAATTACAAATTGTTAACTGTTAAATTTCATTTTCATTAATATATTCCTAAAATAAAATTTATCACGTAAGATATAGATTTTAAATAAAAAATACTATAATTCAAGAACAGAGCAGTCAACTTGTCGGAAATGTTCGTTAATTGAATTCGGCTCAAATCAACGTTTCATGTCAAAAAACTGGCATGAATTCAGGACATCTTGATATAAACTACGTAAAACAGTCAATCAACACTCAATAGTCAACTGACCATTTATAATCATTGTAAAAAATATGATATGAAAAAGTAAAAAAAAAAAAATGGTGGAATTTTCTATCTAAACTTGACAATTAGTTTCCGATTAATTGTTACAAAGCAAATGTATAAAGACATTTGAAGGGGGTTGGACTAGAAGGGGAAATGGCCAGTAACCATAGTTCCGAGTAAATCACAAATGAAAATTACAGTCTATATTCTTTTTCATTGGGGACGGGTTCTTAAACTCCAAAACATGATAAAATCCTCTTCCTAGCCTCCGTGAGAGCAACTTAAGCGATAGTACATGGGGACTACCTAACAATTGGCGATGAAATTTCAGTTTCAAATATTTTGGAATCTCCCCTTCTAGCTTAACACCCATAAAAATATACTAACAAGGGGACGTTTGAAGTTGTAATTCACAGATTTGAATGATGATTTGTGTGTGGGTAGTAGGGACCTATAATAGTGCAAAACTAGAGTTATAGCCGCCAATGAGCATTAGGAGCCGAGAAAAAAAAAAAAAATATATGAAAATCACGTTATCTATTTTTTCTCCTTTCTCAGTCAAGATAGATAAATGATTCTTTCACGTTTAATTGCAGTTATCTATGATATTTGAAATAAAAATACTTTCGCTATGCTCAAGACACCACCCGGCTTAAGGGTGCTCAAAAACTCTAAAAAAATGACAAGATTCCAAGGAAATCCGCTGCAAATAAGTGGAAATTTTGTTTCATGAACAACTGACCTCAAATCTCGATTTAACGCACCATAAAACCCTAATATGGTATTTGAAATTTAATCAAAATCAAAAAATATTGATTTTTTTTCCCTTTCTAGGAGATTAAAATTTTGAAGGAAAATTTTTAAACTAAAAACTGATATTATTTCGCCACCGATTAAAATCATTTTGAGGTCATCTAGAAGCTGTAAAACTGCATAGTTAAGCCCAAATCCGGAGTAACCCATATCGTTCGAGATCTTTCAATTTTTATAATTACAAAGCTGATTAATTATGAATATCTGGCAGCTAACGTCCAAACATGGAAGATCACAAATCGGTTCCACGCATATTTTCACATATCTATGCTATTTACCTGACAAGTGAAAACACAAATATGTAATAGAAAAAATAAAACAAAATTTTTAAATGTCATAAATACAATTAATACAAATATACCACAGACATTCCCATTTTTTTTTTTTTTTTTTTAATTTCTCCTTTTCTGCAAAAATAGTATGCATATATATTTCATTTATTTTAAAATATTAAACTGTTTCTTTAAAAAAAAAAAAAAAAGTTTAAAAATCTGCAGTTAAAAAAGAATTATCGTATAATTTATTTCATTAATAGATGAAATGTGTAGAAAGTAATAAATACCAGACTTTGATTTATAGAAAATAATCTTTATTCACCCGCGAATGCCTGATACATAAATCATAACTGAATGCCTGAATGTATGGACATTCAGTCTTTTAATTTTTTCTGGGGGGAAAGGAATTTTTATAAAGTTTTTCTAAAGCTGTATTGGTTCCAGAGATTCGTTTCTTCACCAAAACCTTAATTATCCACTATGAAGATGATAAATATAGAGAATAGAGGCTTTCTGAAATTCTTTATAGAATGAAACTGAAATGAAAGCTAATCCAACAACCATAAATCAACTTTTTTGTATTTGAAATATCACATCCCTGCTAACGCACATATCAAATCTAATAAGAAAAAATAACCACAGATTAAAATCCACAATAGTATGTCAGTGTTATTACACGAGTACACCTAACTCAAATATTAGATGCAGATCATTGATTGATCAATAAGATTTAATTTAAAACAATTAATGCAGATTTTCAAGTTTCTTCTAGAAAACCTAAAGTACTTAAAGAAGGCCTACACCGATACACACCTAAAAAAAATTGTTGAGAAATAATTTCACTAATATATTAAATAGTTTTTAATTATTGGAGAAAATATTGATATAAACAAATATAAGGAATAAATTTAACTACGGTGTAGTAAAAAAAGTTCCAATGTTAAGCCCCACTAAATTCTCTTCATAAAAAAAAAAAAAAAAAAAAAATCTACTTATCAACTTTAGATTCACATAAATAATCTAAAACAATTTCTATACATCATTAACCAGCTGTCACAAATAGTTTGGCCGTTATGCTCTTACATACAGCCGCCCACACATACTAACTTTATTTCAAAAACATGTACCTATATGTATCTTACTAGCTGAAAGTACCCTGCTCCGCTACGGTTTAATATCATTAGGATTAAGGACAACTTACATTAGTAAAAGTTAAGCTTAACATTGATAATTATTTTTACTTAAATAAACCTGAAGAATTCAATTAAGTGAATTTGACAATTTGCAAAAGATAATTTTATATTATTTTAACAGTCCTCCAGTGAAGCTTCGAGGCAGCACTACCATCTTACCCAGCTCTGATACCAGACCATCAGCTTTTCTTATGGCATACTTTAGGTGAATATAGTCTCAACTTTTTTGAAGAAAGTTTAGTCTTTCTGTTACTATTTTTGCGTACACATCAAGCATAAATTGGTTGAGGACATTAAGAAATTAAAGTAAATAAGGTTCTTCACCTCCTCTCTCCATCAACATAGGCGTAAAAATCAGCTGCAGACACAGTTTTCTTAAGTGGTGTATTGGTGTTTGGGTCACGCTGAGGGATGTTATTACTTTAACCATCTTCTCCATGGCAGAACCAGAGACAATACTGAAGAGATTCATATGCTTGATAGAACTCACTGATTCTTATAAGTTTTTTGTACCTGCTGTGGAGAACAATGCCTTGCTTTTCAAACACCTGGTCAACAATCAAGACAGCAACTTCGTTAGTGGTAGGAGTATTGTAATGTCCTCAGTGAACATTTGAAGGCTTTTTGTTAACACCGATAACTACCTGGAAATGTTGTAGATCTTTGGGAACAGACTCAACAGCAACTCGGAAGTCTTTGATATACTTGTTATATTCATGAAGAATTTTCTGGAGTTGGCCTAAGAACGCAGCCTTGACATTTTGAAAGTAACCACAGCGAATGTCTCTTTCACCAAAAAAATTTATCTGAATAAATGACGGTTGCTGTTGTGTCCCAGGCATCAGACTCCCGATTCTATGATATATACCTGCCCTCGCACCTTAAATGTTGGCATGAAATCTCCCTCTTTTATCTCTTTTGCTCCAAACGATAACATTTGGAAACAATCATTCTATTTCTAAATATTATTTAGAAAATGTTCAGCCTAAGGATATTCGTAAGTAAGGAGGCTGTGCAAGTGTTCAGGATATTCTTGAAAGGGAGGAAGTTGGACTTTCCCGTTACTGCAGCACATGACATGGCTCTCATCCTTCCATTTTACAGCATAATACCAATTTCAAGTAGACCATTGTCCAATATCGACTGTTTTGTCTTTTGCATATTCAGTTTTTGGGTCATACTGGCTGTTACCTTTCCATTGAACATCTTTCATCGTGCTTTGGTTGCAGCTACACGTTTAACATGAGGATTATTTTCTGAGTACTTTTTTGAAGACTTTCTATGGATTCCAGGATGGGTTTTCTTATACTGCTGTTCAGCCCCTCCAAGTATATTTAGCGATTCTCAGAATATGTGTGTACAGCATATCCTTTAACTTCGGGTCGGCTCTCTTTATGTTTGTTAACACTTTTCTGCTAATTTCAGGATGATTTGTCATGTATTTCTTAACAGCTTCCCTGTTGACTTCTACATGTGCTTGAGTATATTTAGTTGTTTGTTGCGAACTGAATCTGTGAATCATTTCCTACGTTGCTTACTTTTAGATTGATGAGTTTACTTCTATGTTGCAATAGACTCATCTGAACTGAGAAAAAGGTTGATTCTAGGTTCAAGGAATGAAATTCAGTAAGGCTAGGTATAACTTGTTCAGATTCGAGAAATGCAACTTGGGCCTGGTAGAGAAAAGCCGATTTGAAGAGGGCCAATTGTAGTTCAGAACAATTATCTTCAGACCGGAAAGCTGATGGAAGAGTAGTTGGGGACGAAGCTGCTGGTAAAGCAAGGTTGGTGGGTTGCTTGTAATATGTACATCGAACTGGCCTTACATTTCATCACCAGAGAACCTAAGTCTCCTTTAATATACCCTAATCATCTCTTTATTATAAGTCTTTTAATAGCTTCTTGTCACGAAACAACTCAAACTTGTAAGGGTACACATCTGCAGCCACGATGATTCCACAGAAAGTACCATATTATGAGGTTTCGGCATCGATCGTATTTTTGTTTGTCTACAACTATAAGGAACTTAATTTGTGGTCAATGTGTGTGGCTTAAGCATCTAACCTATTTTTTAACTTAGCTTATTCCGATATACCATATGATAATTAATCTATTGTTATTCTCCCAATAAAAATTGTAATCGCATTTTTCGCGAATTAGCCGCGATCCAGGCCGATTTATTTAAATTCCTTTCTTAGCGGGCACCTACGGCCCTAGAGGAAGCTACATATCGAATTTCATTCCAATCCGTTTGGTGGTTTCTGAGATTTCGTGTTAAATGAGTGAGTGGTATTTGACAAATATATAGTAGATTTCATCATCCTGTTTATAGAAGGTTATGATATTTTATTACGAGAGTGAATTAACCACTATATTCATGGAGTTATAGTACTATGGAGAGGCCCTTCCCGTATATTGTTCCGTGAGGGGCGAGATCAAAATACTAACCGCCCACACCCACTATGCCATACTGGCGACTTGCATTCCATATGGGCTAGGGCGATTGAAAGGGTTCGTAATAAATAAAATAAGTAAATCACTAAAATAAAATAACAGCAGTATAAAGCCTAAGAAACCAAAATTTGAACTGATAAGAGCTGAATATACTGATAATACGGTGCACTCCAAAATGGCTGCTAGAGAGGTAAGCCCCCTCTACTTGTCTATAACTCCATGTACTATATTACCGCATCTCCTTATGCTAACAGCTCCAAGCATATACGAGGTTCATATAGCAGCCTTCTAAAAAAGAATGATTGGCGTCTTAGAAGAAATATAAAAACGTAAAACAAGAAAGCAAATGCATGATGGAACTCACCAAGGGTTCTACAAGTAATATAACTGTTTGTAGCTCTGACAAGGGATGAAGAATAATGAATTTTATTCCGAGATGCAAATAGTTGATTACTTGTCTCTTTCCTTCAAAGAACTAGAAGAGTGCCATCATACATTTCGATTTCTTTTCTTACATCTTTACATTGATAGAATAAATATAAGTTGCAGATGTTTTGAATTTTGTATGTCTTTAGAACTAAAAATGAAAGTCTAACGTTTGAAATCATCTAATGATGGTCTAATATGTCATATAATAAACTATACATCATAGAAGAGGCAAATGCTCTACAATTCCCATTTTTCTTGACCCTTTTATAGTAACAAGCGTAAGTCAACTGATAAAGTCACTTTTAACATTTTGATTGCACTCGATCGCAATGTTTTTTTTGTTTTTTTAATTATTATTTTATTTATCTATCTATTGAAATGTACAACTGTATTAAAAAAAAAAAAAAAATAGCGTTCATAATAACAAGCCAATTGCTACCCACAAGGACCACTTCAATAAAAGTTCTATATGAGAAGGTCCCGGGGCTATCTTCCTTTCAGACGCCTTGGAGGGTTGTCGAGAATAGAATGGGAAGCCAGTTGAGAGACTAGTGGATTTGATTGGTTAGAGAGTTTACTATGAAAGGATATGTTTGGGCTAAATCAGCAACATATGAAACATTAAGGTCTTTATGGATAAGTTAATTTGTGAGAAAGTAAACAGCATAAAGGATTTTCGAGGGATTTTGAGTTCCAAGGATTGGATACGAGATGAATTTGGAGATGGTGAGAAAGCCAGTAAAGCATACTGGTTTCATATCTGCAAAGGATCAGACGATTTTTGACGGTCGAAGGACGATGGATATTTCGCCATTGTTAACCTTTTGTAGATTAAATTATTATGTTTTTTACAAAGGTCACTCTCTCTTCCTGTTTAGTCCTTTTCATATGATACTTAAGGAAGCTATTGGGATCTGCCAGGATTCAGCGATTTTCCGTCAAGAAGAACCTGCGAGAAGGTCGCAGGATTGTCTGTTATTGTCGTCCTTTTTAGAAATCTACCATTGTTGTTCTTTTTAAAAATTAAATTAATTATTACGTTTTTTACAATTGACACCCAGGATTAGAGATGGTTTAGCAAAGCCCCAATATCGCGATGGTATGACCCTTTTTTTATACTATGGAACGACAAATAGGAAAGTGTTTCCATCAATTGATTTTGCAGTGTTTCATTTATAAACTTAAATGACTGTTATTAATTAATCATTTTTTAAAGAGCGAGATTCGTTTACTAATGAAAAAAAAAGAAAAAGATCATTACCACATTGGACGAAGGCGTATGTATCATTCATTATAAGAATGGCTCTTAAAATAGATTATATCAAAAGTAAGCCAAAGGTACAACCAGTGGTGCAACCAGGATTACTATCTGGGGGGTACTGGGTTTGTATGTATGTATGTATGTATGTATGTATGTATGTATGTATGTATGTATGTATGTATGTATGTATACACACACACACATATATATATATATATATATATATATATATATATATATAGAGAGAGAGAGAGAGAGAGAGAGAGAGAGAGAGAGAGAGGAAGATATTTTTTTATGTTTTAGTTAAACTAAAAAAAGGAATGGGTGGTGTTCGAGACTATATAAATAAAAATCATAGTTATCGACTAAAAAAAATTAGTCGTTTCGGTCGTCTGGGGGGGGGGGGGGGAGGCTTCAGCCCCCAAGCTCCCTCCTTGGTTGCGCCAGTGGGTACAACAGAAGGTGACTTATCTTTTCGGAATCCTTCAATTAGTCGGTTTTTAGTTCCTATATTCTAGTTACTGAATACACCGATTCGAGACGCAATAAAAAATTACTTGCATATAAATTTGGTTTGAAAAAATTGTAATCAATAAAAACTTTAAAAACTCCAGTAAAACACTTTTATTTTAAATTTTACAGCAATATAAATGTATTATGGTGACTAATGCTTTGTATACATTCCAGTGGCCCCACTGCTAATTTCACTACAAGATATGGACTACTTACTGCTCTAGACAGATCACAGCTGTCGACTTCCACTTCCTAAAGAAATAAAAACCCTAAAAAAAGTCCTTTTTAGTAAAATTCATAGCTTGAAGTGATGCAAAGTATAACTTAATGTCTAAATAATATCGATGGCAAGTCGAGAAGAGATATAACCCCAAATAAGATAAGTGGCGCGTGAAAGAGACTAATAGTGATAAGGGATGCTAATGGACTTGTAACCAAATCTGAAATTTCAAATTAAATTATGCCATAACAAATGAAAGTATTGTTACCTCAATTACAGCTTAATATCCAGTTTTCCAAATTAATTGCATTTCCAAAACAAAACCCTGTATCGTTCTTGGATTTATTAGAAAACCATTAGATCGATGCTATTATGTTACACTAGACGCAGTTACCGAGGGTGAGCTTCAGATTACTCGATTCGGAGCGGTGCAGATTCGATATTCACCTCCGTCCAGAAATTAGTATTCTATTTATTACTATATAAATTTTTGTCTATATACGCACTTATCGGTACCAATAGCGGTTTAGAGGCGAGATTTAAAGTCATTTAATTTCGTATTAGGATTGGATACTGAATTTCCACATTATATATATTTTTTAAATCTAGCCTTTTACCTTTATACAATGCAGAACTACAAAGTTCACGAAATATTACTTAGGTGTCCATCTTTCTCAAAAATACAATGTGACCTGATATAATAATGTGGAAGAGCTTATTACGACTCCAGAAATAAAGTAAATAGCCGAGCATTTAACATAAACCCTCTTAATGGTCCAATAATTAGGTTCAAAATCGATTAACAAATCTGAATAATCAATTACACACATGTGGAGCTCGAATTATAAAAGAATTTGTTTTTCATGAATTAGTGCTACATCCTTAATATGCATCAAAGATTCATATGAATCAGGAAAAACATTAAATCTAGGTATTATTACTTGTAAAGTAAAATGAAGTCATATCATCTCTTCTGATGTAGGGATTGCAAACTGTATGCAATCATAAAGAATAGCACTACTCAGATCGTCAAAAGTTATAAAATTTAAGTAATCATAACTATAACTGGTGAATGTAATGGCTCAATTATAAAATCCAAACGGAATTATGAGATTAATAATAACAACATTCAATGGCAGTTAAATTACAAAGAATTAAGTACAAATAAGTTCATACTGTTTGATGTAATATTCTTATTAATAAGTAAAATAAAACAAATAATGTAAATAAACTTAATATATTCTTACCAAAATAAAAATTGGAAGATAAAACTCAGAAAACTTCAATGAGAATTGAACGGCCAACCACTGAGCACTGGACTATTCCTGTAGACTGCTACTAGAACCAGTTGTTTTCTAATAAACAAGCTATTCTGCTGCCATCTAGTTGTGATTTTTAGAACATACTTTAAGAGACTGACAGTTTGAAACTTTTCATTTAAAAATAAATAAAAAACATTAATTTTTATTACTCTGGTAGTATAAAAGTTAATTATTATTATTTTTATTATATTAAATGTCAAACCCATAATGATTTTCATAATATAACATATTAAATAGCAATTTAATAAGTGATCCTAAATATAATTCTTAAATTTAATAGAAAAACTTAAATACAAAACACATTTTAAATAACACAGGACTTGTATTTTATTGAATTAATATCATATTTCTAATAAATAAGAAAATTAGATTTATTTATAAGGAACATTTATTTGATTTTCAGGAATAAATGTTATACCTGGAATACCAATAACTAATAAATTTAAATAATTTTGAATATTTTGGAGGGTACCAAAATATTGCAATTCTTATGCTCATTTTCTAATTGAATAGGTTATTTGAAAAACCCCCACAAGTCCATAAATAGAAACTTTTCAGGAGGCACAAAAAACTGTTTATCAAGTGTATTATTTTTTTCCACTTAATGAAGAAACGTGTTTTCATTAAAGCATGCCAAGGTGCATTGGTAACTATAGTCTTGTTTTTTTAATGATAATTACATTGCTGGAAATTGATTGAAATGTGAGGAGGACATGTGGGGTTTTTATGCCCAACGATGGACATGTTAGGTTTTTTCAACTAATGGTGGTATTTCACCATACTAAGTACCTAATAAAAGGATTAAATTTTCCGAGGCAGGTCGTAGTGCAATATGCAAACATTGAAAAACATGTTCAAAATCTCTTATTACACAGTTGAAAAAAGTTCAAGAATACAAATATCAATTGTTTCCATTACTTCCTAGAGTGTCGTCACATGGATTGCTGGTCATAGGCCATTTTTACAACTTCAGATAAAAGTCTTTGAATCTATCAGGAATATAATCCAAGGTTTCTTCCAAATCATTAATTTTATCTATGTCAATAGGAACTTTATTTCTGTAGGCAAGTATGTTGGGGAATTGAAGTTCGTTCTGCCCTACGACGCTGCTGGTTGGGAGACAAAGTGTGAAATTTCTTGAAATCTGCTCGTAAATGAAATCAATACAAGTCACTTTTCTAGGATTTTCCTTAGAGTGGATGAACTGGTTGTATTTTGAAATTAAGGATGTGACATTGTCTTCTTTTTTCACTGTCTGACTAAAGGAGCAATCAGACAAACATTTTTTTCACATCAAATTGCCTTAGAGTCCCCATGGCAGTGCCACTAGCGGAAAAACGCCACTAGTTCTGGACATATAGCGTTCTTCCACTCAACAGAATTTCTGGTTCTATTTTTCAGTGGCTTAGACTTGGTAAACAATTGGAGTTTTTACACATTACATGTGTCTGCCTACACAGAATAAGAAAATGTAAAATAGTGACATTTGTCAAAATGAGGACTAGTGCGGTTTTTCAAATCACCGATTCAATTGATCTCTTCTATAAAATCTATTCTTTAAAAATTTGGCTTCTGAACCCAGGTTAATATAACTTTTTACCAGATTTTTTAAAATGTCCATCTTAAAAACTTAAGTTCCATTTACTACTGACGTACTTATATCTTACTGCTGTTAACTTCAGATTTATTAATACTTATAGTCTGAATATAGAATATAGCATAGAATATAGCAGAATATAGTCTGATCTAGGGACGGAACTTTTCAAAGACCGGTCTTCATTTGAAATGGCTTGGAACGGAATGAGAATCTTGATTTTCTTGTTCCACTACTTCCAGTCTTCTCCTATTGGAATGAAAATCGTGAAACCAAGTTATTATTTTAACAATTTTGTAATACGCTCTCATTAACTTGGCCTGTATGTAATGGAATCTTATGTCTAAGACTAGAAATTAAGATAACAAATTATAGTCTAAAAAAACTAAAAAAATACAAGCTTTAATAAAAAACAGAACAAAAAAGTAGAAAGTAATTTTTATTTTATGGATAGTTTGTGTTATAGCAATAGAAAACCAGACAATCAATTATGATTAATTAATTTGGAATACAATTTATCCCACTATACCAATATCATCTACAAATGTCTGTTTTCAGTTCACCATTTTCGAATCCTCACTATTATAATCATAGGACTGTTTCTAGGTATGGAAGCAGCAGTTGAAAAAGAATACTTTGTATATACAGGGGAGGTAATATATATCAATTAATATCTACAATCATAAGGATCAGCCACTTTTGATATGGAACATATCAAATTCTTTCAATCTACTGAAATATTTTCCTTTCCCCTGATGTCTATGATGAGATTTTGGTGGGTCTTCTCTAGCCTCTTTCCACCATACTTTAAAAGTTCTGTAAAAAGATTGAATATTCCAAGTGTCTTGTCATTTTTTAAGTTCCTCTTAAGCTTATATAATCTCTTCATCTTATGGTGATTCAATATCCTCACTCAACAGAATTTGATGGTTGTTGTCCTGAACCTGTTCCTAGTTTTCCCTATAAAAATAGACTAGGTATTTAGAAAAACTAATGGGATCATCAAGTTAAAGGCCTTAATTTAAAACATCACAATTGATAAAGGAAAGAAAGGAAGAACTCAAAATAAATAGTGATGATGTAGATACTTGGGGAGTGCATTAAAACAAACATAATTAAAAGTATTAATTTATTCTACCAATGTTTTGGCGTAAAATGTTGTTGGTACAATAAATTAATACTTTTGATTGTGTTTCCTTGACTGCACACCCCAAATATCTACATCATCATTACTACTAAGGTCAAATAAACCACATCAATACAAAATAAATGATTCATGTTATATTATATAACAGAATACAGTATTTCAGAAAGATATAAGTAATGTTAAAATTCTACACTATACTATTTTAATTCATGAAATTTAATAAATATTAACGAATTCAGAAAATAATAAAAATACAAAACGTATATTTTAAAAAGTTTTGAAACATAAAAATGGCAAGACAGCTTAAATTAATAGATTATACATCAGGTGGCCTATAATGACCATCTTCACGTATAGGTTCCTCCTCATCTATTTGAGTATAATAAGAATAAACAAGGAGATAGAAGTAGAGTCCAAAAGCTGAAAAAATAATGAAGAGAATAAAAAATAGTTTACTATAATACTGAAATTATATTGTTAATAATGTTAAGAAACATTATTAAAAATATAGAAAGACATAACAAAAGAAACATTTGTGTATAGCATGACTAAATAACAATGTTGCAGCAACTAGAGGTTTAATTTATATACATTACTTGTTTCTTAGTCCATAGCCACTCTCATTACTTCTTTGATTAATTCATTTTCTATCAAAATCTGTACATGTTCTTCTTCCAAAGCCTTTTTGAGATATTACTACTCGTCTAACTGTTTATAAGATGAGTTAAGTTGTATAGATTATCGAGTTGATTTAAAAATCCAACATTTATTGCAAATAATTTCCTCTATGATATACTTACATTAAGCACTAATGGCAATAACTTGATCTTGAACAGTAAGTATAAAGCAGATAATAAAGCACTCATTTTTTCGTTAACAGTTTTCTATTTTTTGCCCAAACGACTGGGTAGAATCATAGAATGGTCCATGTGATGATTTCAGTTGTCAGTTCCTTAGTTGTTGTTATTATTATTATTATCTCTCTCTTATTCTCGGTTTTCACCGGAAAAAGAGCAACTACTCAGATCAAAATCAAGGGTTAGGCATGGATTTTATTTTTTGATGTTTAAAAATTTTCTGATTATACTGGCTGTTCCTAGAAGGACTGCCTTCTGCGATTCTTGGAGCATTTTATTTGTAAGATCCAGTCCATTTATTGAGTTCACCGCAATCTCCGGGTTCAAGCCATTACTAGAAATGATCAATGGAAACATCCTCAAATTTTCAAGAAGATACAGGTGTTTCAGCTCTTCGCCAAAATCCAAATATTTCCTCATTTTCTCAGCAGCCGTGCAATGTACATTAACATCCATTGGCACTCCTATTTCGATTATAGCTGCTTATCCATGCTTATTATTATTATTATTATTGGGTTTTTATGCTTTTGGTATCTAAACTAAGTAATTAATAAATTAGAATGTTTAAAAAACTTTATTTGAGGAGTAAGTTGCTTGAAAATTATAATACTGCACAGAAAAACAAAAACCATCTCTGGGAAATAGATACTTTACAATAAAAAAAAATAAGTAAACAATAATACAAAAGAACAGAAAATATATGAAAACTAAATAGGTAACAAATCAATTAATATATCTTACGAATTGATGAATTATTTGCCAATTCTTCTTTTTTTTTTTTGGTATTTTGTCTATTCGAAGACTAGTTTCTAATGTTGAACATTTATCATTAATTAAAAAAACATACACACCAATTTTACAAGCATATTCTCAATCTAAGTAATATCACCTTTTTGAAAAGTCAAAATAGTCTTCTCAATAAAGGTCTGAAATATTTTATAAATCCACTCTTGAACATATAAATGTTTGAAAATTATGCGGTCCATATTAAAGCTGGTTCAATATCAAAATCCACATGCGCAAATGCACTTAAATTTGAAATAGAGAAAATATAGAAATCCAAGACAAATAGGTCATCAGAACATAAGATAGCCCATTCATTATCAAATAAAAATGGGCAAAAATAATATTATAGTCATAAAAGCAGACAAAGAAAACATGACAGTCATTCTAGGAAGAAATATGAAAAGATTTCATAGAAAAAAACATCTACTCTAATGGAGGACCATGCACTTTTTTCGAACATTACGGCCATTACCTAACGGCCAGTTTCCGTAAACATTAGGTTCATACGAGTAAATCTCTCATTGTTTACTTTCGTTTAATTTGATCCTAATTTTAATCCAGAAACAAAAAATCAAATCGTTGAGAACTTCATCTCAGAACTGACCAGATGCACTGATGATGAACAGCAACAGCTCAAACGTGCTAGGTGATTAATTTTTTTCTAGAATAATAATTAAAAGTTCTTTAAAAGTAAGGAACAACTTCTCTGTTTTATTGAAGCCATTGGAACCTAACAGCATCACTCTTGTGAAAACAAAAATAAAACTAGATAACTGCATTAGAATGGGAGGGTTTTGAATTGTTGGGACACATATTTACAAATACTATGTAGGTGTAATTATGCATGTTACATGTATGGAAAGTGTAAAACAAGTCACCTACAGGAGTGGAGAAAGCCAAGCATGGTAATTTTTTTTTTTTGCATTTTAAATCAACATTCGGCATAATTTTAATTGTAAAAAATCTATAACGCTAGTTTACTCAATAATTTAAAATTATTTGACAAACTGTAAAGACTTAAAAATAATGATTTTTTATGTTTATATTTTTCACTTAATCTACTCTAAAATTGAAATATTTTGGTGAACAAACAATGCGGATATCACTTTTCAGAAACTTCATCAGAAGATATAGCAATTTTCACAGGAGTTGATTGAATGTATAGTTTTTTTTCTAAGGCCATAACTATATTTCATACAATAAACCAATAAAAAATTACAGTTATGCAAATAATAAAACTTTTTCTGTATTATAAATACACTCGAAGGTTATACATACATTGCAACTACTTAACCATGCTTTAAATTTTATTTGACAATTGATGAGGATGAGAAACTGCATAATGAAACTACTTAAGGTCACTAATTTTAAATTGATACTAACCAGAAGTTAACCATAGCTGTAAAGCAGTACGTAATGCGTAACCACCATTGACTGACATGAAATAAAATATTATGCCTGCCAAAAATCCCAATGCAATTAGGAAACCACTTATGAGGATCCATGGTGTCATAAGACAGCAATTTCTCTGCAAGATTAACATTAATTATGGATTACTATTTTTAATGATGTGGCATTATACAACTTGAAACATGAACGATGAATTCAAATTATAATATTGAATAAGCATCATTTATAAAATATGTTAAATATTATTAATCAAAATATGTTAAGGATGATATCAAAAGCTCCATGCTAACAGTCAACAAAGACATTAAAACTGATTTCATAACAAATTAGCTTGAAATTTTAACTCACTAGTATAAGGCACAGCTAAAAACCAAATGCTAAACAACACATTCATAAAACTAAAGAGGAGCTGCATGAAGGACCTTCTGAACTAACACGATATCTTATTATCAAGAGAGGATGTGTCAAGGGTGCTAGTGTCCCAAATATCTACCAGGCTATTCTGTAGTGCCCGTGTACAAGAATAAGGGAAAATCGACAAAAAGCAGCAACTATCGAGGGATTAGTATGCTCAGCACTGCATATAAAATCTTCTCCATATCCCTTTACAACAGGCTCCTCCCATACGTAGAAAAGAAACTGGGAGACTACCAAGGTGGCTTCCGACCCAACAGATCAACTATTGATCAAATTTTCACCATTAGGTAAATTTGTGAGAAGATGGAGTACCAGCAGACAACCTGGATGTTGTTCATTGATTTGTCTATTTTATTTTTATTTTACTATAGGTAGTCTATAATACAATAGTCAGGAGTAAACTCATAGTACCCATACATGAACTGGGATTACTAAGTTAATTAAATCGGTTGGTAAAATGCACAATGGAGAATACAATCTGTCAAGTAAAATATCTGAACCTTTTAGAGTTGAAAGTGGTCTAAGGCAAGGGAGTTCCAATAGCTTCTCTCCTGTTCAACATTGCTCTACAAGCAATCGTCAATAGAGAGGAATTAGAGCAGGAAGAAAGAATATTTACCAAGATGACCCAAGTGCTGGCATATGCTGACGATGCTGTCATTATTGGTAGATCCCCAAAGAGCATAAGGACGGTCTTCGAAACAATGGATGCTGAAGCCAAAAAGATCAGCCTACACCTTAATGGGGGAAGACCAAGATCTTTGATTTAAACAAAAGGCTAGAGCGGAGGTACAGTCACTATGAAATAGGCCCCTACAGTTTCAAAATAGTGAGAAGCTTCCAATACCTTGGATCTATTATTAATGATAACCTGGAAGAGGAAGAAGAGGTTAGAAACAGAATATCAGCTGAGAATACAGCCTATTTCTCCATCTACAGGATAATCAGAAGCAAGCTTGTTAGCCGTTCCACCAAGTTTATGTTGTACAAGATCCGTAGTCACATACAGTAGAGGGACATTGACCCCCAACAGGAAAAATATTAACCTACTTGATAGGTATGAAAGAGTAATCCTTAGGAGAATTCCGGGGGCTGTGTGTAAGGATGGTCAGTGGCGACGAAGGAAAAATAGCAAACTGTTCCAGCTCTACAAAGACATAAGCATCTCCTCTCACATCAGGATACAGAGACTAAAATGGCTAGGGATCTCTGTCATGGAAGTGACATATCAAGGAAGATAGAGCAGGCCAAGGTTAGCATCAGGGCCATAAAATCTTTGAAACTGTTTAAAGATTGCAATAGTTAAATTAATATAATTAAAATTATTATAATTATACAAATTAAATACCTTGTAAATTCCAACCAAAAGCATGGTGTTAATTGTAAATGCAACAGAACAACAAAATAATTCTAGGTTGTTACTTGTTTTTGGTTCATAATCTAAAACAAAGTAAACTATTTTCAACAATAATAGTGGAGCATAAATAAATAAATATGACTTTAGACAGCCTCAGAAGGCTGTTAAAATTGACTAAAAAACTTGGTGATAGTTCAAAAAGAAATTCATTCTTTAAAGAGTCAAAAAAAATTCTGAGTTTATAATTTTTCACACCTCGTCATACTATTCTGATCCTGTTTTAGCTAATCCAGGTAATGAAATTTCACATAAAATAAAAAACACAAACATTTTATAAATGTTGTAATTTATTGGAGCTTAGCATCCTTATGAATTCCAACTAGGGCAGGAAAGACAGGTTATCTTTATAGGTTAGCAACCTATTGTAGCCAGAGTAGGAAGGTCAAGATCCATTTCGTGGGTCCGCCACAAAATAAATGTCAACTCGCCCAGGTAGGAATTGAACCCATGAACTTCTCTACTGAGTGTGCTGAGACCCTCATCCCAACTCACTCGGCCATTGAGCTCCCTAGGTAATATGCTCTGTTGAACATTTAAGAGTTTTGTTAAATCAATGTTGTTGGAAAAATTGACATTTTTTTAATTAAATTTGTTTTCATTGTACTTTATATTAAATATTGTGCTTTATATATTGTACTTTATATATTAAATATGTACTATATTAAGCACAGAAAAAAGAGATAATGAAAAAGTTGAAGTTCTAAAACCAAAACAGATTCAGCAGTGGGAATGAAAAAGTTGCAGCTAATTAATTAATTTGGATTGAAAGTTAGTTTCAGATATTCTCATTAAGGACAGTAATAGAGAAGGCCTGGGACCAGGACAAAAACATATATCTAGCTTTCTTGGACATGAAAGCCTCTTTCGACTCTGTGCTGTGAACTGAATTATGGAAAGCACTAAGGCCAAAGAGTGTTCCAGAGGAACTTATAGGTACCATCAGATCCTCATATAAAGGCTCATAGGGAATTGTGGGAATTAATGGAAATGAATCAGGAAGCATCGATATGAGGAGAGGGGTGAAAGAGGGTGACAGCTAAGCCCTCTACTCTTTATAGTACTAATAGACAAAGTTTTGAAAATATGTAAATAAAGAACAGCTAGAACAGTAGTAGGGAAATGGAACATGACAATTCTTGCGCAGACACTGCTTTATGCAGATGATATTATACACATTGCTGACTCTGTACAGAACATGGAATGGGAAGCTGAACTCGAGAGAAAGGGCATGATTATAAATGCCTTTAAAAGCTGAGTCATGCAAGTATGACGCCAAACTGAGGATGTGCAAATCACGTGTAGAGAGAAACAGTAACAGATTTTACGCACCTAGGAACAGTTATAAGTAGAAATGGTAATATTAATGACGAAATCTGTAATAGAATAAAAAAATCTAATAGAATCGGATAAAAAAGTAAAACTAAACATTTTCAATACAATTTACCTTCCCACCCTATAATATCGAAGCAAAAGTTGGGTCCTTCTTGATCAACGTCTAACCAGAATCACTGCCACAGAAATGAAATTCCTAAGAAGAGTGGTGAGCAGAACTCAAAAAGATCTCATCAGGAATGAAAAAAAAAAGAAAAGATCTAGGAGTTAGGCCAATATATGAGATCCTAGAGAAGAAGTAGTTGAAGTGGTTTGGCCACGTTTGTTGAATGAGGGAAAATCGAGAACCACGCAAGTTTCTTGAAGCTAGGCCTACAGGAAGAATTGAAAATTAATAAAATAAATCATTACATTAATATAGTTTTTAATTAATAATTCATGACTAAACAAAAATATGAAAAATAAGACAAAACCTCATACTCATAAGATCCAAGTTTCGATATACAGTGTCCAGCACATATAAATGTTCCATTCTATTGAGTTCAAGAAGCAATTCGAAGCCTGATAATACCTATGAAGGGGGGAAAAACATTCTATTATACTCAGTTAAAGTGCTAAATAATGGATTCAAATATTTTTTTAAACAACTTACCACACTCAACCATGCTATTATCAAGGAGCTTACTTTGAGAGAACATCCACAAAGTGATTCTGTAAGTATAACCATTGTGTATTTTTTACATAATCTGAAATAGAAGTAGGATAAATAATAAATTATCAATTCTATTCAACATAACCAAATGGATGATATTGAATACAATGTAATAATCGTCATATGCATCAGATAAAACTATCTCAAACAGAAGAAACCAAAAATATATTATAAGAAATAATTATTTACAAGGTTTAAAAGACAGGGTTGAAAAACCAACGAGATTGCTTCAATTTCTCAGCAAATTTGCAAATTTAGATGCCCATGACCCTATGAATTCTGCGAGACAACAAATTAAGAAAGAGCTTAAGATTCTTAGGATGGATTTTATCAGAGGATGAAATTACAGATAATTCAAACTTTCATACAGAATTCATTTTATATATGATAATTTCTTCCAGAGATCTTTAATAAGAAGTGAATTCATTATTTTTTTATTAAAATTAGTTTCAAGTTATTTATAAATTCAATAATATATACTAAAAATTAATTTTAAGTAATTTATAAATTCAATAATAAATACTAAAGCAAGCCTATTAAGATCCCAACAACATTTTGAGGGTAATCCTCTCTAAAATAATTAAATAAAAATGCTTATTATTATTGAGAAAAATATTTAGAAATGACCGCTTTTGATAGTGGCTTCTCAATAAATGTTTTCGGTATAAAAGAACAATTAATTAAAATGTTTTACTCAACAATATTAATCCATAATAATCTAGTGTATTTCTACCTTAAGGTTCAAAACTATACACAATATTTTGATTAGTTCTTAGTTCGTAACAAAATTCAAGGCAAAAAATAATACAAGTGAGGTAAAATTATTTATACCTAGTGCTTCAGCATTAATTTTGCTGATAAATATTAATGGGCATGTCTTAAGCAGCTTTAGTATATATTATTGAATTTACAGATGGCTTAAAATTAATTTTGAAATTTAATAAATTAAGGATAATTCAAACTTGATTTCATACAGAATTCATTTTAAGGATGATAAATATTTTGCAAGACCAGTAATAAGATTTGTTACATTGTTTTCTAATTAAAATTAATTTTAAACCATTAAAATCAAATTTTAAACCATTAAAATCAAATTTTAAACCATTAAAATCAAATTTTAAACCATTAAAATCAAATTTTAAACCATTAAAATCAAATTTTAAACCATTAAAATCAAATTTTAAACCATTAAAATCAAATTTTAAACCATTAAAATCAAATTTTAAACCATTAAAATCAAATTTTAAACCATTAAAATCAAATTTTAAACCATTAAAATCAAATTTTAAACCATTAAAATCAAATTTTAAACCATTAAAATCAAATTTTAAACCATTAAAATCAAATTTTAAACCATTAAAATCAAATTTTAAACCATTAAAATCAAATTTTAAACCATTAAAATCAAATTTTAAACCATTAAAATCAAATTTTAAACCATTAAAATCAAATTTTAAACCATTAAAATCAAATTTTAAACCATTAAAATCAAATTTTAAACCATTAAAATCAAATTTTAAACCATTAAAATCAAATTTTAAACCATTAAAATCAAATTTTAAACCATTAAAATTAATTTTAAACCATTAAAATCAAATTTTAAACCATTAAAATCAAATTTTAAACCATTAAAATCAAATTTTAAACCATTAAAATCAAATTTTAAACCATTAAAATCAAATTTTAAACCATTAAAATCAAATTTTAAACCATTAAAATCAAATTTTAAACCATTAAAATCAAATTTTAAACCATTAAAATCAAATTTTAAACCATTAAAATCAAATTTTAAACCATTAAAATCAAATTTTAAACCATTAAAATCAAATTTTAAATCATTAAAATTAAATTTTAAATAATTTAAAATTTATTTAATAAGAAAATAATGAAGATATATCTCATTTCTTATAACAGATCTCTCAAACAATTTATCATATATAAAATGAATTCTGTATGAAAGTTTAAATTATCTGAAATTTCATCATCTGATAAAATCCATCCAAAGAATCATCAGCTCTATCTTAATTTGTTTTTCCTTAAAATTAATAGGGCCATTAGCATCTAAATTAACAAATTTGCTGCAAAATGGAAGCAATCACATTGTTTCAAGCATTTTTATAAGCAATGTTTTAGAGCAATTAAATGTATATCTTCTGCTGTCCATACATTCAGCAACCTCCTCTTTATTAAAATTATTAAACACACACTTTTTACAAGAAATAAAAAAAAGGATAAAATGTTTATCTGAATATAGTAATCAATAACAGAGTGCTTAGATCTACTTCTCCAAAACTACTTAATACTGTGGTTGTATAACATTGTAAAATTAGAATGCTTAATAAAGCTAGCTGATAACAATCATTGCAATCCTGAAATTGCCATGCCAGGGTCATTCACAACTGATAGTTCCAGGTGGTCTTATTGGGTCTGCACTTAATTATGTTGGATCAATTTGGTACATTGCATTGTCTCAATTACTTCAAAAACATACAGGACAAATTGCAGCTTCAAAGCATCCATATGTAACTAATTATTGATATGAAAAAAATTATTAACAACTCGAGTTGTAATATTTATCTGCATAATACTGACTATATCGGATATTAATTATTAAAATAGCTAATTTAGATAAATAAACTACTTTTATAGAAATATGACAAAGTAGTAAGTTTTAAATGAAAATGTTCAGTTTAAAATGGATTCATTATACATATATGTGTGTATATACACACACACACACACACACACACAATTTATGTTGATAGTGCCCTTAAGTAGCCACATCTTATTAAAGTTGATTAGAGGGATTGGAAAAAAAACCTTGAGTTCTGATTATTGATGAATGGTTAAAAATCGACTTAAGTCCAAGACGAATCGCATTAATTGCGTATTTCCATCTAGTTCCATGTTTTCAAAACCATGCAAATCATTTCAAAACAATGATACCGCAACTTAAGTGAAGCTCCCCTATCAAGGTGAACTTGCAACAGTTCCATGCATCGAAGAGCCTTCCAGGATTCCAGTTCGAGATTAAATCGATGTGTTATTAACTTTGCCAATTATATTTAATTTTGTAATAAGAAAAGTATAGTTTACCGTTAAGTATGATGAAAGAAGATCAGGGATGCAGTCAAAAAGAAATAACACGTCCAAGAAAAAAGACAATTGGCACACAATTATACAATTTTTAGTTGTTCGTGTTGTTTCTTTTTGACTTAAAGAATCCTTGTTTTCTTAGGATTGATGAATTAATTGCCACTTCTATTGAGATTATTTTATTAGAAAACTAGTTTCGAATGCTAAACATTCATCTTCAGTTCTAAAACATACAAAATTTTTTCAACACATCAGTAATATGTTATATAGATTATATATACTAAAGTTTTTAAAAAGGTAAGACAAGAAATTAAGCATGGGCACTCACCTTCGAGGTAACTAAAACACTGAATTCGTGAGAAGTAAAAAGGGGGGGGGGCAGGTAGGTTAAGTTTTTGATTTACAATGGGATTTCAATCATGACTCATTGGATTTTTCCGTTCCTATGGGAAACAATTTTAAAATGGGGCTATTAATGGGGCAGATATGTTAATCTGATCATTTAAACAAAAATCTGGATCGGTTTTAAACGATTCTATTATTTCTAGTGATTCAAAAGTATTTAATTTTAGGCTATTTTCTACTTGATGTAATATTTTTACTCCCGAGTCTTTATTAAATTTGTGGTTCCGATCGTCCAGTTTTCCCGTGTATTTTGCTTTACAGTCATTACATTTTAATTAGTATACGCCGTTTTTTTGGAAAGGGTCTATTTTGTCTTTCGTTGAAGGGAAGTATGATGACAATGGTTTATCTATTTTAAATGCAGGGTTTAAACCTAATTTTTTTAATTCTTTCCCGACCTAAGCGGATATTGGGCCGTAGTATGGTATCAAAATATATCTTTTAGGGGTAGTTTTATCCTCTGGGGGTGTTTTGTATATATTATTCATAGTTTTTTTTATGTTTTTGTTTTCTTAAAATATTATCGATTGTGGTTTTATTGTATCCGTTGTTGTTAGCTATAGTGTGATTTGTTTGCATTTCTTTGTTATAATTTCGTTCATTTAACGGTATATTTAAAAGGCGGTATATCATGCTATGAAATGCTGCGAGTTTGTGTGTTAGTGGTCTCCTGGCATTGTTGTCTATAACTACATCTGTGTATGTGGGTTTCCTGTATATATTAAATTCGTGTTGTTTATTTTTTTAAGGAAATTTCTATGTCTAAAGAATTTAAAGTTTTATTGTTCTCTAACTCCAGTGTGAATTTAATTGAAGGGTGGATTTCGTTTATTTAGTTTAAGAAACTATTGATTTGTCTGGTCGTCCCAGACCATTGGCAAATTATGTCATCAACATACCGATACCAGTATATGATGTGTTGAGCTAATTTTGAATGGAGGATTTTCCGTTCTAATTTGTCCATAAAAAGATCTGCCAGAAGGGGTGAAAGAGGAGACCCCATAGGCAATCCTTCTTAATGTTTAGAGAATGTATTGTTAAATTGAAAACAATTATGTTATATGCAAACTGTCATTAAATTTTAAAAGTCTAATGTTTTTAGTGGTTGAAGATTAGACCGGAAGGTTAGGCCTTCTAAAATTTTTATTGTTTCTGAAGGTGGGATACTGGTAAATAGATTTGTGACATCGAATGATATTAACTTTGCATTGTCTGGAACATTTACGTTTTTAATTTTGTTGACTAATTCTATTAATTTTTTTATTGTATTTCGTGGGGAAAAAGAAATTTTTGTTTTGAAGATGTTGTTTAAATAATGAGCAAGTTTGTATATGGAGTTATTAATATAGGTAACTACTGGTCTCATTAGAATGTCTGCTTTATGTATTTTGGGTAGGCCGTAGTGACAGGGCGGCAAAGGATTAATTTCTATCAGGTTTTATTTTATATTATCAGGTATTAAAATACTATTATTTATTAACTTCCGAACTTGACTGTTAAATTTTTTAGCGGGGTTTTTTATAGTGGGTAAGCTGTTTTTTTTTCGATGAAGTCATAGATTTTATTTTTATATAACTCTTTTTCTATAATTACTGCGGTGTTCCCCTTGTCCGCTTTTATGATTATAACGTCGTTTTTTAATATTTTAGTTGATAATGCGCGTGCTATCTTGTATTTGGATGATGTCTTTATCTTAAAGTTCTGGGCTTTTTCTATATCTGTTTTTAATATGTTTGCGCATATTGATTT
This sequence comes from Euschistus heros, assembly GCA_003667255.2. Taxonomy (NCBI): domain Eukaryota; kingdom Metazoa; phylum Arthropoda; class Insecta; order Hemiptera; family Pentatomidae; genus Euschistus; species Euschistus heros. Next base: position 1,491,817 of record RCWM02000227.1, read on the forward strand.
CGAAAGTGGGTTTTTGTTGTATTTTTCTAAACCGGATTCAATGTAGACAGCAAGGTTTTCGAATGTTTGTATGGTCACCGATGAATTTAATTGAATTTGGTCACCTGTTCTTCTTTGTATTTTGTATTAATATGTATGTTCGCCTTTTTCCGAGGTAGTTTCTAAGGTAATAACAAGACTTGTAAGTAATGTCAAGATTTGTTTACCAACAAGTGCTAAAGTTATAACAAAAGTTATATCACATCTTGGCCTTAGTTATTAATTTAATATTGTTGATTATTAAGATATCAATACTAGGTGTTTTGATATACCTAATCATAATAATGTTTGCATAATTTAGTTAACCATTATTCTGGCAAGGGGATCTACAGTTCCCCTCAACTTTGGTCAAAGTATATGAAGGCACCAACAGGACGGGGACCTCGAATACACTTTTGTACATTTTAGAAAACCCTTCTATTCAAGTGAGCAGCCCTGCAGGGTGGGAAACACGGCATGGATATTACTTGCAAAGTGGTGGCTTGCCTCTTTTAACAGCCACTTTTTGGTAACCAGTTACTGTTTAACCGGCGCGCATTCTAAATTAGAACTCAATTTTCACTTTATCACCACATACATACTTAGCCCCGATGCTTTCCAACCTTTAAATTTCCTTTACTGCTCTTCACTACGGTCTGCGATTTTAGCAAAACCAACCGCAGAATGTTTATTTATTATTCTATATCACTTATAATCATAAAATAAATACCTTATACTCATGTATTTTTTATCCATATAATTTACTATATTATATCATGATATATTCTTAAATATAGTTGGTTTGGCGAGTCAGGTTTATTTAGGACAATTTTTTATTATTTATTGGTTTTTCTCGGGACTTTCATCTGTGAATTCGTATAGATTGAGTTGTTTATTAAAGGAAACAGCTGAAAAATAGTTGCAACATCCATTCATGCTTTAATAATCGAAGAAATTTAAAATGGAAGTTCGTTTGTCTTGCCAACTAACAAGGGGGGGGGGGGACACACACTCAGTCTCTCAGGGATCTTGTTGGCAATTTTTCGGAGATTTCAGGTCAAAAAATATTAGACACGTATTTTGCCGTTCCGACCAATGGGCCCTAGGAGCCGAGAAAAAAAAAAATTGCATTAAACTAATTTATTTTTTATCTCGAGTTTAAAAAATGATATCGACATGATTCTTGCACCAAGATTTTTAGTTTTGATTGCGGATTAAAGCAAAAATACATTCGCTCCATAGATTTTGGTTTAGGTTAGTTAAATTCTAAAATAATTATTAGTTTTTCAAGCAAACTACCTCTATTGATTTTTTGACACAATAATTGCCGTCAGATTCTAATTCAGCACCCTCAAAAACATTAAAACACGCTTACTCAACAAAATCAAAAAATATTATTTTTTTCACCCTCTTGGAGGAAAATGAAATTTTTAAACCGATTATTGGTTACATACCTTTAAATCGGCATTACTTTGTCACACAATTCACTGGTTGGTATCGCTGGAAAGAGGAGAGTCTCAGCTTTCTTTTGATGTATATAAATGTAAAATTCGATGAAAAAAAAACCTATAAAAAAAAATGGAACATACATTTCATGCGTATTACCACCCTATATTTTGTGTAAAAAAATAAAGTTGATACGTTAAACCGTCTAAGCGTAATTAATGTTTTTATCAATTTATATAAAAGTTGCCTACCATTTGGTCAGGCAAATTTTGAAGCTTACAAATTTTTAGTTTTCTATTTAGATGAAATTTCGTATTTAAGGGTCCTTTTGAATGCTGAATTCGAATCCGATGTCGGTTCTTGTGAAAAAATATATTGAACGTACTTCACTTGAAAAATTTTAGCTTTTACACAGTAAAATGTGATAGAAAATTTTCATCGTCAGCCTTGTATTTTTTAAGAGAAAATTCACCAAATAAATAATAAAATAATATAATAATAAATAAAATTTAATAATAAATAAAATAATAAATCTATTATTTCCGCTTGGTGATTTATTCATATTTTTCTTTCTTTCTTTATCTTCTTTTTTTTTTACTAAGATTAAGATTTTTATTCAGGCAAAACGTAAAAAAACTCGCCTTTTTTGGAATACAGGTATCAAAGCAAGGGGAACTGAGGTTTTCCGAGTATGTTTACCGGTAACCTAGAAAGGTTTTAGGCTTACAAGGGGAGGACACACTCAGTCTCTCACGGATCTTGTTAGCAATTTTCTTGGAGGTTCCTGGTCAAAAAATATTAGACACGTATTTTGCGGTTCCGACCAATGGGCCCTAGAAGCCGAGAAAAAAATAAAATAGCATTAAACTAATTTATTTTTTATCTCGAGTTTAAAAAAATGATATCGACATGATTCTTGCACCAAGATTTTTAGTTTTTTATTACGGATTTAAGGAAAAATACAGTCGCTCCATAGATTTTGGTTTAGGTTAATTAAATTCTAAAAGATTAATTAGTTTTTCAACCAAACTACCTCTTAAGATTTTTTTACACAAAAATTGACATCAGATTCTAATTCAGCACCCTCAAAAACATTAAAAAACGCTTATTAAACAAAATCAAAAAATATCATTTTCAAATACATTTCAAGCGTATTACCACCCTATATTTTAAGTTAAAAAATAAAGTTGATACGTTAAACCATCTAAGCGTAATTCATGTTTTTATCAATTTAAACAAAAGTTGTCTACCATTTTTTCTATTTGGATGAAATTTCGTATTTAGGGGTTCTTTTGAATGCTGAATACGAATCCAATGTCGGTTCTTGTCAAAAAAAATATATTGAACGTACTTCACTTGAAAACTTTAGCTTTTACACTGTAAAATGTGATAGAAAATGTTTACCCTTAAGTACAAAAGAAACATAACTATTAAATTTCATTAAGATCGGACCAGCCGTTCTCAATTTAGAAATATAGCCCCCCCCCACCCCCCACTAATTAGTAAAACTGTTAAAACCCCAAATATACGCTAATAAGTACAAAAGAAACATAATTATCAAATTTTATTAAAATCGGACCAGCCGTTCTCAATTTAGAAATATAACCCCCCCCCCCCCCACTAATTAGTAAAACTGTTAAAATCCAAAATATACGCTAATAAGTACAAAAGAAACATAATTATAAAATTTTATTAAAATCGGACCAGCCATTCTCAATTTAGAAATATAGCCCCCTCCCCCACTAATTAGTAAAAGTGTTAAAACCCCAAATATACGCTAATAAGTACAAAAGAAACATAATTATCAAATTTTATTAAAATCGGACGAGTGGTTCTCAATTTAGAAATATAGCCCCCCACTCCTCTTCCTAAGAAAAAGATGACGATAGTTCAAAACCGTTAACAATAAGAGAAAACTTAAAACTTAAATGGTGGACGTGAAAACTGATATTCCGATATTTATTTGCCTATTTAATGGAAGGAATATTGTAATCGAATTATTCTGAAAATAATTCATACCTTAAATTACAAGAAATATTAATTCGTAATTCAACTATGTAATCCGTAATCGAATTACATATAAGAATTACATTGTAATCCCAATTGAATTACTTTGTGGGAATACTGTAATTCATACACGATGTATTTCGATTACATTGTTTGAAATATAATGTAATGCAATTGTAATCGGATTACAATGTAATTGAATTTTTCCCAACTCTGGTTTCAATAATATAAGAGTTTGAACCTTTATTCTGTTTAATAATTGTTGCTAGCACCCATTCACGATGTGATTTCTTCCAGAGGATCTTTTCTGCATCAGTGAACTGTATGCGATATTTTTCCTATATCACCAAATTTTTTCTATCCATCTTGCCAATTCTTGAGTGCTTGAGTAACCTTGCTCGGGCTGACTAGTTGAGGCATAAGAACTGAGGGCACACAAGGTATCAAGGTTTTTGTCCTTCTTCCCATGAGTCTTTGAGCTGGAGATCCAATATTATATCTCGGAATGTTGCGTTGATTCAGTAGAGCTAGGTATACAGGGTGAGTATCTTAGTGTAAAAAAAAAAAATTGGGTTAAACTAGATCAAAAATGTAGCTAAATGCCGCAAATCTCACCTTTCTATTCCAATCCGTTGCAGATATACGATAAATCAAAGACTTTTTTGAGGAAATCACGTTTTTTTTTTTTTTCCATAAAAACTGTAATATCTCCATTTTGTCTAAATATTTTTCAAATTTTGGCCACATTTTCAGATTTAGCATTAAATTTCCTATAAGAACAGAGTACACGTAACCTTGAATTTTACAAACTTGGTATCTAAAGAACAGCTTGATCTTCACCTTATTTGGGGAAGTCACAATGTCTTATTTACTTCAACGCTCACCGTTTTTCGTAAAAACTATCCACAAAACGTCAAATCTCACAAAAACTTGCAAACTTAATCAGCTTTCGAATGATATGTTAAACGTAATGATTTTGTTTCAATTTCATGGAGATATTTACTTTTGAAACCGAAAAAACATGGTGTTCTCATTTGGTATAAAAATCTTTTTTATTTATTTATTTATTTCCCTTCCTTGCCTCTCGGCTACACGGGTTTTGCAGGGATGGCTTGTAGCCATCACTGCTGGTTTTAACAGTTTAACATAACATTTCAATATTACTTTTAACATTGCAAGAATAAATTTTCTTAAACATTTAACAGAACATTTCAATATTACATTTAACATTTAACATTTCAAGATTACACTACACGTTTAAAGTAACATTTAATATTAAAATACATTAAACGCTTTACATAACTACATACTTGTGTTTAATACAATATACCTTATATCTAATACAACAACCTATATTTAATACAACATACTATATTAAAATTAACTACATACTAACTATAACATACTATAATACATAATAATAACTACATAATAACTATAACATACTAATTTAAAATAACAACATACCTATATCAATTTTTTTTTTTTTTTTTTAATTTTACGTTTATATAGGCATTATTCGGTGATGGGGTTGTCGTCAGCATCATTCCTGTCCAGGATTCTTTCTGGGTGCGTGGCCCCTTCTTCCTAGGTTTAAGTGCTCTACCCCCACTTCAGTTTTCCAACCATACACAAAACTTTTGTAATACGGGTAGTTGTCAGCTGATACTAGTTGAGGGAAATCACTCTCCGTTAGAACATACAGCCCTGTTTCTCTCTGTAGCTTGGCTCTCAATGCCTCAAAGGCAGTGCATGAAATTACCACATGTTCAGCGGTTTCCGGTACACCACAGCTGGGACAAAGCGGGTCAATATTTTTACCATGTTTCTGGAGCTTGGCTCGAAAGCCCCCGTGCCCTGTGAGAAACTGTGAGATCCAGTAATCCGGGAGTACCCAAGTTGCTTGAAGACGTGACCTAACAGTGGGGAAATATTTTCTAAGAGTAGCCCCTTTCGGGGTTGTTACCCACCGCCTGTTCCATTCTTCTATCGTGTACTCTCGGATTATCTCCAACCATTTCCTTGGATTTGCGTCGATCAGAGACCGGAGATTATTTGGTAGTCCCACCGAGCCTTCCCTTTTCATTTTAAATTTAAAACCATCTTGCAGTACAAGATCAAGAGGTACCCCTCCTGCTAAGACCTGGACCCCCTCATGAGACACTGATCGGTACGCCCTGGTGACTCGCAGCAGAGAATTACGCTGAATTGTTGCCAGCCTACTCATCTGTCTGCGTGAGAGATTTTGGTACCAGGCGGGAGATGCATACCGTAGGATACCAAGTATCACTCCTTTATATATCGCCATCGTAGCTGGGTATCTGGGGCCCCACAAGGCGCCCCCTAACCTACTGAGACAGTTCAATGATAAGGCCGTCCTATTGGCAAGGTATTCCAATCATCTTCTGTTTACTTCACCATCTACTAACTAGGCCAGCACATCTTTCAGCTTCTTGCTTCAGTTGGACTATACTGTTAGCAGACACCACGACAGCCAGATCGTCGACATAGGCAATCGCGGGGAACCGTTCTTCTTCGAGTATAGCCAACATATCATTGAAGACTAACTTCCACAGGGCCGGACCAAGGACAGAGCCCTGAGGACAGCCCCTCTCGACTACATCTTCATACTCATAAAAGTTTCCGCGTATTTTAACACGTCGGTCCTGGAGGTAGCTCATTACCAGCGCATACAAATTGCTAGGTGTATCGTATCTCTGGAGCTGGTAAAGTACGCTTGGCCACCACACACTATCAAAGGCAGAGGATATGTCAAAGAGGAGTAACATGACGTACCGATCTGCCCTCTCAGCTACGTCATGACGTACCCTCAACAAAGCATCAGCGGTTCCCCTGCCTTTAGTGGATCCGTATTGCCGTGGATGGCTTGCTCTTGTCAGAACTGGCTGCAAGCTCTTAAGCAGCAAGTTTTCCAGCACTTTACTCATAACAGGGAGGAGGCAATATGACTTCGCTAGTCGCTTGTCTTTGCCTACTCCCTTATAGAGAAGTCTAATATCAGCAGTTTTCCATAGTTTCGGGAAGTATCCCTTATCTAAGCAATCATTGAAAACCGCTAATAGCCTATCTTCTATGTAGGGAATACTGTTCTTGAGTATAGCCGTGTCTATACAATCCAATCCTGGTGCTCTTCCCACTTTCTGACTGTCCACGCTATTCCGAAGATCCCATATGTCCCATGATGGGCACATATCAGTACCAGATGGATACGTAGTAGTACGTCTCATAAATGCTTCTTCATCATTGTCTTCGGATGGGTTGTCTCTGGGGTATGTCGCCTGGATGAATATCCTTGCCGATTCTTCTGGTGTTACTGCCTGTTCGTCTCCTTGCTTCAATGATGCAATCACCTGTAGTGGAGTAAGCTTGCCAAAGGCAGTCCTATAAGGAATACCCCAGGGATTCTTTGCCGACTCTTCCTCAATAAAATTGTCCCAAGACTTTCGCTTTTGTGAGCGTACCTGGTTTCGATATACTCGGTATAAAAATCAGTTACTTGGGTAAATAAAACATTATGACAATCCCTTAATGGAAGTGTGCATTTTAAACATAATAAACTCTTCATTGGAATAAAAAGCAAAGGAAAAAATGATTGTTTAATAGAAAATAAAGGAAAACTGTCAATAAAGCGACACTACATCAGAGGATATGATATTATTACATTTATTTAGGATTATTATTTAGGATTTATTTTATTAGATTTTCAATGTAATGTTTAAAATCCAGTGATAATGAACATAGACCTTAATTTTGCCGTTAGCTTCTGAATGCAAATTGTGTCTAAGAATACTACTTTTTGAAGTGAATAATAAATAAATGTAATAATATCATATCCTCTGATGTAGTGTCGCTTTATTGACAGTTTTCCTTTATTTTCTATTAAACAATCATTTTTTCCTTTGCACTTGGAAGTCATAGAATCCAAATATGTATCAGCGATGATCAAGTAATCATTTTGATTCCAGTTGAACAAATCCAATCCTAAAATTTGCCAGGTCTGGTCGTTACTTGATTTAGACACAGTTCTTCTTTTGGTTTATCTTTTTGAAGAGACTAACACGTATGACATGTTGATATTAAATTTTTTATGACTGCAGACATTTTTAGCCAAAATAAATTTTCTCTGGCCATTTTTATGCATGACTCGGTTCCTCTGTGTCCCCGAGGAATTTTGCCTAACACCAAAGGAACCATTTTTTCTGGCACTGCTATTTGGGCTCCTTAAGGTATAACTCCTTCGTAAATAGCAATTCTTCTTTGAAACTGTAATAAACTTTCAATTCATCAGATAATTCAGTTTTGGATGAAGGCCAACTATCCATGGTATAATTTGCCAATTGCATGATAGCATCTCCTTGATAAATTGTTGTATATCTTCAAAACGTGTTTTAGAAAATGGTATGTTGATATGTACCAATGTCAACTGGTTCATCTCACAAACTTTGATTTGCTCAATCTCTACTGAGCAAATCAGCTATGTACAATTCACTTCCTTTCTTGTAGACTATCTGCGGGTTGTAGGGCATGACCTCAAATAAAATTTTCTATAGTCTCGCTGAAGCACTGCGAAGTGGTTTTTTGAATATTGCCTCCAAGGGCTTATGATCGGTCTCAATGATTAGTTTAGGATTTCCAAATACATATTCTTGGAATTTTTTACACCCATTCAGAACAGAGGTGGCTTGTACCTAGTTTCAGCAGGAGAAAACGCCTTGGATGCATAAGCAATCAGTTGGTCATTTTGTAGCAAAACTGCACCCATAGAATGTTTAGATGCGTCAACGAAAATTTTTACCTCTTCTTTATGGTTATAGTTGTGAAAAACTGGACCAGTTTTCAACTTCTCTTTTAAAATATGGAATGCTTGCTCTTGGTCTTGGTCTCAATGCGATTCTATTCTTTTTTTTGTTTGAGAAGTCGGAACAGTGCTAATTATAGAGATAGGATGCTAATATAAAGAGTAGTGGTAACATTTTATTCTTCGGTAAAATAATGAATCATACTAGATATTTAGAAATTTTGAGAATACATTTAAAGGGAGCTCAATTTAAACAGTAATCATAATCATTATTTATTTTTATTTTTTTGTAAACTATCAACGTTTTCACTTCTGTAAACGCCTGATCTCCCTATTCTTATTCTGTGCCTTAACAACTTCTTGTTCTAGTTCAGCCTAGAATTGTTTTTTATCTAAGATATCTGCATCCTTTGTAGGGGCATGTATTTGAATAAAAGCTAGATGGTTTGATGATATTCCTATGCATATAGTTATAATCCTAGAAGATACAGAGTTCCATTCTTCAACCTTAGCAAAGATATCTTTCATGATTATTCCTACTCCTTCCTTTGCTCTAGTATCCTTCAGGACTCCTAAATGTATCATGGTATGGTCCCTCGGCAGCCTAAGCTCTCCGTTCCGTAATGAACCGCCTCAGAAATGAAATATCTGAGAAGAGTTGCAGGCCGAACACGGAGGGAACATATCAGGAACAGCAGAATATGAGAGGAGCTAGGAGTGAAACCATTAATATAAATTATAGAGAATAGGCAGTTAAAGTGGTTTGGACATGTGTGCCAAATGGATGAAGATCATGGACCACACAAGTTCTTCAAAGCTTGACTAACTGGTAAAAAAAACCAAGAAGCAAGCCAAGGATGTCTTGGTTGGATAGTGCGGCTCGAATAGGAGAGAAAAGAGGAAAGTGATTAGATTCCATGAAGACATTGGCGAAGGAACAGGATAGTTGAATTGCTTGGATCGAGGCACATCCATGCTGAGAGGCACTGAGGAGGAAGAGAAAGAAGAAGAAGATAATATTCACTTATACAAGTTAATTTAACATTCATGGCTTTTACAGAAGTGAAAACATTGATAGTTAACAAAAATAAATAAATAATAATAATAATGATAATGATTACTATTTAAAATGAGCTCCCTTTAAATGTATTCTCAATGTTTCTAAATACCCAGGATGTTTCATTATTTTATTGAAGAATAAAATGTTACCATTACACTTTATATTAGCATCCTATCTCTCTCTATAACAGTAATCATTATTATTTTTTTTTTTTGTTAACTATCAATGTTTTCACTTCTGTAAACGCCATGATTGTTAAATTAACTTTCATCAGTGAATATTATATGAGACCAAGAAGATAAAGATGTATGAGCACATTCTTTGGCAAATTTCGATGAAAGATATTTATTCAATTTTTTTTCCTTTTGTGATATTTTAACAGTTTTATAGCAGCTATGTTGGAGAGCCCCACTAAAGACGAGAAGAACCAATAGTGATTGGTGTGTAAGATTGGTAATGCTACTCCTCTATGCTAAATATCACAATGGAGATAATAAACAAAACAAATCCTGCTCAACTCCCATTCTAGATTGAAAAGTAAAATCAATTAAGAAACAAATGTATATATAAGTTCATATGATTCTTCAAAAGATTTTTCTAGTCTCTAAATAGTAATTTCACGCTGCATGAAAAATAAAGACAGTAAAGAAGTCTATCAGGCTTTTAGGAAAAGAAATAAGAAAATTTTGAACTAATAATGTAAAAAAATTAACAACCATAACTAATTATTATTATTATTGTCGTAGATGCCTCCAGTAGTGAACTAGAAGGTTGTGGAGAGTCGTCACTAGTCTCATTCTACTATACTTAAAAAAAGTTTTGCTGGAAGATTGTATATTCTTAGTGAATTATCATTCTTAAGTTTAGCATTTTTCATTCTTAAGTTAAGCACATGATCTCTTCATCATCTGATGATTTAATATCCTCACTGAGCATACTGTTGGTTGTTCTCCTGAACCTCTCCCTGGTTTCTCCCATAAAAAATAGCCAAGGTGTTAAGAAAGCCTAATGAGATCATCAAGTTAGGCCTTAATTTAGAATCATCAGGATTGATAAATGAAAGGAAGAAAGAAATCAAAATAAATATTTCACATTAAATTATATTTCAGAAAGATTTAAGTAATATTAAAATGCTACTCTATAGATTTAAATTCATGAAATTTAACAAATTGAGTAAATAAAAAAAGAAAAAAAGTATTGAAAATCATTGATTATACTATATTATTATCAGGTGGCTTAATGTTATCATCTTCATTGTTCTTCTGTGATTGTTCTTCCTTGTCTATCTGAGTAGCGTAAGAATAAACAATGAGATAGCAGTAGACCCCGAAAGCTGAAAAAATATGGAAGAAAGTTAATTTATATTTACTGTAATACTGAAATTACTATAGTAACATAGAAACATATAACAAAAGAAACATTTTTGTATACCATGAATAAAAACCAACAAACAAGCTTTATAAAGATATGCAATATTCTAATAAAAAAATTAATTGTATTTTTTATTTTTAAATAATTTATTTGATTTTACAATTTTTTTAAATAAAAAATATTGATTAATTACTTTAAACATTTAATTGTTGCCCAAAATATATTTTTTGTGTCATTTTCAGTATTAGAAAACGCTAATGGAAAATAAATTAAAAAAATTAATAAACAAAACAGGTTTAAGTACATAAATAAATTATTTAAGTACATAAATTCTTTTCTTCCTTAAAGAGAAATTCTGTGAGACATTTGGAAATAGAAATTTCTCTGTGAAAGAATAATGGTATGGATCTCGCAGAGTCATACCAGGAAATACAAGGAGCTTCTTAGAGGACCTTGGTGTGGAAGTGAGTGATATTGCGATAATGGCCGAAAATATAATTTTGAACTCCCTGGGCATTATCCACCACCACATACATGGTAAATAGGACTAATGCAATTTATGATTATTGCATATACAGGGTGCCCCAGACATAGTGTAAAAAAAAAAAGGATAATACTGCATGCTAAATGGGGTAGAATGGCGCAAAAACTAGTTTCATATCTCAATCTGTTGAGGAGATGGAATTTTTTTTGTTTTTATTAAAAAAACCTTACTTTTTTCTAAAAAAAGGGCAGTTTTCTCTACTTTGGTTTAGCGTAGAAGCAAAAACAATATTTTCGTAATCAGCATTAAATTTTCTAAAATATAAATTGGTCTAGTTATTTTAAATCCACTTTTAGGGGGCCTTTTAACGCACAAATCACAAAACATTTATTAAAACTTAAATTTTTAATAGTTTTTGAAAATTCCTCACTCTCCACTGGAGCACCCTCGAAGCCGTCAAATTTCCCAAAAACTGCAGAATTTAGTTAGCTTTTTAGTGGTGTTACCCATGATACAATTGCACTTCACCTCTTGAGTCTAAAAGAAGTTTTGAATGAAAAACACGCTAGAGAATAAATACTTGATTGCTTCACGTACTTACCTACTATATAGAATAAAAGTATTAATTATTTTATCTCTTGTGCATATGCATGAGGGGTAAAGAGTTGTGAAGGTGGCAAGCCCTCCCTCGCCCTCCACCCCCCACCAAAAAAAAATTTTTTTTTTATTTTATTTAGTTAAGGGGGTGACCCAAATTCTTCTGATTACTATTGGGTTGTTTCACATGAAATGTCCGTTTTCAAGGTATAGGGATTTTAGTAAAAATACAATATGAAAACAATATAATTTTATTGGAAGTATTTACCTTCTTTTTCTACACATTTTTCCCAACGTGACAACAACTTTTTTATCCCGGATTTGAAAAACTCTGAGCTTTGAAGTGAAACAAAATCTGAAAACGCACTTTTGATTTCAGCATCATTTGCAAAAATTTTTCCTCTGCAGAAGTTGTCTAAATTCCTGAAAAGGTGATAATCTGTTGGAGACAAGTCGGGAGAATATGGTGGGTGCGGAAGAACTTCGTACCCCAGCTCTTTCAATTAATGCATGGTAAGTTTTGAAACGTGGGGTCTAGCGTTGTCGTGTAGGAGTATAGGGCCCTTCCGATTTACCAATCCAGGTTTTTTTTCAATAATTTTTCGTGCATTTGGCCAATTTCATTGCAGTAGGTTGTAGAGGTAATGGTCTCACCTCTAGGCAAAAAGGAATAATGTATGATTCCAGCTATGGACCACCATACTGTAACCATCAATTTTTTTCGGGTGCAAATTTGGTTTTGGCATTTGTCCTGGGCTTTCGTCGATGTCTAACCACTGCCCTGACCGACGCTGATTGTCATAAGCAATCCATTTTTCGTCGCAAGTTATTATTCTTTCAAGGAAAGGGTCGGTTATTTTGCCTAGCAAGCAACGAAACGCATGTCTCAAGACGTTTCAATTGCTGTCGCTCAGTGAGATCGTGAGGTACCCATGTATCGAGCTTTTTCAACAACAGAGACTCGCAAAATCCTCTATGTATTTCAAATATTATAAAATCGGACATTTCATGTGAAACAACCCAATAGCTTGAAACCCGACGATTTGGGTATCGGTTCTGATACTCCCTCTGAGCTGCTAGCGCATTGCCATTGCAGAACCCGTAGACGAAAATCATATCTGTGTACTCACTTGTAGTGGAGGACAACTTCTTATGATCTTTGCTATCAGTAGGATTATAATTGTTTACAAAGCTTAACTAAATAAAACTGGTGCTTGATAACACTAATTAAAATCAGAACGTGATATCATAGTCAGGGCTAATGAGTAGCAGGACACATTATGAAATGTCATTTTTCTGTTGGTCTATTTAATTTCTCAAAATAATCCTAAATTGTTATTTTTTTATATTTAAAAAAATAAAAAAAAAAAAACTACGTTTATGTACCATTAGGAAATCAGCAAGAATTTGGGTCTCCCCCCCCCTAAACTCCCTATAAATAAGATTTTTTTGGAGGGGGGGAGGGGGAGGGAGGGATTGCCACCTTCACAACTCTTTACCCCTCATGCATATGGACAAGAGTTAAAATAACTAATACTTTTATTCTATATAGTAGGTAAGTACATGAAGCAATCAAGTATTTATTCTCTAGCGTGTTTTTCATTCAAAACTTCTCCCCCGTTTCAAGTTTTTAGGAAATTTGACGGCTTCTAGGGTGCTCCAGTGGGGAGTGAGGAATTTTCAAAAACTATTAAAAATTTAAGTTTTAATAAATGTTTTGTGTTTTGCGCGTTAAAAGGCCCCCTAAAAGTGGATTTAAAATAACTAGACCAATTTATATTTTAGAAAATATCATCATTTTTGTTTCTATACAAACCAAGTTCTATATAAAACAAAGTAGAGAAAACTGTCATTTTTTTTTAAAAAAAAAAAAAAGTAAGATTTTAAAAATAAAAACAAAAAAAAATTCTCCTCTACAGGTTGAGATATGAAACTAGTTTTTGCGTCATTCTACCCCATTTAGCATGCAGTATTACATTTTTTTTTTTTTTTTTTTTTTTTTTTACACTATGTCTGGGACACCCTGTATATGTGTAACAATTTATTTTGAGTGTAGTGTTAGTGATGTTGTTGCTTGTAGAAGGAGAAAAAAAAAAAAAAAAAAAACAAAAAACATGCAAGACATTTCAATATTACGAGGGAAATATATTTTAAAAAAATTAAAAAAAAAAAAAAGAAGAAGGAAAAAATAGAATTAAATAAATGAGAAAGAAAAACAAAACATAAAAAGTATGAGATAAATTTATATCTTGGAATTATACCCACATTTTGAATATCATGAATTGTTGTTATATAGAGTGTTGCTATCTTTAATTATCAATAAAGTTGTATTTATTGCTTAAAGTTTAATGCCCAATAAAGTTGGGCAGCAGTATGTTTTTTGTATTAATAAACCATATATCTCTATCTTATAAAGATTGGATTATTTGTAATAATGAATTCTTGAATGAATTACATTCTCCTGATCAAAACTCTTATATTATTACTTCCTTGACATTATTATTGCCACAAGCTTGGTTGGTTTTCATTTTTATATGTTGACAGCTGTAAATTTGATCAATAAAGAAAACAAAATTTCCAATGAATAAATAATGAATTCAGTAGACTCTCACTAATCCATTATAAATCACACTAGTATAGTGCCAAATTAGTTAGAGCAACAGATTACTGAATAAAAAATAAAAATACTGTGTTAATTGAGCTAATGTTATATACTTTTATTTCTTGGCCATAAACATAATTTTTAACTTTTCCTATTGGAGCCTATTGAAAAGAAGGATATCACTGGTAGACACATCATTGTCTTTAGCCCTTTTTCAAGAAGTTGCAATGAAGAATGCAATCTATGAAGATGATAGCAAAAGCACTTCCTCTCTCCATTGTTCTCTTGTTCCTTATTTGTTACATCTTTGATTAATTCACTTTCTATCAAAATCTGTCTGTTTTCTTCTTCCAAAGCTTTTTTGAAATATTACTACTTGTCCAGTTGTTTATCAGGTGAGTTAATTGAAGAGCTATGTTGGATGACTAGATGAAAATACTGAATAAGATGTTTGGTGGGTACAGTCAGAAAAAAGTTAAGGCAACATTTGATAGTTAACATATTTAATTTTATTGGCCAACGTTTCAGCCAAATCATTGATGGCCATCCAGAGAGCTAATACAAAAAATAGTCATACAGAAATGAAAAAGAGAGAAAAAGAAAAAAATTATATAAATAAATAAATTGAAAAATAATAGGGTTAATAAACAATTTGAAATAATCTGAAAAAATGTAGATAAATTCTGCACCTACTCATCATGTATAAGTAGGCAAGTTGTAATGGCAATCGACATCATTTTATACAATTGACATTAGAACTTGCCTACTTTTACATGATGAGTAGGTGCAGAATTTATCTACATTTTTTCAGATTATTTCAAATTGTTTATTAACCCTATTATTTTTCATTTTATTTATTTATATATTTTTTTTTCTTTTTCTCTCTTTTTCATTTCTGTATATGACAATTTTTTGTATTAGCTCTCTGGACTCCAATATGGGTTGCTCAAAATATTTTTCTTATTGTGAACAAGAATGCACTTATCTAGTTTTTCCCAAATGGTACAGATATACAATGATAAATTAATTAACAATAAAATGAAATATAATAGGGTTAATAAACAATATGAATTTTTGGATACAAAGAGTTGTCATTATAAAAAGATTAAAAATAAAATAAAGTAAAAATAAATAAGATGTAAGGGTGTAAATTAAAAAAACTACGAAAAAAACAACACTTTTAATCATCATATATCTTATTTAATTTTAACCTTTTTATAATGTCAACTCTTTGCATACAAAAATTCATATTGTTTATTAACCCTACTATATTTCATTTTATTTTTATTTAATTTATCATTGTAAAATTGAAGACAAGACATCAATAACAGACTAAGTATGAAAAAAAAAAATTGAGTTAGACCAGAAAAAGCAAGTGCCATTGCCAACAACCTAAAAAGTGGGCTAAATGCCATGATCATTAATTAATAATTAATTAAGCATTTAGCTCCTTTTTAGGTAGTTGGCAATGTTACTTAGCTTACTTTTTCGGGTCTAACTCAATTTTTCTTTCTTTTTTTTTTTTTTGCACAGCTCGTATTTGATAATTTCTTCAATTTATCTATATTTCTTCAGATCTTTTCAAATTGTTTATTAATCCTATTATTTTTCATTTTATTTGTACAATTTTTTTCCTACATATATATATATATATATATAAGGAGTATTTCATGTGAAGAAAACAAAACAAGTAGTTTAGGGAAAACGAAAAAGCATTTTATAGAAAGCTTGAAGAGAAAGACTGTAATGAAGAGACACCGGAACAGACTAACATGACTGAATTCTGATAAGGTGTTTGGAAAAACGAATATAGTTATAATAACCAAGCAATTTGGATTAAGGAAGCTTATAATAACATGAAAGAATAGAATCTATGCAGCCCGTATCCGTAAGGATTGGAGATGTAATCCAATCCACAAGGAAATTATACATCTGGAAAACTCCAGGGATTGACCGAATACAAAATTATTGGCTAAAAAACCATACAAGTTTACATAGTACTTTGGCAGCATATTATCAACATCTAATAGATGGGAAAGAAGAGCCTACTTTTGTCAAGGAATTACCTAATTAATACCAAAGAATAAAAAAAGTAAACAAGAACCTAAAGTCTATAGGCCCATAACTTGTCTCAACGGTGTTTATAAGATCCTGACAAGACTTGCTCCTTGGATGTTTGTACCTTTTCGTGGATAGCATTCATTCGCTTCCTTAGATTCGTAACATAATCTTCTCCGGCGACGTACTCATTAGGCTTGAAACCAAATTTCAGATCACAGGGCAAGCGAAGTTCTCTGCCAAACACCACACTGGCGGGGGTCTGTCCTGTCGTTTCACTGACTGTTTGTTCTACGGTAGGCTAGCAGAAATAGGTGAAGGTACTGGTTTCAGTCCCGCTGGTGGTCGGAGACAACCTTAGACAAATACCGACCCATTGTCCTGTTCATGCGCTCTACCATGCCATCAGATTGTGGATGAAGAGGTGTCGTCCTGGTCTTGCATAGTGTCTCACACATCTTGAAGAAGACTGCAGACTTAAAATTCCATCCCTGGTCAGTGTGAAGCTCCATTGGTACTCCAAACCGGCTGACGAGCTGAAGAACGTCCACAACTGCGACGGCCTCCTGATTCGAGAGGGCACAAGCCTCCATGCACTTAGAGAAGTAGTTCATAGCCACAAGAATATATCGGTTACCTTCATCCGTCAAAGGGAAAGGGCCAGCGACGTCAACTGCTATTCTCTCCAATGGAGCTCCCACGTTGTACTTCTTCATTGGGGCCTTCATTCTTCTCATCGGTCCATTGTAGGCCTCACGTGTCGCACAGTGCCTGCAACAGTCTAATACATCTTCTCTAAGGTTAGCCCAATAAAAGTGCTCACGTACTTTTTCCAATGTATGGTGGACTCCAAGGTGGCCGCCAGATGCTCCGTCGTGAAGTTCCCTAAGCAATTCGGGCACTCTTCTCTTTGGGACGATGAGGTGTAGTCTGCGTTGATCTCCTTCTGAATTTTCCAATGCTCGCTTCAGCAGCTTGTTGTCCACTATAATGGAGTCACATTGAGCCCAGTACGTTTTTATATTTCTTGACATTGAAGTAACATCCTGCCAGGGTGGCCTTCTTTGCCCTGAAAGCTTCCACTGCTTTATAGGTTTCAAAACTGGGTCCTCGTCCTGTTCCTTCGACACCTCTGCATTTTGCCAACTTTCGATGACAACAGTTGTCCTGAACACTGTCGCCTGCTTCTCCTCTAGTCGGGAACAATGGCTGCATTTCTTATCACAAGGACTCCTCGAGAGTGCATCTGCATTCTTATGACTGTTTCCCGAGCGATGAACAGATCCAAAGTCATATTCTTGAAGGCTCTCAATCCACCTCGCAACTTGTCCTTCTGGTGACTTGAACCACATTAGAGCCACGTGGTCCGTTCTCAAGAGAAACCTTCTTCCAAACAGATATTTATGGAAATGCTCTATGGATTTTACAACTGCCAGAAGCTCTTTCCTTTTGACACAGTAGTTGCGTTCTGTGGCTGATAGTGCCTTGCTAAAGTAGCCAATAACTCTTTCCTCCCCGACTTGCAATTGGGAAAGTACACTTCCAATAGCGGTGTTACTGGCATCTGTGTTGAGTATGAACTTGCCTTCGGTGCATGGGTAGTGTAGGATTGGAGCATTACTGTTTTTCAGCTACTCGAAGGACGTTTGGCACTCGAGGTCCCAATGGAAAGAGCGTTTTTCCTCGGTGAGCCTGGTTAGGGGTTTTGCGATGCTAGCAAACCCCTTCACGTACCTTCTGTAGTAGGTGAAGAGCCCAAGGAAACTCCTAACTTCGTGCTTGTCTCGAGGTACTGGCCAGTCGGTGATAGCTGCAATCTTCTCCAGGTCAACAGCGACTCCTTTGTCAGACATAACATGCCCTAGGTTCTGAAAGAGATTGCACTTCTTCAGGTTCAACTTTAAATTAGTTGGACACAGCCGTTCTAAGACTTTCTCGAGATTCTTCAGATGGTGGTTGAAGGAATTTCCTAGCACAATGATATTGTCTAGGTATATTTGGCATGTTTCCCATGAAAGACCTCTTTACACACTTTTCATCAGCCTCTCAAATGTTGCAGAAGCATTGAAAAGCCCGAACGGCATTACTGTAAACAAGGTCCAAAGTAGAGAACAGCTTACACCACTCCAGAGTGTCCAGCGTATCGTCGATCCTGGGAAGCGGATAACTGTCCTTGGTGACATTGTTAAGAAGGCGGTAGTCGACACAGAATCTCGTATTGCTGTCTTTATTCTTCATCGGTACAACAGGAGACATTCAGGAACTACTCGATGGCTCAATGACACCATCAGCCGCCATCTCTTTATTAACCTCTCTGGATCCTCTCGTTTGGCCAACGGCAGCCTCCTCGGAACCTGTCGGATGGGCTTCATATCTCTGGTGTCAATCTTGTGCTGGACGATGTTTGTTCTTCCCCGAGGTCCTGAGCTGGTCTCTAAGACATCCAGCCATCGGGTAACCATGTCTCTCACTTCCTCACTCTTTTCAGGTGAAAGATCACGGCATGATTCCTCCACGAATCTGGATAATTCTTCTGATAGTTTTCGTTGATTAGTGGAATGAGGTAGCGGTTGCACATTCCCTGATCAGTGCTCCTTTCTTCAGTGCTACCAGGAAACTGTTCAGGTTCATCAGACGAATTAGAGTGGTACGTCCGACCTTAACGAGAGACCTGGCAACCAGCCAGTTGTCCTGTAGTAGGAGTACTTGTGCGGAGAGGTCCTTGCCCCGCCGAAGAATGATCTTTTCATCCCTTAGTGTCACCACACCCCTCACCATATCCAGTTTAAGCCTGTATTTAATCATCAAGTCCGTGCCTAATATAACGTCTTCATCTACCTCGGCCACGAGATCACGGTACTTCATAAATTGACCTCGAATGAGGAAAGTAGCAACTGTCTCCCCTGGGCTGGCTGTCCGTAGTGCTCAAGTAGTTGGTAAGATCTCAACGGGAACAGTCTTTGGGCTCAGGATTGTCATCGTTGCGCCGGTGTCCAGTAGAAAGCTTGGCAGCTGCCCGTTCACCATCCCATCTATATAGAAACTGTTCGTCTTGCTTCCTATTGATGCCACTCTGATGGTCTTCCTGGGGCCTTTCACATCACGGGTCGGCAGTTGCCCCTTCTCGCCAACCCTCCTTAGTTTTCCTGTGCTTTTTCTCTTTTAATGGATTGGCACTTGCTTCTAGGTTGTCCCAGTTGGCCGCAGCTCCAGCAGCGTATCTCCATCTTACGAGTCCTGAGGGCCTCCAAAACCCTTTTAATTATTTCTTTTATGCTGGGGACCACAGCAGGCTTCACTTCCGCTGCACGAACTCATGCATGGCCCCTTACTGACTGCCTGACAGCCTCAAACTCCATGGCCTGAGATAAAACATCGCCTAAAGTCTTTGGCCGGGCAAGTTTCTTCACAGCTTGTTGTGTCTCCGGGTCCCGAAGTCCGTCCAAGTATTTATCCACCACCAAGCTCTCGTAGACTGATGGGAAGGCATTCCTCACCAGGCAATATCAGCTTCAAATTCTTTCTAAGCTGTGAGCGGTATAACTTGACTACCAAGTTCCCGAGCCCGAATTTGAGTCCAACTGAAGGCAGAAAATTTATATTCTGTCATTTCAGCCGTGGATCGAATTCGAGGTCGGGGGACCCTCCTGGGGCCCACCCAGCCTCTTAAAAAGTGGGTACCCTTAATTGGGGAAAATAATGTGAATTCTGGCCAAATCCCCTACTTTCACAACCGTTAGCTTAGAAACAGTACAGCCTACCTAAGTACTTGCTATGTATCAAACTTTAGGTTTAATTTAACAAGCAATAATATTCCCGTGTTGCGTAATAGGGTAGCTACTAGTCCCTCACAGCTTCTTATGGGTGGTCCGGCAATTCACAGCCTTTGTTGGGTCATACCACAAAAGACCATTTCTCTACCTGCCTATCCTTTGCCGTGTAATATTAGGGGTAAACAGGATATTTTAGTTTTTATAAAATTCAAGAAACTGGGAAGTCGGTGGGCGTGTGCTTGGTCCAGGGGGGCACAGCCTATACTTCAAAAATGGACAGAGCAGTCTTTTGATCCTATCTGGTTGCTTCTGAGCTCGTTCCTGGAGGGCTTGGGTCTGGCCTGGTATCCCTGGTCGGCCAGCCCTTATCATGATGACATCTCACCGACGGCGTAAGATAAGTCTAGGCTAAGTTTATTATGTTAAATATAAGGTACTAGATTAACTAATGATTCTTATTTCCTATCTGTAATTTTATGTGTCAACCCCTTGTTAAAATATATATATGGATTTTTATTTAACAATAGTAAAATTCATTTACCATTTGCATGCCACTCATTTAATTAATATATTTTGATTACTCTCCTTTATAATTAACACCTCTCAATTATTTGGCCCCACAATCACCTTCCAGGCCAGACACAACGTTGAAGCCTGGGTCTCTTGAGGCCACCTGTAGATCAAAGCCGCTGTCTCGAAGAGAGTCATGTAGTCCTCTCACGGCGTCTTCCTGTGGAACACTGGAATGATGTTATGTGTTGGTGGCGTCCCAGCATTGGCAAGCCGAATGATGTGAGGGCTGCTCTTGGAGGAACCGTCGCTTGTGTCCTTTGGTGGATGGCTCATGCATCCCTCAAGGGCTTCTACTCTTAGCCTAAATGATGTTAGGTCATTTTCAGTCAAGGAAACCTTCTCTCCTAGACTAGATTCCACGTCGGCTAATTTATTATTTACTGTATTCATCAACTTATTCTTTACAGTGCTTAACTTAACTCTAAAGTATTTAAATTATCCTTAACATTACCTAATTCATTTCTAACAGTACCTAACTCATTACCTAGTTCATTTCTAACACTACCTAACTCATTACCTAATTTATTTCTAACATAACCTAACTCAATATCTGAATCTCCGTTAGAAATGACATTCATATACAAACTCAAGTGGATTTTCATGGCCTTTCAAATATGTTTTTGGGAAAGTGTTATTTCCTGATTTTTCTTCAAATTCTAAAAAGTCATTTAATTCAGTGTGTCATTTAAAAAGTTCATATATTCAGTCAGACATATTTAGCTCACTGTGGTATAAAATGCACTTGATAGAAACAAAAAAAACAATGATTAGTATTTTATCAATGGCTTTGCTAAAGAAGCAACAATAAAACCAATAAATACCGTATACCATTTTCAGATATATTTCACGAAATTAAAAATTTCCATGAAGATGGATTGGCAGAAAAGTTATGTAAAAGAAGATAAGGGATTGTTTTATAAATCTCACTGCCCACTGGTCTCAATGGAACCATGGTTAGGTAACAATGATAAGAAAAGATACAGCTTATTGTGGATTATGCAAATTTAAGGTCGATCCGAAACATCGCCATGCATAAAATATTCTCCTGAACAAAATCATTTTATAAATAAAACTAAAAATATAATTAATAAAGACAACCCTTTTTATATAAATATAATATCAAATACTAATCCTGTACAAGAAGGGTGAGGCCATTTTATAAAATCTACTGGCATTAAATTATAAAAAAGCATAGACTTTCATTGATTAATATAAAAAAAACATATATTTTGAATAAATATTATTTTAAAGTTGGCCAATGGCTAAAGCTTAAAAAATATAATAACCCTTAGATCTATTGATAAGTACTGTTTTCAAAATACATCTCAATAATTAGCAACAAAATTTGATAAGAAATTGAAGGTTCCTCTTTAGAATATTCACCAGAGAGAGGGAGTATAAATTTTTCCTTTGAGCAGTATTAAAGGTTCTTTATATTGGTTGGAGTTGATAAAAAATATAGCAGCAAACAGTTTTCTTTTTTTTTTTCTAATACCATACCAATATTTCAAATAATAAATTAAAGTGTGATTAGTTAATAAAAAAAAAATAATAATAATAAAGGTTATATGAATAATAAACCTTTTTCTGTATTATAAATACATTCTAAAGATAGACATACATTGCAACAGCTTAGTCATTTTTTAAAGTCAATATGGCCGGATGAGAAACTATATACTAATACTACTTCTAATCAATAATTTTAAATTAATACTAACCAGACGCTATCCATAGCAGTACAAAAGTAAGTAACGCGCCAGGTTTACCAATTGATAATATAAAAAATATTATGACTACTAAAAATCCCAATATACTTAAACAACCATTAAGAATGATCCATGGTCTCATAAGACAAGAATTTTTCTGCAAGAAAAACATTAATTATGAATTACTATTTTGATAATGTAAAATAATAATACCTGAAACATAAACTATGAATAAAAAAAGCTCAATGGTATATCAACAACTCAACTGTTAGCCCAGTCAATAAAGGTTTCATGTCACAACTAAGTAAGGGAAAGCTGAATTTTTGCAGGATGTTAGTATATAAAGTAAACACTCAAAAAAAAAAAAAACACAAAGTCCCTCCCCTCCCCCCCCCCCCCCCCTTCAGCAACATTTCAAGAACAGAACTCTGGTTATATGCCGACAGCTAAAAAAACCAATGATGTTATCGAGGTGTTCTTTTTTTTATTTTACTCCTAACAACATTACAAACAAATTATGTTGAATAAACTTTTTATGTAGATAGCTTAGTTCCGCCGTAATACTTAATCATATACAGAAAACTCACTACAAAAAACAAAAAGTAACTTCAAAAAATTATAGATTTTTATCATTACGTCTTGGGAGCGTTGAAAGAGTAGTGGACACCGC